>JAJHPC010000001.1:15687634-16287634 GCA_024447665.1 Juncus inflexus | reverse complement strand
GATAAATGAGTTTGTTAAGAGGGCAAGAGCGGCCAAAATCCATGCGTACATAGTGAGTCATTTAAGGAAAGAAATGCCAGCCATGATGGGCAAAGCCAAGGCTCAACAAAGGCTTATCGACAATTTAGAAGATGAATTCGCCAAGGTATTTAATATTATTTATTCATTTTTATTATATATTAATTTTATTTAATTATGGATAATTTATTGTTATTATTTTTTTGGAATAGGTGCAAAGGGAGTTTCATTTGCCACCTGGCGATTTCCCGAATGTAGAGCATTTTAGGGAAGTTTTAGGAGGCTACAGTATTGATAAGTTTGAGAAATTAAAACCTAAGATGATTCAAGCAGTTGATGATATGCTTGGTTATGATATACCTGAATTGTTGAAGAATTTTAGGAATCCTTATGAGTGATCAAATTTGACCTTCAAGTTGAGCAAAATTGCGGTTTTGCCATTAGGGTTTGGTAAGGTTTGATTTGGAGTGGAGGAGGGTTTATTGTATGATTCTTTGATTTTTACCGTAACATGTTGTATTGTGATATTCAATATGTTTTTGACTAATGAATATTATATTGAATCTAAATATAATATTGCGGAGGGATCTAAATATATCATTTTGTTTGTTGCTTTCTTTTACTTGCTCTTTACTTATCTTATTTATGTTAGGTCTTAATTTGGTGCACATTGCAAATAGAAGAAAAATATGCCATATGAGATATTTGAGTAACATGGTTTCATAATTATTTGAGATATTTGAGTAATTTAATCCAATAACTATTCCATTCATGCCAGATGAGACGAGACGAACAAGTTTATGCAGAATTGAACAAAAGAAATATATATATGATCAAAATCTCTTTTGCAAAGTAAAGGATCAAATTAATTCTGCAAAGAGCCAAAAAAAAAACATATATCATCTGATTGATTACAAGGGAAAATCACACCGCATGAAATACAAATTGAAATAAAACAAGTAATAATGTTCATTTGTTTCATGATTTATTTTCTAAAACTAAAACAAGGTCCCATCAGTTGGCCATGATATTTAGCTTGCTGGTGCCACAACCACCTGTAACAATCAAAACAGTAAGAAATTAAACAACGGAAATAGATAAAACAAACAACTTGCAGCAATTTTCTTTACAACAGTATGTTTTTTTTTTCTCTTCCACTGAAAATCTTAATATTATTATTAATTATTTTTACAATAATAATAGGGATGAATAAATGATGATGGTTATGTACCTCTTCCTTCTTTCCGCCAAAAAGCTTGATTCCTCCATAACCAAGCAAGAACCACCCACTCAAGCTGGCCAGCACAAACTGCATTTTATATTACAAAAAAGTATAAAAAAAATTAAAATCTGCACGGTTTTCGAGGCAAATAGATACATATATCCGCTAATATCAAATGCGTTTAAATGATTAAATCAAGATTATCATGTAATAATGTACACAAAAGGAATAAAAATGTGATTAAACTTACGTGCTCTTCCTTCCACTTAGATGGGCTCAATGGATCTTGCCAAATATTCACCCTTGCTGGTCCATGATGCTCTATGAATTATACAACAAAAGAACACAGATAATTAAATTTCGGTAATTGAGGTTTCGTTGAATCTTACATTTAAAAAAAAGACTTAGTTTCATACAGGACTGGCAGTTAAGGTAAATTTGTGCAGTTAAAAGATGTATCAAATTGCAAAAAAGTTCATTTTGAGAGTCTATATGTACAATGACGGTTCAATCTAGCATAATTGAGTTCTAATCCAGCTCAAAAAAGCAAATATAATTCAGTTTTATAATTGCACAATAGAAGAAAATAAACTGAAAACCTCACTAATCCATATAATTTCTTTCTAATCCAGCTCAAAATCAGAGCAGATAATAAAATCCAAACCGCAACCACATTTATCGCTCAAATAAACGACTCTAATTCAATTATGATACATTCCTTGAATGAGAAAACCCTACCTAATCACTAAACCAAATTAAGGTAAATTTGTACAGTTAAGACTTAAGATGCATCAAATTGCAAAAAGTTCATTTCGAGAGTCTATATATAAATTGTATAATTAGTAATAGACCAAGCATAACAATAATACGAAAAAAGCGAATCTAATTCAGTCTTATAATTCCATAATAGAAGAAATTATAGAAGAAAATAAACTGAAAACCTCACCAATTCATATAATTTATTTCTAATCCAGCTCAAAATCAGACCAGAAAATAAAAACCCAAACCATAACCACATTTAATTCTCAAACAAACAGCTCTGATTCACAAACAATCTAACTAATCAGTAAACCACGATCCAGTGACACAAATTACCCTACAATGGTCGGCCAGAAATCGACGGAAAAAGGAGTACCTGCGGCGGAGGCGAAGGAACGGCGGGAGATGAAAGAGGAAGAAGAAGAGGCGATCCGAGAAATCGCCATGCGAGCCGCCATTGATGATTCGTTCGAGCTTTCTCTCCTTTTTTCCTTTGGAGGATTTTCAAGAGGCAAATTAAATCGGGTTTTTTGTTCTCGTTAGTTTTGATTAGTGGTTCATTGGTTTGCCATTTGGCACTTTTGCAGAAGGACCCTTGCTATAATTGTTATTGTCATAAATGACCCTGGAACCAGTGTTGAATTTTGAACTATGAAGATGTCATAATTAACAACAATTGCGATCGAGACAAAATAATTTTAGCACGGTTACTAATTAATACGTCATTATGGTAATATACTTTTTATATCTATTCTATTAATCTATTTCACATTCTGTATGCACAATAGAAAATTAGTAATTTAGGATTTATATATATGATATTTTAGGCGCCGATGATGATACATTATGTATTATTATCAACTCTTTTTTTTACAAATTATAATTAACTCATGCTTTTAGTTTAGTCACAATTTGGTACGATCATTATATCTGTGATCATTTCATACGGTTGTGTTGGAATGGCATGAAATTTCAGTGACAAAGTTGCATAAGAAAAACATGACAAGGATAGTTATGGTCTTATATATTGATTCTTTTAATGTGGAAACAATTGAAATTTTAACCTGATATGGTGCAGTTGCGTCGTTCTCATTATTGTGATATTGTTTTAATCATCACTCATCAGCGTGATAAGATATTGGAGCAAACCATGAAAACTAAAAAAGCTCTTACAAGAGTTGCTCACAACCGATAATATTGTCCCAGCTGATTTTATGGATAGATTGTTATGGATAAATAAATCTCAAGTATCTTCTCTCTCTCTCTGTCTGCATAAAAAATGATTATTTTTGTTTTGTTCAACTAAATAATATAAATTACTCGAGAATGACAACAACTATTTAAATGACAAGAGAAGTATATATTTACATCTATATCTTTTTTAATTCAAGCATCAGGTCTTGCTCAAATCTTGACTCAAAAATGAAAAGAGTAGTCGCGTGACATTGATAATTTATAAGGAAGAAAATGTCACCTATGATGGGAAAAGCCAAGGCTCATTGATAATTTAGAAGATGAATTCGCCAAGGTAATTTAAATTTAAGTAAATTTCATCGTAGGTCACTTAACTTTGAAAAATGATTAAATAAGTCACCCAACTTTTAATTGTTCCATAGAAATCACTCAACTTAAAAAAATTATCAAATATGTCACTCAATTTTCAATTGTTATTTATAAGTTACTTAACTTTAAAAAAAAATGATCAAATAGATCACCCGATTAGTTGAAAATTGAGTGACTTATTTAAAATATTTGATAAATTTTTAAAATTGAATGACTTCTAGGTAAAAAATGAAAGTTAAGTGATTTATTTGATCAATTTTGAAAGTTAAGTGGACCTATGACGAAATTTATCCTTTGAACTTATTTCATATTTTATTATATATTAATTTTACTGAAATATGAATATTTTAATTTTGTTATTTTTTTTTGGAATAGGTGCAAGGGAGTTTCATTTTTTTATAGAAGAATCAAAAGAAAAAAGAGAAAAAACGCAAAGGAAAAAGTGAGACGGAGTTTAAGGATGAGAAAGAGGAGTTTTATATTGATTATGTCTCTAAAAATGGAAATTTATATCTCTCGAATTTAACTCAAGAGATACAAAACCAAAACCTCTTTGGTGAGTCCACATATGCACAATATGCACTGACATATGTGAAATATAAATGTCTGCATATACAAAATAAGTATCCACATATGAATTTGCAAACATAAATTAATTGTACTTTTTTAATAATTTAAATAGTAATTTATTTATTTTTATTTCTTTGAAATTTTACGGTGGGACGGATGTTGGCCCATACATCTTATTCATAACTCGATTTGATGGTACAAAGAGTTTTTTAGCATCTTTAGGTTTCCAAGACCCGAAGAAGGATGAGATGCTAAATGTTGGGTGAATGATATAAGAGACATGGCTTACGAGAACGAGAATGCAATTGACCTCTTACTTTGTGTGATAGTCAGAGGCTGGTTGACGGGTGTTGGAATTTTTAAGAAGATTATTTACTCAATTTTTTTTCATATCAGTGCTATTTGCTTAATTATTTTCGATTCAGGTGCTAGAAAAAAAAGTCTGAATTTTCATCTAGACTTCAATCAAGAAGACATACAAAGAATCAGCTAAAACATACAAAAGCAAGAATCTCAAATAAGCTCAAATCTTTAACAAAGCTATCAAAACAAATAAAAATAAATAATCAAACATACAAAAGCAATAATCTCAATCTCAATCTCAATCTTTCACAGAACTATTAGAAAAAGGTAACCGGGTTTTCTTTGAATTTTTCTTTAATTTGTTCCTGTCTATCGGTCTCAACCGATACGTAATGAATTTATCCTCAATTAGGGCCCGATCGATGCATCGAGAATTATTCTCATTTCGGTTGAACTCTTCTTCTTGTTACAATTAAAACCGGCAAGAAAATTCGCTACTAGATTTGCCTCACGATTCACATGAATTACCTTGTATTGATCTTGTTCGGTTATTAATTTTTTTATTCCAAACATTGTGGGATACCACCATTTATCTTCGCCAGGTTTTATTTCATTAAAACCTTCGTAGGCGGTCCAATTATCGGTACAAAACAAAATGTTTTTGTAGCCTTCGATCTTGCATTGTTGTACAATCTTTTGAAAAACTTGTAGTTGAGCATCAGTACTATCCCTACAAGTGTTCCCGTCCAAAAATTCTGAAGAGAACATATATATCTTATTAAGCCTGTCGTCTCTTAAACACGCACCCCATCCGATTCTATCTTTCTTCCAAGAAGCGTCCGTGTTGACGATATACGATTTTTTATGATCGGTAGGATGCGGGAAATAAACTTTCTTGTAAAGTTTCTCTGGATCATCTTCTCAAAGTTCAAGGAGAAGATCCACCAGTGTAATAACTGTGTGGTTTTCATGTTCAGGAAGTTTTTGTGTCCCCACAAATCCCGTTATTGACAATAATGAGGAATATTTCTTGAGGCAATTGTGAAAATCTTTGAACGGGAAAAAATATCCAATTTGAGCGCATTCCCTGATGTTAGTGGGAGCCAAATATTAATAAAATGCCAGTTTCTTGATGTTGCAAAAATGTGTGATCATACTAATGTTCCTTATGAACTTCGGTTCCTCACGAAGAGGAGAGCCCGAAACTTCTTCTCTCAAATGTGTTACGCCGTCAAAATACGACGTCATCTTACATTGATGATTTAACAGATGTTGGAAATAGGCTACCAAAAAAGCGTGGTGGGATTGTCTTTAGCATTGGTAGTGCTAGGCGGTCTTTTATAATTAAAAAAACCCGACTTACACTGAGTGGTATCAAGTGCTAAAAATAATGGATTGACAATCCGATTGTAGCGAATGCATGCAAATTTTAGCTTTGGGTTATGGGGATTTGCATTATTTTCTTAAACCATGCTTTCTTTATTTAGCATGTTTTCCTGAGGATTTGAAATTGCGATTGGTAGACCTGTTAGATTGTGGATCGCTGAAGGATTTGTAACACCAAAAGGAACATAAACATATATGCGTGAATCTTTGATGCTCTTGCCCTCTTAACAAACTCACTTATATACATAATTATCCTTATTTTCAATCAACAAATATTATATTTTTAGTAATTAAAATGGGAATACAATATGTAAGTTATTATCCTTCTACCACAAGCCTTTTTAGGAATGTCTATAAGGTTGGACAAACAGTACTCTTGTTCTCTCTCAAATAATTAGGCCTCCATCCATCCCACCGTAAAAATTCCAATAAATAAAAATAAATAATTACAATTTAAATTAATAAAAAGTATAATTAATTTATGTTTACAAATACATATGAGGATGCTTATTTTGTATATACAGACATTTATATTTCACATATGTAAGTGCATATGGTGGACTCACCGAAAAGGTTTTGGTTTTATATCTCTTGAGTTAAATTTGAGAGATTAATTTCCATGTTTAGAGGCATAATCAAGATAAGACTCCTCTTTCTCTTACTTAAAATTCAAGAGGGTGCAATGAGAAACCTTAGTTATGTGGAACTTCAAAGGTTATAGAGTCTTAAGTCGGTGCCGAGTGGTGTGGCTAACCTCTTGGCACTCCAGGAACTTAACATAAGGTTCATGTCGGAAGAATTCAATTTGAGACTGAGAGGGAGTGACAATGAAATTGTTCAAAACATTCCAGACATTATTACTGATTAGTTATGAGTGACTGAATGTTTGTACCATATTTGTCATCTTTTTCTTTGCAGTGTTAGTGTACAATATTAGGATTTTTGGTTTTTCGTTATGGGAAATTGTTTTTATATCTATAGAATATATTCATTTAGGCAAGTGGGGGATATATATAGATATTCATCCAAAGATTTCCCTACTTCCCTCAGAAAATAATACTCATTATTGTCACGCTCATTTTCACGAATTCGTCTTAACTCCCGAAGCATGTTCTTAGAGAGCTCGATGGGTTTGAATTCACTTGAAATTGTTAGCCAGATGCGCGTTTCGAAATATTGAATAATCTCCCAACTGCTGTACACCTTTCGTGCAAGGGTGGTTTTACCCAGACCACCTTGTCCAACAATGAAAACAAGCTGCTTTCTTTGCGCACTCCCAATCATAACCAATCTCATAACTATCATCATCCAGATTAAGAGGTGCACGCAAAACCGACCTTACTACTTCCCTCCCATCTCCCCCTAAATTTCCAATTAAAAAAATGGTTCTACCTTCGGAAATTAGTTTGAGTTTCGCTTGGATAATCAAAATCCCTTTACCGAGTGCGCTTTGTGCATACAACTCACGGAATTTCCAAATGATCTTCTTAAAAATTCCAACACCCTTCAACCGATCTCTGACTATCACATGAATGAAGAGGTCGATTGCAATCTCGTTCTCGTAAGCCACGTCTCTTATATCATTCACCCAACATTTACCATCTCATCCTTCTTCGGGTCTTGGAAGCCTGAAGATGCTAATAACTCTTTTACCATCAAATCAAGTTCTGAATCAGATGTATGGGCCTGGGCCTCCATCCGTCCAGTAAAAATCAAATAAATAAAAATAAATAATCACAATTTACATTAATACAGCGTATAATAATTTATGTTTGCAAATATATATGAGTATGCTTATTTTATATATGCAGACAATTAGATTTCACATATGTCAGTGCATATTGTGCATATGTGGACTCACCGAAGAGGTTTTGGTTTTGTATCTCTTAGAGTTAAATTCGAGAGAAATAAATTTTCATGTTTAGACACATAATCAACATAAGCCTCCTCTTTCTCTTACTTAAAATTCAAGAGGGTGCAATGAGAAACCTTAGTTATCTGGAACTTCAAATGTTACGGAGTCTCAAGTCGGTGCCGAGTGGTATGGACAACCGTAGGTCGCTTGAGGAACTCAACATAAAGTTCACGTCCGAAGAATTCAATTTGAGACTGATAGGGAGTGACAGTGGAATTGTTCAACAGTTCCATACATTGCTATTGATTAGTTATGAGTGGCTGAATGTTTGTACCATATTTGTCATCTTTTTCTTTGCAGTGTTAGTGTACAATATTATGATTTTTGGTTTTTCGTTATGAGAAATTGGTTTTATATCTGGAGAATATATATAAATATTTTTCTTTTTTGTATAAATGGATCAACCTTAAATGATAAAACTCTTTGTTGTATGACAGTACTCTGAATTACTTCATAAAGATACTTTTATATAGTTCTTTGTTTCTTTTAATGTGACCATTTTATAATCTCATTTCCAATGATTTTTCTCATTTTGATGTGACCCTTTTAAAATCTCTTCATGTCCTCCATACTTCTATTGTTTTTTTTTTCTCTTTTAATGAGCATTTTCAATGATTTTTCTCATTTGGACATGACCTTTCATCATCTCCTCCTGATGTAGTTTATGTAAATAAGAAACAGTCTATTGACATATTTCATTGTATCTTTAGTGAAACAAAAATATGTAACTCATTTCTTCAATATCAAATTCTCAACCAGATAAGAACCTTTTCCATGATTGCCATGGAAGAAAACCACCTACAGAAGTAAAACAAATCACAATATTCAAATAAAGAATCAATCTAAACTCTAAAATTGTTTCTTAAAACCACAAACAAACAATTAACCGGAAAAGAATAATAGAACTGTCAAAATTAAAATCACAAATCCTGGTTGAAAGGAGAAGTTCAACAAGCCTAACAAAACTAAATAGGGTGAAAAATATATTATTTTGCGAATTAAAACATACCACAGCTTTGGCATCGTACATAAATTTTGTCTCTAAGCACAAGCCCCGAACCTCCACACACTTCACATTTCTTCTGCGCAATCTAATACCAAAAATATAAAAAAATTCATGCCAAAATGAACTTAAAACGATTTTCCAATATATTCAACTTAACTAAAGGGCATGCCTACAAATTAACAGCATGAATTTGGTTAAATCTTACTTACAATCCTCTTGCTGAACTCAATTCCTGCTATCACAAACGGAGTAATCCCAGCTACAACAACAACAACAAAATACAAAAAAATAAAATAATAAAACAAACAATAAATACTCAATAAAAACGAAAAAAAAAATGTAAAAAAAGAGAAAAAAAGAAAGAACACCTAGGGCGCCAATGGTAATCTGCCACGTAATCTCCACAGGCGCCATGTCAGCTCCGTCAATAGCTCTAACAAAAATTCTTCTTCTTCTTATAGGTGTTCTGACAACGTGGGACCCACAAGTCAGTGGGTGGGGTTTCAGTTCTCCTCCAGTGAGTTTCAAGGCAGGAAGAGATAGGAGACGTGGCAAGGTCTCCATTTCTCTTTTTCTTTTCTTTTCTGTCTCTCTGTATGGTTTTGGTTTGTTTAATTCAGAACAAAGGGTCCGTTTGATTTCTTGGAAGGGACTTGAGATCGTGGATTAGTAGTAGATACTCGGAATTTGAAATCTGGACTAGGCAAAATCCGGGATCTAAATTCCCTGATTTAACATTTCTCTTGATCTAGAATTTATTATCATCAAACTATAAGCAGATAATCTCATGTACTTCAGAATCAATAAATATACAGTTTTATTATACATAGCAACTCAACCCACATGAAATGCGTACATATATGCTTGTGTTGAGTCCCACAAAAGAAGGCTTTAATAATCATAGATATTCTCTCATAATCAAATATTCCAGAATTATAATACAGCAAAAAAAAAAAAAAAAAAAAAACCAACCATAAATATATGTTCAACAACAAACAAGAAATCCTAATCTGCCAAAATTGAAAATATAAAAAAATAAAGATATGATTCGACAGGCTACAAACCCATCATATAAAATACAACCAATCTCCTACATGATGTTTTCGACACATTATTTAATCACCAATCAAACAAACAAAAAAATAAAACATGAGAACAAAATTCTCATACTTGAGTCACTCTAGTATATCATATTATATCATTTTTTTCCTCTTTTTTTTTTACCGTCTTCCAAGCCAGCCTTGTCTCTTCTGCTCTTGCATCCTCCTATTCAAATAACAAAAAATAAATAAATCGTAATCAACCCTATAAAAATAAAACATTTAAACAAAGAGTAGAAAATTAAAAGGAAACAATAATGAATATAAATAAATACTTTTGGTGTTCTTTTGAGCGTTCAATAAACTCTTTGGCGATATCACGGCCCTGATAGGACTGAAGAACCGCTCTTATATCCGCTGGTCTGTGCATCGCAACATCTAATAAAAACAATACATATACATTACTAAATAAAAATATCTAATAAAATATAAGTAATAATTACATAATTGTTGAAATAATTCCAGCAGGACATGAAGGGTGAAAAGAATAGCAACTCCCCCACGGGCCACATGTCTCCTCTCTCACCGACAGGTGGTAAGTGAAACATGTCAAGGCGGTAAGACAAACCTGTTGTAGTGGTAAGCAAAACAATTTGTGGTGGTACGCAATTACAAGTTCGTCAGCTTACCACCACAACACATTTCTCTTACCACCAGTCACCAACAGAACCAAAAAAAGACAAGGGAAATTGTAGCGAACTTGGTACAATAATTTGAGTACTCATCCATTGAAATATTTATTTGTAGCCATATAATTATTAATTTTCTTCAAAAGTAGGCATTATTATTATTATTATTATTATTATTATTATTATTATTATTTATCACTACTCACATTCAAGAAAGGGGACGAGATCCAAGAGAGCAGTATCCAACTCTTGAGCATTCTCCTTTTTCCTTGCCTCGAGCTTAAACGGCTTGACCGGCACGCAGTTCTCCGGCTGCAAACACAGCTCCGTCCCCTGCCCGCTCACGTAAATTATTCTAGAAGGGTCTCTGTTCAGCTTCGACAGATCCTGTTGTAAAAAATAAAGGATTTCAATCATTATTTTCATATTCCTTTCAGGGGGAAATTTGCAAAAAGGCCCCTGGATTATTGGAAATCACAAAAAAGCCCCTAGTTTTTTTTTATTATTGAAATCCCTATTCAGCTTCAACAGATCCTGTTGTTAAGGAAAAAAAAAAAGAATGTTTTCATTTATTATTGTTGTTGTTTTTCAAAAATACCCTTGTAAAGATAAGAAAAAGGGAAAGGGAAATTCATTATTCCTCCTCCTCCTCCTCCTCCAGTATAATATTATGGTTTTGGTGAATTTTTCAATACAAATTTTATTGATATATAAATTATTATTTTTGTTGAAAGCAAATAATTTGAAGAAAAAACAATTTAGCCATGAATAGTTAGTTGCAAAAAAGCCTCTGGATTATTGGAAATTAAGAAAAAGCCCCTAGTTTTTTTTTGCAATTGAGGTAACAATCCAGGAGCTTTTTTGTGATTTCGATATAATGTAGGGGCTTTTTTGCGATTTTCATATAATGTATTTTTTTTGCGAGTTTCTCTTTTTTCAAAAATACCCCTCTAAAAGCAGTAAATATAGCAAAGAAATACCCTGTAGTGCTTTCCGTTGATGTATTTTGTGGCGGGTCGAGAGAGTCTGTATCTCACGCAGCCTTTCTGATCCAGCCTGTCCATAATCGGATCCACATACTGAAAAAAAAATATATAAAAATTATAAAAATGTGCAATAATAATTTCATGAGAATTAAGGGGCGAAAGTGAAAAAATTTAAATTACCATTGGTAGTTGGTCTGAGTAAACAACAATTTCATAGAATTTCGCGAGGTGTTCTAAAAATGCATCCACGCCAGGCCTTTTTAGAGTATTCCATCCTCTATCTCTCTTTAAAAATTAAAAAATTATTACTATTATTACAAAAATTATAATATTATTGTTATTAATTAGTTCGTTAAGATTCTAGAGAGAGAAAGAGAGAAGAGAGAGAGAGAGAGAGAGAATTTAGTTACCTCCCAATCGGAGTAAACTAGGGTTTCGTGAAGGTCAAGAACGAGTGTGAAAACATGACCTTGTTCTTGTGGGTGTAAATCTGGGAGGAGTTTATCAGATGAGGGTTCTGTAAAAGCCTAAAAAATTGAAATAGAAATAAAAAATTTATTAGTTTATATAATTTATAGAAATAATAATATGAATTAAATATAAGTAAATATTTAGCAACCTTAATTTCTTGTTCAGCTTTGGATCTTGAATCGAGGTAGAACTCGATTATATTAGCTGGTACTGAAAAAAATAAAAAATAAAAGATAATTAAATATTAAATACATATTATTTATAAGGATAACCAAAATAAGCAAACATTTTAAATAAGGTCAACATAAAAATGGGGCCTTACTTGCCAAAGCTCCAGAATAAATAGATGCTCGAAATTTCTGCATCAGAAAGAAAATTACTTTATAATTATCCATCAGAGTGAACTAAATTAACCCTAATTGAAGTAAGTTTTGAAACCATAAACAGAGAAATAAGAACCTGAAGAGCCGAGCCATCATTAGGTATTGACATTTTTTGTGCATTTTTCCTGAAATCTCTTGTTTTTTCCTCAATCTCTTGCAGTGAATAAGCTGATTTAAAAAAGAATATAAATACACTTAATAACAATACAGTGAAAATGATCATCTAAGAAAGCACTAAATTAACCACTAAAATGTAGCAATCAAATAAATTCACAATTATTTCTCCATAAACAGGAAATAAATCAACAAAACAAAACAAAAGAGAAATCCAACAAACCATATGTACAATAACCAGCCGCTCCAATGGCCCCAGTCAAACCCGCCAAAATCCCATACATCAGAAACCCGCCGGATTTCTTTCCTCCAGTCGTCGCCTCCTGCATCTCCGGCTGGCCAGCCGCCGCCTGTTCCCCGACGGTACCCATCCCCGACAACGCCGCCGCCTGATCTCCCATGATGACGCCTTCAGAGGAGGCAGTTCCAACTCCCGCCGCCTCCGCCGGATCTTTGCCGGCGGAGGCGGAGAAAGGCCGAGGGTTAGAGAGGAGCCGAGTGACGGCTCGAGCTCGAATGATTCTCGCCATGGCGTGACTCATTTCAATCGTAGCAATTTCAAGGTCTCGATTGTACAGTTTTTTTCCTTTGTTTGTATTTCTGAGATTTTGAAGAGGAGGGTTTAAGGAAGAATGAGCATGACGGCGTAGAGAGAAAAGAGGAGAGATTCTCCCTAGTTCTAAGTTCTAACAAATAAGGATTTGAATTCTCGGATTTTATATAACCTGGAAGTGGAATCCAATTTAGAGAACCGAAATTTGAGGTCTCGGTTTTTGTAAAACTGGAATTGTGTTCTCGGGTTTCTGTACAGAGACCTTTCCTTTCAACCCGAAATCCAAATCAAAATCAAAATGAAAGCAGATAAAATTCTAGCATTTAAAGTCTAATTTAATTTAATTCTAAGGAGAAAAAGAATATGCAAAAACAGGAATTAACACTGAATTTCTTGTATGGATAAATCATAAATGAGTAATTAATAATTAATTATCTCCTTCTAAATTAACACATCCTCAATCCAACATTTTATGATTTTCAATCAACACGTCATTACATTCATTTTCTACAGTGAGAATCAATCAAATCACACTCATCTCTTTGTTAATTGTTAATTACTACTCTTCTTCTTGAGAGGAAATGCAAGGCGGGCGCCGAGTTACAAACTCCATTATCTCCTCTCCAGTCGGATAACTCTCAGATGCTTGAACTGGAGACAGTCGCATGATTATCGCGACAGAAATGAGGAAGATTGAAGTAGAAACGAACAGAGGCCAGAAATAGGTTACCACGCCAGACAAACTGGGCCCCAAGGCGAGGACAGAGAGGAATATTCCGGCGATGGCCGCACCGGCGAGGAGACAGAGCTGGAGAACCGGCGGTAGCGAAGCCATGGATTTTTTTTCTCCTTTTTTTATGATTTTTGGTTTTGAAGAGGTTATTTATATAGAAGGAAGAATAAAGAGAGAACCGTTGGAAGGGGCAACTGCAAGGAATTAAGAACTCGTGTGGTCAGTGTTGTGCAGCTAATCATGTAATGAGTTGATTTTAGTGAGTGGAATATGGACTTTAACCCGCCATATGGATTCAATACTTGGGTCTGAATTCTGAAGGGGTTGTTTAGATGAGAGGAGATTCTCATTCTATCTGTTTTGTTTTGTTTGATTGATCAGGGGAAGTATTTTACTATAAAAATTGATATTCAACTCCAAAATATTATGTCCATAATTGAACTTTTTTTTTGTGGGTATTTCTTACTCATTATCAATTTTGGATTGTCTGATTTAGATTATATTGTTCATATCTTATAATTTCTTTTCTGAGGTGACATAATAAGATCACAAGAAATTACTTAAACGGCAGAAATACAACAATCGTAACTCATTAAATGATCAAAATACAACAATTTGCTGATACACATACGACAACTGAGCGCGCCTTGTTTTTAGTAGGGTTGGTTTTCATGATTTCATCAGTTTGGGCCCGGTTTGCCGCACCAAAGATCTGTTGGTAGCGGCACATTGGCAGCCGTCGCCCTTCTCGCGCATTCTCTAGCGCAAAATCTCTTTGGTGGGGTCACACCGGCTACGTATTGCCAACATGGAAGATAACATTCGCAATAAGTCGCTACAGTTGCTGTTCCAGAGTCAAACATTGATAATAGAGCGAGCATGACTATTATTCCAGTCATAACCTTGTTAGAAGCCATCTTTGTGATTATTCTTTTTTAGTTACCTTCGATTGAATTGTGAGATTGTATCGAATAAACTTGTTGTGATTGAATGGATGTTTACATAGGGAGTATATATAAGTAGGCCTAGCTTGCCCAGGTGGAATAACATAGACAAGGGTTAGGCTTTGTGAATAATAGTTAGTTTTCTATTTTTAGACCTGTGGTTGGTAAGTTTTTGAATAATTTAGCTCGTCATATAATATAATGAAGTTAGATTCATATATGTTAAGGTAAATCCGGTAGTTTATAGGAGTAAAATAGTTGATGTATATGAAAACTCCATCTGGTCTGAAAACGACATTTGACTACAATTAAGTTGGTGCACCTGCACACAAGATTATGCTAAGTTGTTAACGGGTGTAAAATCTGGATTACTTTTTTGATGAGAAAACATGCAAGATCTCAAGGAAAACTAGCATGTAACATACAAATTAACACAATTTTATGATTTAAATCTTTAAATTTCGAAATCATACCAAATATTTAGTAAAATCTCTCAACCTAATGGGTTGAACATAAAAAAGAATCTTCAAATTTCATATCGCTGCATTGGAGGTACTTTTCTCATTTCTTAAGTTGCATGTTCACTCATGTAGTCATGTTGCTCTTTTTTGTTAATATAGAAGAAAATAAAAAAGGTATATCATTTCACTGAAAGATTACATAATTAAGAGATATTTAATCTTGATTAGAGCTTCTTAAAAAGTAGTAAGCATTGTAGATAGAAAATATGTTCTTCTGAACAATTTGAGAGTTGTGTGCCTTATATTGAATTGAAAGGGTGATTAAGTGGAATGGGTCTATTCTGGTAATTAAAATTTATAAGATGTCTAATTAAAAATTTGTTTTAGAAATAAATCGAAATGCATACTTCATCTGTACTGAAATTGTCATGAACTAGGAAAAATCACACTCGCACAAATTGAGCATGAGAGTTGAGCACGGATAGCATTCGTTCATGCAATTAGAACCCACTAAATTAGTTAGTACAAAAATAACAGAAAAAATGCTCTGCGAATTCGTGAAATGGTATGAGGTATCTATTATAGTTGGAGTCCCTAAACATGCAAACATTGTTTTCCCAAAAAAAATCAGGTGCTTATATATAATTTGCATTGTGTAATTGCAAATGCAGGCAAACACATCTATGCTATTACTTACCTATCAATTCAAAAATTAATAATGTCTACATAATAAGATGATGGAGAAAATCGAGAAAGAAAAATCACTATATTATTGCATTTGATACTAGAGCATTAAAAAATAAGTATCAAACATTTCAAGCAAGTATTAAAAAAAAGTATCAAATATTTGAAGTGATTCCTTTAATTTCAAATAAGATGACTTTGCAAATGTCCATCACAAACAAAAAAGAGGGTCAAGTTGATCTCTTGAGGCGGGTGTGCTCAGTAGAAAAGACATTTCTTCATTTGTCAAACTAAACCATCACTAATTGGTTAAGCATTTGCTACATAAGAGATATCCTATTATACTCATCCATTAAAGTCAAATTGTGATTCGAATCACCACGGAAGAAGTCCTTGCAGAATGATGATTAAATAACATGCATATGGTGGAGTTGATTTCTGGTTGTGAAATAGGAGGTGACGTTCTTTTTGTAATTGTATATGTTTCTTCAGTTATTTGAAAAAAACACATGTAAAAATTATGATATATGTCCTTAATTCCAATAATTTAAATATATTATTTATATGAGGACTTGATTTTAATTTGGAGCAATATATAATAACTCATCTAAGCACCAAAATGCAACAATTCCCTGATCGTGCATTTATTTCTTAAGGATACAAACTATTTACACGTAGACACGAGTGCTAAGACAAATCGAAATCAAGTAACACTAATTCTCAAATTAATTAAGCTTTCAGTAAAAAACAAAAAAAAGATATGATGGCAAGATACAAAAGTGGTACTTATTTGAACAAAATCTATTTCATGCAATTTAAACTCATGAGATGAATTAGTAGCATTATTAAGAGCATTAAATACTTTAACACACACACACACACACATATATATATATATATATATATATATATATATATATATATATTGCTTTTAACCGGTAGGAAATACTTTAACATATACAAGGCATTTTCATCGAATGACAAAATCAGAAGAATTTACATACAACGCATCTTATTTTCAGACCACACGCAAACAGTGCTAATTAAGAAGAATCACAAAGCCCTTCATTTGTCTACGCCTTTTTATTATTGTCATCGGTCGGCCCAGTTCCGCACCAGAGATCTGTCGGTACAGGAATGTTAGTGTTTCTTGCTCTATACCCGCATTTTTCAGAGCAGTATTTCTTCGGTGGCGGCATATTACCTACGTATTTCCGACAGTCGAGGAAACAACCGCAGTATGTATAACAATGTCCATGCACATCACACGAGTATTCTCGGACGATGGAGGATGCATAAGTTGCTGTGTTAGACTCGAATAGGGCGAATATTACAACCAACATTATCAGTATCGTTTTTACTGTCTTGTTTGAAGCCATATTTGATATTATTTCCTTCTTCTCTTTTGTTTGATTTGATGATTAATTTAAGGCTTTTGAGATTATTTTCATTGGAGTTAATGATTCAAGAAAATAGTACAATGAGGATTATATATAATTATAAACAAGGTTTGTTTTGTGGATAAGAGATTTCTATTTTTAGGGTTGTGGTTCATTACGTCTTCGAATTCTAGTCAAGATTGATTTTTTTTGTGTGGATAATATACTACTAGTTGGTGTATGAATAGTAGATTAAGTTAATAAATCAGATTAATTCATGTCAGAATCCATTTTTGTTGCTTTAATGACATTTTTGTCATGAACTTTATATTAATAAGATTTAAGAACACAAAATTTTCGTAACTAATGATGATAATCTAAATTATCAAAAATAAATAAAAGCTGCCCTCAAAATATCATCCTTTAAAACAGTATATAAAACAAAGATTATTCAACAAATTAAAAAACAATTATATAATAGGACCAAACTAAAGTCCTTCAACAAAACATAACATCTTCAGAAAAAAACAATACTTCAAACAGAAAAAAAACTAATAATAATTACTCCATATCCATCCATAAAACAAAACAAGAATATATCAATATAGAAAATTAATCAACTCTAGAACACAACTCGGAGTTAAGTGTGATCTTGGAGTTAAGTATATATAATGATTAATGAAATAAGACAATGAAGAAAACTGAAAAAGGAAAAGGGAAAAAAATAATATAAGTACAATTGAATTTGACACTAGAATATTAAAGGAAATTTTTTCAAAATATTAGAATTGATTCATTCAATTTCAAATAAAACTACTTCGCTAATGTTGATGGAAAAGATGAAAACAGGGATCGGTTGATCTCTTGAGGCGTTAAATTTTTTGTGATAAAATCAGTTTTGTGAAAAACACATGCACGTGACAGTTTTTATTCAATAATTTGAATAAATTATATGACATGATTCAATAAATTCTCAAGCAAGTATTAAAAAAAAAAAAAAAAAATTCATTTAATCTATAGTTGATTCATACACCAACTTGTAGTTTGGGTTCAGCTTCTAGTTTCACTAATCAATCAATATTCTTCACTAGAAATAACTTAATTAGCGTATATATCGAACCTCATCATATTATGAGGAACAAATTAAGTTTAAATACGTAATGAACCCCAAGACCGTAATAATAGAAATCTCACTATTATCAACAAATATAAACCTTGTCTATATATATCATCATTGTACTATTCTCTTGAATCACAACACTTAACTCCGATCAAAGTAATCTGAAGACCCTGAAATCACCAAATAAAACAAAAGCAAGGATATATAATATCAAATATGGCTTCAAACAAGAGCGTAAAAACGATAGTGGTCATGTTGGCGGTAATGTTTGTGCTATTTGAGTCTAATGCATCTGCTTTTGCAAACGGGAATATCAAATATAACTTTTGTCCGCCACCGGATATCTGTGAAACATACTGCCAATGTTTCTTCAACTGTGTGAAATTTGAACGTGCTGAATGGGACAACCCGAACAAGAAATATTGCTCCTATATTTGCGCCGAAGGTGCAGAAGGAGATCACAAACCAGTACCGACAGATCGCTGGTGCGGAACCGGCCCCAATGATGATAATAACAAAAAGGCGTAGAGAAAATGTCAAGGGCTTTAATTTGCTAAATCAGCACTTGTTGTGTATGTAATGTATTGTTTGTGGGTCTGAAAATAAGACGCAATGTGTGTAAATTGTTCTATTTTATGTGGGGATGAAAATGAGTTTTATTTTTAAGTACTTGTCCTCTTTATAATCTTACTAATTCATCTAATTAGTTCAAATTGCATTAAATAGACGTTCAATTAAATACCACTTTTGTATAATTAGTTTTTTATTTGCTTTAGCACTTTTTTTCTGTGTACGTGCAAATTAATGTGTATCCTTGCGAAAAGATGCACATCAGGATTATTGTTATATTTTGGTGACTAGATGAACGAGTTATCATGTATTATTCAAATTTCCAAATTAAAATTAAGCCATGTCATATATATAATTTTATTCAAATTATTGGAATTGAAGACTGTCATATGTGTTTTTTCATATTGGATGTCTTTCTTCACAAAATTGATTTTATGATTTATCACAAAAATTTCGATGTGCTTTTTTTTTCACATTCCTCAGGAAACAAAGATGAATTTCCAGTGAAAACCCATCCTCCAAAGTCCAGTGCCTTCTCTATCTTGCGCGCACACCTCAAGAGATCAACCGGACCCTGTTTTCATAATTTTCCATTGATATTATCGAAGTATTTTTATTTGGATTTGAATGAATCAGTTCAAATATTTGATTTTTTTCCCTTTAATATTCTAGTGTCAAATTCAATTGTACTTGTCTTATTTTCTGTATTTCAGTTTTCTCCATCGTCTTATTTTATTATATATACTTAAACTCCAGTGTCATACATTATTAATTTTATTATATATCCTTAACTCCAAGATCATACTTAACTCGAAGGGGTGTTAATTTACTACAGAGTTGATTAATTTTCTCTATTGATATCTTCTTGTTTTGTTTTATGGATGGATGTGGAGTAATTGTTATTATTTGTTATTTTTCTGTTTCAAGTTGTATTGTTTTTTTTTTGAAGATGTTATGTTTGTCGAGGAACTTTAATTTGGTCCTATTACATTATTATTTGTTAAATAATCTTTGAGTTATATACTTTTTTAAAGGTCGAAATTTTGAGGGCAGCTTTTATTTATTTTTGATAATTCAGATTACAATCATTTAGTTACGGAAATTTAGTGTTCTTAAATCTTATTAAGATAAAGTTCGTGATGAAAATTGCCTCAAAAAAAGAGTTCATGACAAAATGCCATCAAAGCATCAAATTGGATTTTGATTTACATCACTTAATAATCTATAGTTGATTCGTACACCAACTTGTAGTTTGTGTTCAGCTTCTAGTTATTACTAATCGGTCAATATTCACTAGAAACAACTTGGTGTATATATCTAACCTCATCCTGTTATGACTTGTGAGGAACAAATTAAGTTCAAAAACGTAATGAACACCAAGACCCTAATAATAGAAATCTCATTATTATCAACAAAAGCAAACCTTGTCTATATATATCCTCATTGTACTTTTCTCTTGAATCACAACAGTCAACACTAACTCCAATCAAAGTAATCTCAAGACCCTAAAATCACCAAATCAAACAAAAACAAGGATATAATATCAAATATGGCTTCAAACAAGACCGTCAAAATAATACTGATCATGTTGGTGGTAACATTCGCTCTATTTGAGACTAACACAGCTATATCCTCCGTCATCGACGACCAATTCTCGTGCGAGTCCGGAAATTGTACCACATACTGTGATTGTTTCCTCGGCTGTTGGAAAAACGTAAATGGAACGCCGTCGCCGAAGATATTTTGCTCCAACTTTTGCGCCACTGGTGCAAGAAGAGCTCATATTTCTGTACCGAACGATCTCTGGTGCGGAACTGGCCCAACCAATGATAATAACAAAAAGGCATAGAGAGAAATGCCAAGTGCTTTGATCTGTGATTCTGGTTAATCGGCACTTGTTGTGTGTTTGCATGTATTGTGTGTGATCTGAAAATAAGATGCAATGTATATGGATGTGAATTGTTATATTTTATTGGTGGATGAAAATGAGTCTTATTTGAAGTATTTTATGCTTTTTTATAATCTTACTAATTCATCTAACGAGTTCAAATTGCATAAGCAAAAGTTCAATTAAATACAACTTTTGTATCTTTTTTTTTTTTGAAGCTTCTGGAGGCGATTGCCTCGCAGAGATTCTATTAAATAATAAAAAAGTTATTTTTGGTTACAACGTATAATTACAGAGAAATAGAATACACATAAGACATCTTGACTCCCTACTACAAAGGTCCTATACGAAGTCAGATTAATCTCCTAATAGTATCGACGCCAGTTCGTCGATTGCTGGGCGATCTCCAAGATGATGGCTTGTAGAAGTGGCCTTCTTTGTCTGAAAATCAATTGATTTCTCGCCTTCCAAATACACCAACACGTACTTAGTCAGTCCGTTTCCAATGCGCTTCTGTCGTCCTTGTTTTTCCCGGCCTCTTGTGCTCTCCAAATTTCATCAATGAAGTTATGTCAACCGGCCTTAGACCTTTCCACCTCCATATTTGTGTAGCAAAGTCACAATGGAGAAATAAATGTGTTGCCGTTTTCCTGACATGTTGCGTACACATTGTACATTCAGCTTGGTTTGGACAATCTCTTTTTGTGAGATTATCTTGTGTCATGAGACGTCCCAAGATCATTTGCCATAAAAAAAACAGACTTTTTCCGGACATTTGATTTTCCAAAGCTTCGGATTTCTCTTCGAGGCGGAGTGTGCTAGGTGCAGCAATTTATAGGCCGATTTAGTCGTGAATTCAACGGATATTTTCCATCTCCATTTTGGTTTGTCCCTTTGCGAAGTTGGTGTAATAAGCGCAATGGCTAGGAAAATATCTTGTGCTTCCTTCCTAATTCTATCATCCGAGGATGTGAGGATTTGCTGAAAATTTATTGCCCCATTAAGGACTTGTGTGACGGTCAAGTTGTCGTTCCTAATGATACTATATATCATCGGAAAAAAAGACTTGAGAGTGCCCTCAAACGTTCAAATATCATTCCAAAAATTGATGTTGGCTCCTCCTCCCAACTCATAAGCAATTGAGATAGAAAAGATCGGCATTAGTTTTGCCAATTGCGAGAGGAAGAAAGATATAGGTTGTGAGGTATTCAAGAGATCTTTTGGCTCTTCAAATCCGTATAAATTTGGTAAAGTTTGGGCCCATTGACCATATGGGTCGGCTTGCCAAAGCCACAACCATTTTAGACTTTTGTATCCTTGTCATCAGCTTAATTGAACTTGAGTCTTTTTTATTTTAAAGCTTAAGTTTGAATATTGGTGTTGTTAATTAATTTTTCATTTGCTTTAGCACTTGTTTTCTGTGTACGTGTAAATTAATGTGTATCCTTACGAAAAGATGGATGATCAGGAAATTGCTATATTTTGGTGACTAGATAAGCGAATTATCATGTATTATTCCAAATTAAAGTTAAGTCACGTCACACAATTTTATTCAAATTATTGGAATATATCACCTGTGTTTATTCACATTGGATGTATTTTTTTTTCTTTTCACAAAATTGATTTTATGATTTTTTCACAAAAATTACATATGTTTTTTCACATTCTCAAGAGCCTTTTCTATCTTGCATGCATATCTCAAGAGATCAACCGGACCCTGTTTCCATTTTTTTCCATCGATATTATCGAAGTGGTTTTATTTGAAATTGAATGAATCAGTTCAAATATTTGTTTTTATCGTAGTTTTTGTATTTTAGTTTTTACCATTGTCTTATTTTATTATATATTCTTAAACTCCAGGGTCATTATTTATCATTAATTTTATTATATATCCTTAACTCCAAGATTATAACTCCAAGGGGTGTTAATTTATTATAGAGTTGATTAATTTTTTCTATTGATATGTTCTTGTTTTGTTTTATGGATGGATGTGGAATAATTGTTATTATTTGTTATTTTTCTGTTTGAAGTTGTATTATTTTTTTGAAGATGTTATGTTTGTTGAGGAACTTTAATTTAGTCCTATTATATTATTATTTGTTAAATAATCTTTGATTTATATACTTTTTTAAAGGTAGATATTTTGAGGGCAGCTTTTATTTATTTTTGATAATTCAGATTACAATCATTTAGTTACGAAAATTTTGTGTTCTTAAATCTTATTAAGATAAAGTTCGTGACAAAAATTGCCTGAAAAAAAAGAGTTCATGACAAAATACCATCAAAGCATCAAATTCGATTTTGATTTATATGACTTAAATCTGATTCATTTAATCTATAGCTGATTCATACACCAACTTGTAGTTTGGGTTCAGCTTCTAGCTAGTACTAATCGATCAATATTCACTAGAAATAACTTAATTAGCGTATATATCTAACCTTGTCATATTATGAGGAACAAATTAAGTACAAAAAGTTAATGAACCCCAAGACCCTAATAATAGAAATCTCATTATTATCAACAAAAACAAACCTTGTCTATATATACCATCATTGTACTATTCTCTTGAATCACAACACTTAACTCGAATCAACGTAATCTGAAGACCTTGAAATCACCAAATCAAACAAAAACAAGGAGATAATATCAAATATGGCTTCAAACATGAGCGTAAAAACGATAGTGGTCATGTTGGCGGTAATGTTTGTGCTATTTGAGTCCAATGCATCTGCTTTTGCAAACGGGAATATCAAATGATGATAATAACAAAAAGGCGTAGAGAAAATGTCAAGGGCTTTAATTTGTGGATTTGCTTAATACTTGTTGTGTTTGTAATGTATTGTTTGTGGTCTGAAAATAAGATGCAATGTGTGTAAATAGTTCTATTTTATGTGTTGATGAAAATGAGTTTTATACTTTTATTTTAAGTACTTGTCCTTTTTATAATCTTACTATTTCATCTAATGAGTTCAAATTGCTTTAAATAGAAGTTCAATTAAATACCACTTTTGCATAATTAGTTTTTTATTTGCTTTAGCACATGTTTTCTGTGTACGTGCAAATTAATGTGTATCATTGCGAAAAGATGCACATCAGGATATTGTTATATTTTGGTGACTAGATGAACGAATGAACGAGTTATCATGTATTATTCCAATTTCCAAATTAAAATTAAGTCATGTCATATATATAATTTTATTCAAATTATTGGAATTGAAGACTGTCATATGTGTTTTTTTCACATTGGATATCTTTTCTTACAAAATTGATTTTATGATTTATCACAAAAATTTACATGCGTTTTTTTCTTTACATTCCTCAAGGAACAGAGATGAATTTACATTGAAAACCATCCTCTAAATTCCAGAGCCTTTTCTATGTTGAACACACACATCATGAGATTACCGGACCCTGTTTTCATATTTTACGATTGATACTATCGAAGTAGTTTTATTTGAAGTTGAATGACTCGGTTCAAATATTTGATTTTTTTTTCCTTTAATATTCTAGTGTCAAATTCAATTGTACTTGTCGTATTTTCTGTATTTCAGTTTTCTCCATAGTCTTATTTTATTATATATACTTAAACTCCACTGTCATACATTATTAATTTTATTATATATCCTTAACTCCAACATCATACATAACTCGAAGGGGTGTTAATTTACTACAGAGTTGATTAATTTTCTCTATTGATATCTTCCTGTTTTGTTTTATGGATGGATGTGGAGTAATTGTTATTATTTGTTATTTTTCTGTTTGAAGTTGTATTGTTTTTTTGAAGATGTTATGTTTGTTGAGGAACTTTAATTTGGTCCTATTATATTATTATTTGTTAAATAATCTTTGATTTATATACTTTTTTAAAGGTAGATATTTTGAGGGCAGCTTTTATTTATTTTTGATAATTCAGATTACAATCATTTAGTTATGAAAATTTAGTGTTCTTAAATTTTATTAAGATAAAGTTCTTAAATTTTATTTCACTATGGAAAATAAAAAGCCCCCTTAAAGTACGCTTCTTTGCGTGGCTTCTTGCTCATAACAAACTTCTTACACAACAAAACTTGATAAAAAGGGGCTGGCCTCACATTCCTTCTTGTATCCTATGCTCGCAAGATGAGATTGAATGCATTGATCATTTGTTCCTTCTTTGCCCATTCACCTCTTCTATATGGAAGCAACTCGGACTCAACACCAACCCTCACTCTTCTGCTCTTCAATTATGGTTAGATACGAGATTGGGCCTTTTAAAAGAGCACAAGAAAAAATGGGACTCTAAGTGGTTGGCTACTTGCTGGGCAATATGGAGGCTCCGCAATGGAAAAATCTTCAACGACAAATCACCAACGTCAACAGCAGCCATCCACATGGCAACACAAGACGCTACTGCTTGGTCTCAACTTTAGGAGACCTTCTGAGCCAACGGGATAGGAACTAACCTATCATTAGCGTGTATTAGGTTTCTGATATGCATTAAAGTGGTTGTTGCTTTCTTTCTTTTCAAACTGATTGTAAATATTTTTGTACTCTTGATTTTCATTATTTAATGGTATCGCAGAAGGCGGCCTTCTGAAGCTTTAAAAAAAAAGTTTATGATGATAATTGCCTCAAAAAAAGAGTTCATGACAAAATGTCATCAAAGCATCAAATAGGATTTTGATTACACGACCTAATCTGATTCATTTAACCTATAATTGATTCGTACACCAGCTTGTAGTTTGGGTTCAGCTTCTAGTTATGACTAATCGATCAATATTCACTAGAAACAATTTGGCGTATATATCTAACCTCATCATGTTATGACTTGTGAGGAACAAATTAAGTTCAAAAATGTAATGAACCCCAAGACCCTAATAATAGAATATCTCACTATTGTACAAAAACTAACCTTGTCTATATATATCCTCATTATACTTCTCTCTTGAATCACAACACTTAACTCCAATCAAATTAATCTCAAGAGCCTAAAATCACCAAATCAAACAAAAACAAGGATATAATATCAAATATGGCTTCAAACAAGACCGTCAAAATAATACTGATCATGTTGGTGGTAACATTGGCTCTATTTCAGACTAATACAGCTATATCCTCTGTCATCGACGAGCAATTCTCGTGCGAGTCCGGAAATTGTACCACATATTGTGATTGTTTCCTCGGCTGTTGGGAAAATGTAAATGGAACGCCGTCGCCGAAGATATTTTGCTCCAACTTTTGCGCCACTGGTGCAAAAAGAGCTCATATTCCTGTACCCAAGGATCTCTGGTGCGGAACCGGCCCAACCAATGATAATAACAAAAAGGCATAGAGAGAAATGTCAAGGGCTTTGATTTGTGATTCTGGCTAATCAGCACTTGTTGTGTGTTTGCATGTATTGTGTGTGATCTGAAAATAAGATGCAATGTATATGGATGTGAATTGTTCTATTTTATTGGTGGATGAAAATGAGTCTTATTTGAAGTATTTTATGCTCTTTTATAATTTTACTAATTCATCTAATGATTTGTGGTTCCTAGTCTGTAAAGGTGTTTCAACTTGTTGCGGCAGCCTAGACTGATTGTATTTTTGTGAGTTTCAATTAATGATTCAAAGAGGTCATAGACCCCTTGATCCCTTCAAAGAGAAAAATTCATCTAATGAGTTCAAATTGCATTAAGTAGAAGTTCGCTTGAGTTTTTTTATTTTAAAGCTTAAGTATGAATATTGGTGTTAATTAATTTTTCATTTGCTTTAGCACTTGTTTTCTGTGTACGTGTAAATTAATGTGTATCTTTACGAAAAGATGCACTATGTAAATCAGAATCCAATTTCATGCTTTGATGGCATTTTTGGCACGAATTGAACGTTAAGATTTAAGCACCTATAATTTTGTATCTAAAGATGACAAACTAAATTATCAAAACAAAAAACTGCCCCATAATAATATGCTTTAAACAAATATGTAAAAAAAAAGATTGTTCAATAACAATATTACCAAACTAAAAATAATATTCATCAACAAACATAACATCCTTCAAAAAAACATTACAAGTTCAAACTTAAAACAACTAAACAGTAATTCCTCCATATCCATAAAACAAAACAAGAACACATACCTTTCAAATTAATGAACTCTATAATAAATAAACATCCACCCCTCTTGCTCGGATTATGCGCATCTCATGCCTCAATCTAAGGTCTCTATCCCATCAGCGAGCTTGCTGAAATACGGGTCAATATGGCCCAGCTTCTCCCTAACCTCCCCCGCAAGCACAACGTAAAACTTCTGATCAGTGTCGCACTCTTTCGGCAGAACAACGGCCTGGAAGAACGGAATAATCTCCTCCTGCCAGAATATTCCGTTCTTTTCCTTCTTTAGATTCACGAACGGGTTGCTCGCCTTGCTGTGACTGATGTATAGCAAACCGGTCACACCCAAGTTCAAATGATCGCAAATCACCTATATATAGTTCCAAAATTGGGATAAATGCTTTGTTAACCCGTGTACTTCAATTGGATTGCAATTTATTCCATGTACTATTGATTTGAAATACTATAAATACAATTGAATTTGACACTAGAATATCAAAGGAAAAATGTCAAATATTTTTCTTCGATGAAAGAAAATATCAAATATTTGAACTGATTTAAATTTCACAATAAAACTACTTCGATAATGTCAATGGAAAATATGAAAACAAAGACCGGTTGATCTTTTGACTTTTGAGGCGTGAGTGCAAGATAGAAAAGGCTCTGGACTGTGGAGCATGCGTTTTCTTCGTAAACGTATCTCTGTTTCTCGAGAATGAGAAAAAACACATGTGAATTTTTGTGAAAAAATCAATAAAATCAATTTTGTGAAAAAACACATCCAATGTGAAAAACAAAGGTGACAGTCTTGTATTCCTATAATTTGAATAAAATTGTGTGACGTGACAATTTTTATTTGGAATAGAATAATACATGATAACTCGTTCATCTAGTCACCAAAATGTAACAATTTCCTGACCGAAGGATCTTTTTGTAAGGATACACATTAATTTACATATACACATAAAACAAGTGCTAAAGCAAATAAAAAATTAATTAACAACTCTAAAAGTTCATCATGATATCATAGGTGGTATAAATATAAAAATCATAATATTATAGGAGTGTAAATAA
Source organism: Juncus inflexus (assembly GCA_024447665.1). Lineage (NCBI taxonomy): Eukaryota > Viridiplantae > Streptophyta > Magnoliopsida > Poales > Juncaceae > Juncus > Juncus inflexus. The sequence goes on along the minus strand of JAJHPC010000001.1, from coordinate 16,259,730 downwards.
AAAATTCGGACACCATAGATATTATAAATACAAAAATCATGACATCTTTGAGTTCAATGATGATTTATATAATATTTTTATGAAAAAATGAAGTGGGAAATTATAATTTTCCCAACACTAATATTCATACTTAAGCTTTAAAATAAAAAAGGACTCAAGCTCAATTAAGCTGCTGGCAAGGATAGGAAAGTGGTATTTAATTGAACTCCTACTTAGTGCAATTTGAACTCATTCGATGAATCAGTAAGATTATAAAAGAGCATAAAATACTTCAAATAAGACTCATTTTCATCCACCAATTATAAAATAGAACAATTCACATCCATATGCATTGCATCTTATTTTCAGATCACACACATGACACAATACATGCAAACACACAACAAGTGCTGATTAGCCAGAATCACAAATCAAAGCCCTTGACATTTCTCTCTATGCCTTTTTGTTATTCATTGGTTGGGCCGGTTCCGCACCAGAGATCTTTCGGTACAGAAATATGAGCTCTTCTTGCACCAGTGGCGCAAAAGTTGGAGCAAAATATCTTTGGCGACGGCGTTCCATTTACGTTTTTCCAACAGCCGAGGAAACAATCGCAGTATGTGGTACAATTTCCGGACTCGCACGAGAATTGCTCGTCGATGACGGAGGATATAGCTGTATTAGTCTGAAATAGAGCGAATGTTACCACCAACATGATCAGTATTATTTTGACGGTTTTGTTTGAAGCCATATTTGATATTATATCCTTGTTTTTGTTTGATTTGGTGATTTTAGGGTCTTGAGATTACTTTGATTGGAGTTAGTGTTGTGATTCAAGAGAAAAGTATAATGGGGATATATATAGACAAGGTTTGCTTTTGTTGATAATAGTGAGATTTCTATTATTAGGCCGGCTTGGGGTTCATTGCGTTTTTGAAATTAATTTGTTCCTCACAAGTCATAACAGGATGAGGTTAGATATATACGCCAAGTTGTTTCTAGTGAATATTGATTGATTAGTAATAACTAGAAGCTGAACCCAAACTACAAGTTGGTGTACGAATCAACTATAGATTAAATGAATCATATCAAGTCATGTAAATCAAAATCCAATTTGATGCTTTGATGGCATTTTGTCATGAACTCTTTTTTTGAGGCAATTTTCGTCACGAACTTTATCTTAATAAGATTTAAGAACAAAAAAATTTCGTAACTAAATGATTGTAATCTGAATTATCAAAAATAAATAAAAGCTGCCCTAAAAATATCTACCTTTAAAAAGTTATATAAATCAAAAATTATTTAACAAATAATAGGACCAAATTAAAGTTCCTCAACAAACATAACATCTTCAAAAAAACAATACAACTTCAAAGGGAGAAAAAAAAAACTAATAACAATTACTCCACATCCATCCATAAAACAAAAAAACATATCAATAGAGAAAATTAATCAACTCTATAGTAAATTAACACCCCTTCGAGTTAAGTATGATCTTGGAGTTAAGGATATATAATAAAATTAATAATGTATGACACTGGAGTTTAAGTATATATATAATAAATTAAGACGATGGAGAAAACTAAAATACATAAAAAACGATAAGTACAATTGATTTTGAATATTAAAGGGGGGAAAATCAAATATTTGAACCGATTCATTCAACTTCAAATAAACTACTTCGACAATATCAATGGAAAAATATGAAAAGAGGGTCCGGTAGATCTCATGATGTGTGTGTTCAACATAGAAAAGGCTCTGGACTTTACAGGGTGGGTTTTCATTGTAAATTCACCTCCGTTCCTTGAGGAATGTGAAGAAAAAAACACATGTAAATTTTTGTGATAAATCACAAAATCAATTTTCTGAGAAAAGATATCCATTATGAGAAAACACATATGTCAGTATTCTATTCCAATAATTTGAATAAAATTGTATGACATGACTTAATTTTAATTTGGAATAAAACATGATAACTCGTTCATCTAGTCACCAAAAAATAACAATATCCTGATCGTGCATCTTTCCTCAAGGACACACATTAATTTGCATATACACAGAAAACAAGTGCTAAAGCAAATAAAAAACTGATTATACAAAAGTGGTAGTTAATTGAACTGTTTAATGCAATTTGAACTCCTCAGATGAATTAGTAAGATTATAAAGAGGACATAACAATCAAACTCATTTTCATCCAGAACAATTTACACACACTGCATCTTATTTTCCGACCACAAACAATACATTACATACACAACAAGAGCTGATTAAGCAAAACCACAAAGTAAAGCCCTTGACATTTTCTCTACGCCTTTTTGTTATTATCATCATTGGGGCCGGTTCCGCACCAGCGATCTTTCGGTACAGGAACGTGAACTCCTCTTGCACCTTTGGCGCAAATATAGGAGCAATATTTCTTCGGCTGCAATTCAATACCTTCATATTGCCAACAGTTGAAGAAACATTGGCAGTATGTTTGATCATATTTGATATTCCCATTTGCGAATGCAGGTGTATTAGACTCAAATAGCACGAACATGACCACCAACATGACCACTATCGTTTTCACACTCTTGTTTGAACCCATATTTGATATTATGTCCTTGTTTTTGTTTGATTTGGTGATTTCAGGGTCTTGAGATTACTTTGATTGGATGTGTTGTGATTCAAGAGAATAGTATAATGATGATATATATAGACAAGGTTTGGTTTTGTTGATAGTAGTGAGATTTCTATTATTAGGGTCTTGGGGTTCATTTCGTTTTTGAATTTAATTTGTTCATCATAATATGATGAGGTTAGATATATACGCTAATTAAGTTATTTCTAGTGAAGAATATTGATTGATTAGTGATAACTAGAAGCAGAACCCAAACTACAAGTTGGTGTATGAATCAACTGTAGATTAAATGAGTCGGATTAAGGAATGTAAATCAGAATCCAATTTGATGCTTTGATGGCATTTTTGGAACGTATTGAACTTTTAAGATTTAAGCCCGTATAAGTTTGTATCTAAAGATGACAAAATTATCAAAACAAAAAACTGCCCCACAATAATATGCTTTAAACAAATATGTAAAACAAAAGATTATTCAATAACAATATTACCAAACTAGAAATAATATTCATCAACAAACATAACATCCTTCAAAAAAAACATTACAACCTCAAACTTAAAACAACTAAACAGTAATTCCTCCATATCCATAAAACAAAACAAGAACATATCACTTTCAAATTAATCAACTCTATAATAAATAAACATCCACCCCTTAATTAATCCCTCTTAATTACCCTACTTACCATTGGCCAGCGCCGGAGCAGTTTTAGCACTCTCGCTCGGATTATGCGCATCCCACGCCTCAATCCAGGTTTTCATCCCATCAGCCAGCTTGCTGAAATACGGATCAATGTGGCCCAACTTCTCCCTAACCTCCTCCGCAAGCACAACGTAACACTTTTGGACCGTGTCGCATTCTTTGGGAAGAACAACGGCCTGGAAGAACGGAATAATCTCCTCCTGCCAGAATATTCCATTATATTCCTTCTTTAAGTTAACAAACGGATTGCTCGCCTTGCTGTGCCAAATGTACGGCAAACCGGTTTTCACACCCAAGTTCAAATGATCGCAAATCACCTACAATTAATTAATTTCCATAAATATAAAGTAAATATATTAATAATTTAAAATATATATATATACACACACACACACTAATAATTGGGACAAATGCACGGTTAGTCCTCTCACTCTTGATTTAAATTTTTTTATCCCTATACTTTATGAAAACGTGCACAATTAGTCAGTAAGTGGAAGGATTAAAGTCATTAAACCGTGAGTAATTCCATAAAGGGACTAGGAATTCTATAAAATACCAGAAACAAAAAGTTCAAATTGATAGTACAAGGACTGAATTGCAATTCAACTAAAGTAGCGGGGTTAACCGTGCAACCATCCCTAAATTATTCATATTAAAAAATGGAATATTGATGAATAAAATGATAAAATTGATTAATATTACCTTGACGCACCAGCCGGCCCACATGTCGTCGTAACGGCCAATCGGCTGGCCGTGGCCCATGAGACCGAAGTACATGGCCGGGCCAATAAGCTCTCGGTCAAAGGCAAGATTCATACCGCACATCGGGAAAAGAGTTCCCTTCGGTATCGTCATCACCGCATCCACATACCTAATTTTAATAACCAAAATAATAATTAATTATATTCTATTCTATTCTATTATTTTAATACATTTTATTAAAACATTATATTTCATTATTTTACTACATTTTATTAAAAAAATTATCATTTTAATATATTTTACTATTTTATTAAAACTTAATAATCTTCATTAACTTATTAATTGTATCATATTTTAATCATACCTGGTGCTGCATTCCTGAGGTTTGTCAATTAACTAGATTTATTTTATTAAAATATCACATTTAATAATATTTTCTTATTTCATTATATTTTATTAAAATATTACATTTTATTATACTTCATTATTTCATTGTATTTTATTAAAAAAATATCATTTAATTATATTTTATTAAAAAATTATATTTTATTATTACAATTATCATTTTATTATTTTTTATTACTTTAATATATTCTATTATTTTATTAAAACTTATTAATTTTCTTATCATCATTTCAATTCAACTAACTTGTGTTCCTCTCCTGAGGCTTAACAAGCTGAGTAGGCGCGTCATAATCCGGAATATTCAACCAGAATCCATGGCTCACTAATTCATTATTTTAATATTATTTTAATTACCTTGTGTTTCTTTCCTGAGGCTTAACAAGCTGAGTAGGCGCATCGTAATCCGGAATATTCAACCACAAACCATGGCTGACAGCCGTCGGCACGCCCTCGCGCATGCTGAATGGGTATCCGCGCACAAAGTCCGCTCCGGAGCGGTACGGATCGTAAAGCGTGTTGAAGAATTTGGGGGTCGACGGAGTGAGCAGGTTGTTTATGTGCTGTTGTAGCGCGTTTATCTCCTGTCCTGTCGGATCCTTCGCCACCTGGATGGAAATAAATTGTTGATTAGTTGATAGAATTAATTAAATTTGATTGTTTTAATTAGATAATGAAATTAATTGTTGTTATTTCAGTGATTTAATTAGCATGTTAAAGTGAAAAAGTGGGAATATTTAAGTATTGGAGTATAATTTTTTGGACTTTATAATCTAAATATGAAATATGATTTTTTTTATTATTTTTTTGGTTTGATGTAATGGCACTTTTCAGTACCTTCAAGAATTTGGAATTTTCTACTTTTAAAAGTGGATTAATCATGCGTGATCCATGTGGGGGTGTACAACCACAATAAAGGGCAGGATTTATGAGGGATGATTAAAAGAAGATCGAACCGGTCCGTGCGGACCGGTCCAATGAGAACATGCCACGTCAGATTATTATATCTATGTGGCATTTTCTCATTGGGTGATTCTGTGTTGGAGCTGAGTTGTCCTATATTTTGCAGATCTACCAACCGGTGGGGCTTAAAGGGGAATAAATCAAAAGGTTGGGGAATGAATTACGGATCCCCACATTTCATCATGAATCTAGCGTGGGAGATGAAGTTAATTATTATGTTAGGCTTTGACCATGAGATAATTAATGAGGAATAAATATTAGTTTATTTTAATTTTAAGGAGCATATGGAAATACTGAATTTAATCAAAATATTGTAAAATGTAAGCCATTATATCGCATATGCAAAAAAAACTTGTGATTGATTGATCTACAGGTTATAATTGAGTTAAATCTTAGCATAACCCACGAGCTAATTCATAGATCCAAATTATCAGATCTAATTATGAATCAAGAAAAATAAACTATTTTTCCTTTCCTTCGATTTGAATTTTGAAAAGAAAGTGAATCAAGTTTATTGATCCGTATTACCCATTCCAGAATTAATATTTTACGAACTGGAAAATTATATTTTAGATTCTTATATATCTATTCATAAAGTCAATGTCAAGATCTAGTTCATAATAAAATATAAAATGCATTATTATTCAAAATAAAGTTCAACTCACGAAGCAATCGTCATCAATGGTGTAGATATACTTCTTCTTAGAAACCAAGAACCCATAGCACCGACACGCCGAATCCTTGAACGAAATACACGACGCGCGTTTCGCGCCGAGGAGCTTCTCCACGTCATTCCGATTATGCAGTTCGTAGTCGAATCCTTGGGGAACCCTGATCGTCTTGGCGGGATCGCCGTCCTGGACGATGATGAGGTGGTAGTGCTGGAAGAATGGGCGCCATTGCTCGAGGAAGTCGAGGTTGCGGATGGTGGGGATGACGATGTCGAGCTCGTCCTTGAGAAGAGGAGTCATTGAAGTCGACATTGTTGAAGAAGAGAGATTGAGATCTGGAGTGTTAGATGAATGGGAGGAGGTTTCATTTATTTATAGAGGAGAGAATGTAAATGAATGAATGAATGAATGGAGAAGTAAGTAAATCTTGTGTTTTTTTTTACCGCATGGAGAGTAAATTTGAAAATTAATTGGTTGGTAAAGTAACAGGGATTTATTTAAAGTATAATTACTGCTTTATTAAATTGTGGATGAAGATTGTGGTTTCAAATGGTAAAACGAAAAAAAATTCAAATGAGAGTATTTCCATGGCACAGTGATATTGGTCCTTCTATTGTTTCTTTTGTTTGGAGAAAACCTTGTACAGTAATTCATTGGTCCATTTCCACTATATATTTATTTATTTTTATTTTTTGGGGGGTAGATCTAGTCTAGATAATGCTGCATCATAACATGAAAATTGTAATAAACTTTACAGCTTTACTTGAGGAATAGATTTCGCCTAACAAAGCCATGTCTTAACATGTAGGTTACTCTACCAAAAGTAGTGATTCTCCACTATTGCTCCAATGCATAAAATATAGTTTTTTTTCATTAATTACATTACATATACATTTTTTTCATTAAGTAATCTAATAAGAACTTATTAGTAAGAGGGTGAGCACTTCTTATCTCTAGTTTCCTGTCCAAATGAAGTGGAGAATAATAATTATTATTAATGATGATCAAAGGGCCCCTGATTGAAAGTAGTGATTTAACAGTCAACAGTTAACATGCATGCAATACATGCCCTGATTTCTTTCACCGTCTAGCTTCTAATTTGGTTGTATATGCAATTATCCCCTTCTTATTGTTTCTAATATTTATTTTTACATCTCATGTTAAAGACAGGTTCAATATACTTTATATATATTTTGAACAATAATATATTACTATATAGTGGTGTGTGAACATGTGGAATTTGATGTACATAGTGGCAAGAAGAGATGCCTAACATGCGTTGATTCCCTCTCTAGTCAACCCCACTCTCTCTCACTCTCTTACAAATTGACAAGCAATCAATCACAAACACCGACGCATACACATTTTGGTGGCACATGGAGACCTTTCTTTTGAGTTGGACACACATGAAATGAAATTGGATCTCTCAGATTTACATCTTACAATCACCATCTCTTTTGAAATATGAAAAAGGCTCACAATGGACCGAGTTTATGAGAACAAATTGAATGACAAGATGTGTTCTCATTGGCTCGGTCTATGTCCATGATGAACCCATGGTCAAAGTCAAACATAACACACATACAAGGTCCAATTCACACAACTAAACACACTTAAAATTTCAAAACTCTACCGCATAATCATGTACGAAACAAAATTTCAAAACTCTACCTCAAAAGATGATCTCACTATCAAATACCAAGTTCTAAAATCAAAATGACATAAATAAAACTTACTAAAAACCTTTAATCCCACTTAAGAAACCGCTATTTTTTCATCCAATTCATCATCATCATCATCATCATCATCATCATCATCATCACAATCTTCACTTTCACCATCATCTTGGTTATCTTTTTCATTTCTAGCTTGTTTGGCATATTCATCAATTGAATTCGCCGCAAAAATATCTCCTTCTCTGCTCCTGTCAGCAATTTTAGGCACTGACGAACCGGCCCCACTTTTCCCATTATTCATCTAAAATTAAAAAAATAATAATAATAAATCCTTCAAAAAAAAGAAAAAGAAAAAAAATGCTAAGAATGAATACTCACAGTGCGAAGAAGAGTTCTTCGGTCCCTCTCTCTAGCATTCTTAATGGCCTGCAATAAAATAAAATAAAATAAAATTTCAAAATTGACCATTAAAATTGAGGAATTGAATTTCTAGTAATAAAAAGGGGATTTTGTAATAATTTGAATAAATGATTTGTAAAAGAAGCCAACCTCCTCAAGTTGCTTTTTCTCACTCTCTACTTCAGTTATGTCTCTAAATAAAAGAATAAATAATTTATTTTTAAATAACAAATGCAAAAAAATATATCAATGGAAATTTTGAAAATACAAATAGCATGTTTGAAAAAGAAAATTAGATATTAGTAATAAAAAGGATTAAAATGAAAAATACCTCCCAACTGTGTGATTAACAGGGTGGCAACACTTAGCACATAAACCAAGAGATTTAGAACAATCTAAAATAAATAAATAAATATTTTGTAAATATAAGGTGATTGATTAAATGATTTAACTGATGAAAAGAATATCAATTAATTAATTAATTAGATAAAATAAGTACCAGTGCATATTTTGTGATGAGCTTGTCTAACGTTCCTCTTCGTGCATTTCTGACTATTATTTAAAAGAAAAAAGACATAATTTGAGTTACTTTTATTTAGTAAAAGATATAATTGACAGAACAAAAAAAATACTAATTATACCATTTAGCAGGCTCAGTGAGAGGCTTGTACTTTCCATATCTAATTCAAGAAAGAAATTCATGAAATTAGAATATTTCGATAGAAAATCATATAAAAATCAAATAAAAATAAATTAAAGACAATAGACGCACTTGCGCTTCCAATCAATTTGTTCTTTACATCTCAGACAAACACCAGTTATCTCCGAAAACGGCTTGAATTTCCCCCCCAAATCCTAAAATCATCAAAAACGCCAATTAAATCCGACAAATTTGATAAAAACAATAACACCTAATCAAAACCAGAAACTACAAATTCAATAAACCAACACTTTTCTTGCATTTTCACACAATTAAGACGCATATAATCCCTCCCTAAAACCCAATTTAAACTATATTAAAACTGTATGATACAAAATTAAGCGAGCAAAAAATCTAATTCGAACAAATTGAGGGATGAAAGAGAGAGAGACCGATTCGTTGACTTTGACACCGGCCTTAGGTTTCCAGGTGAACTTGTTCTGGTGCTTCGGCGGGCCTTGCCTTGGTCCGGACATCTTTCCTTTTGTTCTTCTTCTTCTTCTTCTTCTTCTCGTAAAATCTCTCTAATGGAGGGAAAGAGAAGAAGGAGGGGCTATTTTTTGAGATTTTATGTGGCGAGTATTTGTGTTGTTTGTTGTGGGAGTGTTTTGATTTCTCCTCTCCAGTTGGAAAATTACTGGATAGATTATTCTTTCTTGACTGAATTGATAATACGTTCATTTTAATGAAACATCATTTTTTTATTTGTAGTATTATGTTTTTGCTAAATTTCAGGTAATATTGGCGAAGACAATATATTGATAAAACTTGTATTTTCTATAGTAATAAAGAAAAATAAATTATTAATGAACTCTGAATCTTATATTTACAAACTCGTATATAGTTATTATGTAATTTAATGTTAAAATTTAATAAAGTTTGGTAGACTATTCCCATGGACCCTTACTACATAAAAAAACTGTTAAAAATATATGTTGCTAATTAAAATATAAAACTAGACTTTCCTTATTTTTTCCCCTTTGTCTTCACTTACTAAAAAAACTAAATTTTCTTTCATATGAGAGGTTTATTAATATGAAAAGAAAATATAAGACAACTCAATATAAGTTGAGAAATGGACTCTCCATTTGTACTGATAAGGGTGGTGATTAATCCCTTCATATTCTAATTTTTGGGTACACACACAAGGCGTAAGCGTAACAATAAAGATCTATTCTTCCACTTCTAAAACCCTAAAACCAAACAATTTACATCTCTACCGCCGCCGCCACAAACCCTAACCCTAACTCTCCCTCCTTCCCCTCTCTCTCTCTCTACCAAATGCAATCTGCAGCTGGGCCTTCGTCCTCCTCGGCGTCAGCCATGGAGACGGACAACGCCGTTGCGGCGGCGCCGGAGAAGCCCCTGTTTGCGGCGCTGAAGCCGCATGAGATGTCGGATGGGAAGGTACAGTTCAGGAAGGTTTCGGTGCCTCCTAACCGGTTTGCGCCGTTGAAGAGGAACTGGATGGAGATTTACACTCCGGTTTTCGAGCAGATGAAAATCGACATTAGGATGAATCTCAAGGTATTCAAATTCAATTTAAAGTATTTCATGTCCATCTTGATTTCATATGTGTACGTCAAAACATGCGAAATTACTTTCGCAAATACGCAATTATGAATCAAATTGATCGACTTAATCCCAGTTTAGCTCAACTAAACCCCAAATTCAGTCCTACCAATCCAATTAACCTTCAATTTCTCTTCGTCAGGCAAGGAGAGTGGAGCTGAAAACAAGAAAAGACACCCCTGACATTTCCAACCTCCAAAAATGCGCGGATTTCGTGCAAGCCTTCATGCTAGGCTTCGACATCTGCGACTCTCTCGCGTTACTCCGTCTCGACGATCTTTACATCGATTCCTTCGAAATAAAGGACGTCAAAACCCTAAGAGGCGAGCATCTCTCTCGGGCAATCGGGCGGCTTTCGGGCAAAGCGGGCAAGACCAAGTTCGCGATTGAGAATTCGACTCGGACCCGGATTGTGATTGCGGATACCAAGATCCATATTTTGGGCTCGTTTGTGAATATTAAGGTCGCGAGAGACTCGCTCTGTAGTTTGATTTTGGGGAGTCCGGCTGGGAAAGTTTATTCGAAACTTAGGGCGGTTAGCGCCAGGCTGGCGGAACGATGCTGAATTGTTTTGGAATTTTGAATTTTGAATTTTTGTTTTTTGGGGAGTTGGTGATTTTGGTTTTGGTGTGGGAGATTGTTTGAGATGAAGTTTTGATCTTGGGTTTGGTTGAGTTTATGTATTGGATTGAATATGGATATGTGAGAGTGAACATGAAATGGAAAATTTGATTGTGGGCGATAATAGTAGTAGTAGTAGTGTATTATCGCTTATGTTGTGTCATCAGTTGTTTAGTCAATGTATCTGTCGTATACTCTTATTTTTGGGTGGTAGTACTAACTTCAATTTATTTGTAAGAGTATCAATTCAAGCCCAATTTGAGAAAATTTTAGTGAATAAAATAATGAATTGAATCTGTTAATTGTTAATCAATTGTCTGTATTTTTGTAATCGTACAGAACCTTGTACAATTATCCATGTTATACTGATACATTCATATAACGCACACCTTAAAAATGATACATCGAGACATTTAATTTCATATTAAATTGTATAATCAACAATGATATGTATGTATGCCGAGTGCCCACTGGGTATAATTATATGAAAATTTGGAGAGTAAATTGGAGGTAAAAAGTGGGGTACAGATAGCAGAAGGACCCCAATCCGTCTTTGAGTTTCTTGCCCGACTCGACTCGACTCTGCCTTCTCTCTCCCCCTCTCTATATATCAAGCCCCTCTTTCTCACTCTCTTTCTCATCTCCCTCTCTATAAATCCGTCCGTTTCCTCATCTCCATTTCCGTCTTACTAATCACCTTCCTTCCTTCCCTCTCAATTCGAACTCTACCCCAACGGTCACACCTCCGAACCCTAGTTTTCACTCCAGTTTCCAAACCCTAGTTTTCACTCCGGTTCGAGCTCTGGATTGAGAGCTTGTTTTTGTTTTGGACCTTCTCTTTGGTGCGATGATCTGAATATGAGCGATGGAGGCAAAGAGGATCTCGCTCCGCACAGAAAACCTGCCAAAATCGCTCAGATCGTCGCTTCTAGGGCTCCAGCTGGGCCGGATGAGTATGGCCGAGCCGTGTCCAAGGTCGCAATTGCTCAAATCCTTCAATCGATGGGCTTTGATGGGTCCCGAAAGTCCGCTGTTGAGGCACTGTCTGACCTGACAGTCAAATACATTCTCTACTTAGGTAAAGCTACTCACTTTTACACGAATCTCTCGGGCAGAACAAGTTCAAATATCTTCGATTTGATCCAAGGTTTTGAAGATCTGAGCTTCAACGAACCAGTCTCCAAACCTTGCTTCACTAATTCTACTGCTTTAGCAGAGATTCAGAGATTCGTGAAAAACGAGGATCCAGTGCCGTTGGCAAGCTCAATTCCGAAATTCCCAATTCCCAAAATACCCAAAAGGATTCCGACTTTCGATCAAATTGGGGAGGAATTCAAAGGGCAGAAACACATACCGGGTTGGCTACCCATTTATCCGCCACCACATACTTACATCCACACTCCAGTCTGGCACGAGAGAAAAGGGGATCCAAGAGAGGATAAGATCGAGCAGGTCAGACAGAGAAGAAAAGCCGAAAAATCGTTACTCAATTTACAGAAACGAGTTTCCAGCACTTCCATTAGCGGGTTTCGACCCGTTAGTAATGGTACCAACAGTACTACAGATAAGGGCAAACGGGTTGTTGACCAAAACCCGTTTCTCGTACCGGCTTTGACTCACGGTAAGAAACCCGTGTCGGAAATTCCCATACCGGTACCGGTACCAATTGGGTCAATAAAAAGGCGGTCGGTTTTGGATGCTTTTGGGCCGATAATTGAAGCGGCTAATTGCACTGATCTCGATGCAGATTCAGTACCGGTTAAGAAACAGATAGTTCGTTTCAAATTAGGGGTTGATAAAAAGTCGGTAGGTTTACCTTTAGGGTTAGAAGGTAGGAGAGAGAAAGTAGTGGGGTTGAGAGAAGATGAGAGAGATGAGAAGAAACGGAGGGCTGAGATGATTTTGAAGGAATCGATGGAGAACCCTCAAGAGCTGACTCAGCTGTAGAATGAATTGCATGGTAGTAAAATTGAGAAAAAATTCAGGGGTTTAGTGAGATTTGTTAGTGTGTAATTGTTCTATTGTTGTGTTTTGACTTTTAGAAGAGTAGAGATTGATTAGTGTTAATTTTTATTTTTTATTTTAATTTGGATTATCTAACGGTAGAAGGTTAGGAATATTTTAGTGTTGTGGTGGTGTGAGTTTATTTCAGATGTATATTAGAAGGTTCTTTCAGAGAAGGGTAGAATCGTCCTTTTAGGTCATCTTGGTTGTAAAATTTGGAATTGAAATTGCTGATTTTCTATTGTTGTGTTTACTTTCATATTTTATGCGAGTTTTGATTTATGACGGTACCAGTAATTGCATATTATGATCAGTTAATATCTGGTACCTGCAAATATTGTGCTTACCAGTTTTGTACCATTCATTTATCCATCGTTATGTTATTATCATATAGTTAAATCAAAGGGGTTATTTCATGCATACCCATGCAAAAGTCCAAAAATATCATATATGCCCCTGTAAAATGTGAAATATCGTGAATACCGTCAAGAGAGCATAACAAATACCATATACCTATATTATATTGTGTATATGCTTTATTTTCTTTATTTATTTCAAAAGATTTTTCAGATTGTTCTTGTTTTACTGCTTGTTTTAATTTTATCAATATGTTAATTGGATGCCTGTTGCAATACAGGTACCAGTTTGTACCATTCATTGGTACATAAACTAGGGTGTGGCTAAACAACATACGTATGTATAACATACGTTTTTTTGCCACACCCAAAATACGTATTAAAAAAATAAGAATAAAAATTTCAACCGTACGGATGTAATATATATATTATGAATATGTTGAAGATTAATTTCACAAAAATCAGAATATTATATCATTGCTATCATATATCATCAAAAATATGCAGCACTATTCAAAACATATATCGGAATAATAGTTTGATAATACATTATGGCAATGATATATTATTCTTATTCCAGTGAAAATTAATCCACAACATATTCATAACATATATATTACATCCATACGGTTGAAATTTGAATTTTTACTTTTTATAACCACTTTACGGGTATTTTAAAAAAACGTATGTTCGAACGTACGTATGTTTTTTAGCATCTCCCCATAAACTAATATTGATTCTCAACAAGATAACTCAAATATTAAATCATACAAAAATCAGCTTAATAAATAATTCTTAACAAACATTACTGAACTCCACACCTATCCACCTGAGCATAATGTATACATCCAATTAATCATTTTCCAAAATAAGAACTTAAAAATGAAACATAAAAAATGCAAATATTTCAGATCCATCTTTTCCTAATTCGAGCCCAAACTAAAGCCGCGACAAGAGCTCCTCCTAAATGTGCTTCACCTGATACTCGGCCTTGTCCCTAAAAATTAAAATTAAAATTAAAATTAAAATTAAATTAAATTAATATAAAAGAAAGCTAAGCAGATTACAAATTAAAAAAATAAAGCCCAATTTTTCAATTAAAAAGCTAATCAGATTGATAAATTTGGGTAATCATTCGAGTCAAACATAACTTTAATCACTTCCATTTGGCATTTAAACACAAAATTGCACCCAAAAGGAAAATGCAAAATAAGAACATTAGCATAGTACCTTATTAAGCCTGTATAAATCAGAGCCAATCAAAAGAGCACCCTACAATCAAAAAATCCAAAATAAATCAATACAGTTACCAAATTCTATCTTTTTTCTTTTATTCTATATATATTATTATATTTATTTATTTATTTATAAAAATATTATTTTTTAAGCGTACCAAAAAGGCGGCAGGAACTGGTACGAGGAAATAGAGATAGACTAGTCTTTTAGGAAAGAGAAAAATCTCCAGTAAAATTATCGCATTTACAGCCGCACTTGCACCCTAATATTTTGGACAATATTCAAAAATGTAATTTCAAGATCTTCATTTTAATAATTAGGTCAAATGAAATCAATATTTTCAAAATATTCAGAAAAGTTAGTATATTTGTAATTAGTTATAAAATAAAAAAATTTACATGTGAAGGGACTCTGGATTTATCCCATCCTATATACCCCTGAAAAAACATAAAAATTACTTGATTTAATGAAAACTTGAAAAAAAAAATATTTATGCAAATTTATGACTAATAATTTCCAAGTTTAATAACCTGATTAGAAGGTACTAAAAAGGCTCGGTGCAATAAGAAACAAATCGATCCACTCAAAGCTCCAGCTAAGTATAAATTTAACAGAAATTTAGGCCCAAATAGACTGGCGATCTGATTAAATTATGAAATTACCCAAAATTAAACTCACAATATTACAAAACCAACATACCATTTTATAACATACAAGATATTAAAATACAATTTGGATTAAATTTGAAACTTACGCTTTGGCCAAAGAAATAAAGGCCAATCATATTAGTGAAAAGATGGTCAAGTTCTGAGTGGCTGAACGCATTTGTAATTAACGTGTGTAATCTACCGCTCTTAAAGTTATCCAGCGATAACTGTTTTATTATAATAAAACAAGATTAGTATCAATTCTATAATTAATTGAATAATTGAAATGAGAAATGAGAGTATATTACCATGAAATTATTTCTCATGAAAGTGGGATCCGCAATTCCCCATAAGACAAAAACGGCAATATTTGCTCCTACTAAGAACCAAACAATTCCATCTGGCATCATAATTTGATACGACCTATAAATAAACATATTAACATATTATTTTTCCTCTATTTTTCCAATAAGAACATTTAAAAAACACATTTATTTTCTCCTAAACCACAAATTATTTTCTCGCTTACGCAATTAAAAGAATAGAAACACTCATTTGCTCTCTACTTATCACACATAGATAGCCTTGCAAATAAAACTCTACAGGGGTCAAATTGCAAAATTACTCTCAGAATATATTTACTTTCTACTTATCACACATAGATATTCTTGCAAATAACAACTGTACAGGGGCCAAATTGCAAAAGTACCAGAATCTACGGATGGAAGAGATGATCTGGCCGAGACCACTTCGCCGTTGCAACGAGAAGCTGAACGAGCGCGTCAGAATCCTCCCCATTTGAACGCCATTCTTGGCTTGAGCTAATACAAGCAGCCCCAATGGCTTGTATCCAGAGAAGGAGAAACTCCTGTTCTGTGTCAGCTGGGTTGAGAAGAAGACGTGATTTGCAGAGAAGAGATTGTTGGGTTTTGCAACAGGGACGGGATTGGGATTGGAGTGGCGGAGGAAGCGGCGGAGTTGGCCGGCGAAGAGCCTACGCGCCATAATTTTATGCACGTAAACTGTTTGATATATTGTCTCACTGGTCAGCTATGAAGAAGAAGAAGAAGAAGAAAGAGGAAGAATTTTGTTGGAATGGAATAAACATGTTCGGATTCTTTGTTAATGAAACTGGGAAATCAAATTCGGATTGTTATAAATTCGAATTTTGAAGTCTCGGATTGTTAACGGACAAAACGGTTCTTGTTTATTATGAACATTTCATTTTGCATGGTTGATTTGGTGTATTAAATACACCAATTCTCAAAGACATTTTGCTAATTCATGGTTTATGATTAATTCTAATTATGTACTTGATAAATTATTGTTCAATTTTTTGTTTTTTTTTCTTAGATTCAACCCATATTTCAAATTTAATTGATTGAAAGATTTTGCTAATTAATATGTACTATATATGATTGCACTTAGACTACTATGAGTCATTTGTTGTCTAATTTTCTGTTAAAAATTATTATTTAGGTGCTTGTTGATTCATTAGTTTTATTTTATGTTAATTATAACCAATTCAATTAAAATTTAGGAAAAGGTATATTTAATTATAGTTTATGTTAATTAGTTAGCACTTATATTTTCTAATACAAATTTTTTGACTGTTACAAATACATGAATCCTGTGTAGGATTTATAAAATCAAACAATGTATTTTGTTTACAATCATGTACTTAGAAATACAACAAATACACCAAATCAATCATGCTCATAATGTCAAGGAGAAATATTTCTTTTTTAAGTTAAAGGAGAAATAAAATTACGGTCCATTAATAAGTGATCATTTTTGAAATCTTATGCAGCAAATCATTTGCAAAACCGTCATCCTTAACTGGAGACGTCCATTCTTGATACAAATGAAGACTTCCAGTGAAATCATATACCATCAACACCAATTGTATTGATCCAGTAATCAAATTCCTCATAAGGGTCTTGATGAAAATCAAAATGCAAAAATCGGTTCTCATTTCTATAAGTATATGGATGTACCTACACAAAAGATTAAAAAAAATCAATTTCATGAAAATGATAAAATAATAATTATAATTTTTCAATGAATTAATTAGTTAATTAAGTAATTACTTGAAGATCATGAGCCTGAGCTTTTGGGACAAGATCAGTAGGGGTAATTATGTAATTATTTACAGCTGGATAATTTCTTATAAATTCAAGATAATTATCTGAAGTAAATTCCCAGTACGACTAAAAAATATAGTTCGAGAATTAAGAAATAAAAATTACGTCAAAATTAATATGATAAAAATATATATAATATAATAAACCTGATTGGTATCTCGAGTAGGTACTACAGCAGCATCAATCAAAAGAATTTTGGGAGAATCGGTGAAATTAGAAATATAAATCAAAGAAGTTGGTGCGAATGATTGAATAAGTAAGGGTTTATCTAGCCAATCTTTTGACATATATTGGCCTTTATATCCGTATTTTTGTAATGTCTCGACAAATTTATCCTCAAATCTTTCCCCGTCCGACCATTTTACCTGTAATTAAAATTAATTAATTAATTATTCGCAAAATATAATACAAGGGTATTTTTGTAATTTTTAGATACTTGCGTGTTGATTAATAAAAACTGGATTTTTTATCTCTGCATAAATTCCAACAATTCTTTTTGCATTTAATGCGATTGAAATGTACTCCTCAAATGTAATAATTGTAAATTTTCCGGAAATAAAAATATCAGAAATTAAAAAAAAATTATTATCTTTGTAATAAGGAAAATATTTTTTTGTAAGAAATAAATACCATTATATTGTTGGTCTCTAAATGAAAATCTTTGTTTCACTCTAAGAGATTTAAGTTCTTTTATCGTAAAATCCACTGCATGTAATTAAAAAAAACAGGGTTAAAAATAAAAGAAGTAGATGTTAAGATTACAAAAATTACAATTTAATGCGTACCAACAAAATATCCAGTAATATTTTGGCCTTGCACTTCATAAGTCCTTTTTCGGTTCTTAAATTCCGTATGATTTGCAATATCAGTTGTATCATCCAAATTTACATCATGAAAACATATTAATACGCCATCTTTACTTGATAAAATATCTGTTTCTATAAAGTCCGCTCCTTCTTCAATTGCCCTCTGAAAATTAAAAATTCACACTTAATTTAATTTTGCAAAATTCAAAATGAAAATAAATCACAAAAGAAAATTGGGATCAAAATGATTATATCGAAAAAAAAATTTAGGGTTTAAGTGAGAATTATTGTACCATATAAGCAGCGGAAGTTTCTTCTGAAATTTCGCCATTTGAACCTCGGTGGGCTATATTGTAAGGCCGAAAAGTTTGAAGGGCCTTTTTGTTATTATTACTTTCCACTTTGCTTGGAAGTGGGTAATACTGCCTTCCATTTACCTCATTTATATATACTTGAATTACAAATATTATTGAGATAATATTTACTGAAATAAAGACATAATTTACACATCAATTTACTGATATTCACAACAAAAAAGATAAAATTCGATTAGAATTGCAATTTATTTGAAGAAACAAATAAAACAAGTGGAAATTGAACTCACAGCAAGAAGAAGAAGAAGAAGCCATTTTTGCTCTATCTGCCCTCCTTTTCTTTCTTTCTTTCTTTCTATTTCATGACTCTTTCTAGCCAGCGTGCCAACTAACATAGTCTATTCTAATTTTTATTTCGTGATGTATATCACCTTTTTTGATTAAAAAAAATGTTTATGGTTTTAGATTATTTGTGAATAAATCACGTTCTGATTTGAATGTTGCGGGAAACACAAGTTGTTGCTTTACTTTTTGTTCCAACCCTCTCAAGTGTTTATCACAACTAATAATATTTTCAACACTACAGCCGTCAGATATCTATCTAACGGTTATTAATCCAACCATATTTTGCAGTGTTATACAACACTGGAGAGTTGTTCTTGTTATGTACTTTTACAAATATTTCTGATTTATTGCTTTCATAGAAATATCATGCATAACCTTCCAAGAACTAAAAAATATTAAATAAAAATATCAAATTTACCCTTCAACAATTAGATATATAAAAAATACAACATAAAAATATCAAATTTACCCTTCCAAAATTAGAGATATAAAAATACACTTCCAAAATTGCAAATTTTCAATTCAGGTACTGAATTTTAGTTGGGTACATAATCATCTTTATTATTCATTTTGATATATTTCACATAAATATTTTTATCTTCAGTTTCTTTGTTACTGTTAGTCAAAATTAAAAATAAAACCTCCTGAACGTATAATTTAATGTGTAGTAAATTCTTAAGTGATAAACTTCATTTTTAACATTAAAATACAAAAATAACCCCCTCCTCCAAAAAAATATTTAATACACTATCAACCTGACCCATTAATTATCATCCTTACTTCTGCTTATAAAAACCACCCCCTTAACCCTAAACAAGCATAAAACAATCAAACCAAACCCACAAAAAAGGAAAAAAAAAAAAAAAAAAAAAACTCCAATTCAGAACATGGCAAAGCTCAATTTCCTTTTTGTTGCCGCGCTTCTCCTCCTCGCCACATCAGCTCTAGCTGACGGCAATGTTCCAGTGGAACCTCCAACTGAATCTCCAGATGCAGAAGCCCCAAATGCAGACGCACCGTGGGATTTTGACTATTACGCAGCGCACGACAAATGTTTGAAGATGATAGGCAACAAGCAGTGCTTAGAAGAAATGGCGTATATTTTGGTACCAGATGTGAAGCTGCCAGTTGTGCCTCCGTCTCCGAGCAAACAATGTTGCCAAAATGTAATGAAGATCAACAGCACAGCCCCTGAGTGCTGGAACGATATGATTAAACCCAAGGACATGTTTTTGAAAGACGATCTTCTCATGTACTGCTTCGCGGAGTTTGGATTATAAATTTACTGCTGAAAAATATTTGTATCGGAGAATACACATAATGTTTTCTTAGTTCTGGTTTGATGTATGTCACAATAATGGTTTGATTTATGTCTTGTATTACTCTATACTTTGACATGTTAATCTTATAAAATTTTGCCATATTATGTTTATTTGTGTATTTTCTTACATCAGATATCTTATCTAATATGAAGACCAAAGATATCTTTGATATATCCATTATTATTTTGAAATAAAATATTCACATACACTGCAGCGAGGACACACTCGTACTTCACCATTAAAATCAGTTCAGATCAAAACCAGAAATCCATGTCTCAGATTCTCAGCTCACAAAACGGGTTCTAAAGATACCCGATCCGATAATCCCAAGTAAATCAAATCCGGGTTTTCTCAAAATCCAGAATTCCAAATCCCATATTTTTAACAAACAAAACGCGAGAAAGCAAATCATCACTCTCAATCTCTTCTTCTTCTTCTTCTTCTTCTTCTTCTTCTCTAATGGCGAAACAAGCAAAATCGGTGGTTCAAACCCTAAGGAAGTTCTTGAAGAAGCCGTGGGAGATCACGGGCCCCTGCGCCGACCCTGAGTACCGCTCGGCGTTGCCGCTCGCCACCGAGGTCCGCCGCCACTGCCCGGCCTCCGTCCCCGGCCGGGCCATCATCCCCACCTCCGATCCGGAGACGGTGTTCGATATCAAGTACTTCCCGCGCGATCCGCGGCACAACCGCCCGCCGGTGCGCCGCACCGTGCTGAAGAAGGCCGATGTGGAGAAGATGATGGCTGAGAAGACGGAGTTTCAGTTTCCGAAGGTTTATTTGACCAAGACGGTGGAGGAGGATTATAATGCTGTTGGTGGAGGCTACCAGAAGTGAGATGATTCAAAAAGGTACTTTCTTTTTGGGGATTTTTAGGTTATTTTGTGTGTTATTTGATTAATCGTGGACTGAGATTTAGGACGGTTAGTTGAATTAGGTGTTTGAATTTGATGATTTTAGATATTTTGAGGATATTGAAAACGAGGCAAAGTGATTTGTGATTCTTGGTAGAATTTTTTTGTGAATTTCTGATTAATTGTGTTTGATTTCATGGATGGATACGATTAAATTAAAACAAAAGGCAATTAACTAAGAATCTGAAGCAATTAGGTAAACATATTAACTAAAAAAACTCCATCTTTTGCTTCCCAATTCTTAGGGGAGGAGAGAATGATATCTCATGTTATTATAATTGAGAAGGGATTAAGAGTTTCCGCGTTTATGGCCAAATGCTTGATTAATCGGGGTTTTGATAATTAATTCATTTGCCAGTTTATCGGTTTCTTTGGTTATGTTAAAAACTAGGAATGATTTCACAAGTCTTGATGATTTAATTTTCATATTAGTTTGGTCTAAATTTTGATATTCTAGGCTTGAAGAATATCAAAAGTTCAGATATAATATTACGTTATTATTATTATAGGGCCCAGTTTGTTTAATTTTTTTTTTTGATTAATTAATTTAATTTTTGTTTTTGTAATGACAGGTACAAGCTGGTTCTTTACCAGATCAAGCTTGATTACATGGCTTAGTGGTTTATTAATTTCTTGCATAAAAGAATTGTATTTTGAACAAAAACCTTAATTTGTTTGATGTTTTTTTTCATTCTCTGTTGGTAACATATACCGCGTGTTTGCGGTTACTAGACTAATAATAATACTTGTATTATCAAGATATTCATTTTTTTTTTCTTTTCCTATGTGGATTTACTACAATTGAATGTGTTCTGAAGTATTTTAAATTTAAAATATAAAAGTATTTTAATTTAGTGGAGAAATAATGGTTAATGACATAGTCTGATTGAGTGGGGTAGAGTTGTAGGAAAATTGTAACTCTCTTTCGTCCTTCTTATTTCTATTTTTCTTTTTATTTGGAGACGTGATTACAGGTTGTAAATATAAATGTTTTATTTTCATAATATAAGCAACCTATTGTGTATTCTCAAAAAAAAAAAAAGTATTTTAATTTACTACAATTTGAAAGTGTGTGTGAGAGAGAGAGTAATTAGTATGTTATGTGATTTGCAGAACCCTAAACTGAGCTTGGCTCTTCTTTTATCGCCGAAAGGCATCTATCGTTTTGCTTCCTAATTCCATCTGAATTGTCATCATTCTATCAATTATTTCAATTTCACTGGATTCTCTTGTCGTGGATCCGAGATCCTGACAAGCTGACAATAGATACTGAGGGGCCTTAGAAATGTGATGCATGTACTATATGTTCTTACCAAGAACAACATCACAATGGTGTTAATATTTTTACCAAGAACGACATCACATTGGTGTTAATTTTTTTTTATTGGTTAAGATTTGGACACTTGCAAGTTGTATTTTCTAGACCATATGCAAATGATCATGAAATACTTTAGGTTTCTTCTTTGGGACTGTCTGTGTCACGTTGTTTGTACTTCAAAGTAATGAGATATAATAAAATTATTTATTAAGTATCTTGTATAAAATACAATTATGTCTATTCATAATTTCCTTCACAATTCACATGAATCACAGCAAATATTTTGGAAAGGTGTTCTATATTAGGCAAGAGGTTTCATAATTTCGTCCAAAGGAATCACATCAAATATTAAGTATGGAAAACATTTTTATGTTAGGAAAGAGGAGATTGTGTATAGATTATGGAACAACATAATTTCTTGTCATTTTGAAAATGGATGATTTAAGATAATTTTGATGATATTAGATACGAGACAAATTGATTTATAATTCTTGGTAGAATTTGTTTTGTGAATTTCTGATTAATTGTGTTTGATTTGATGTCTGCACATGTGATTAAATCAAAACAGAAGGCAATTAACTAAGAATTTGAAGCAATTTGGTAGACATATTAAGAAACAAAATTTTCATCTTTTGCTTCCAAATTCTCAAAAGTTCTTTTTTTTTTAATATTATTCATCGTGATAAATGCATTTACGCAATTCCGTACTTTGTTCTTGCATTCAAGAAAAGGAGCCATTATTAAATTTTGGTTTGGGGAGAGGGGTTATTAGTAATTCATTTGCCAGTTTATATATTTCTTTGGTTATATGTTAAAAAACTACGAATGATTTCTTAAGTCTTGATGATTTCATTTTCATACTAGTTTGATCTAATATTTGATAATCTAGGTTGGAGAATATCTAAAGTTCAGATATAATATCATGTTATCACATTTTTTTTGCCCAGTTTGTTTAATTATTTATTTATTTAATTTTTGTTTTTGTAATGACAGGTACAATCTGGTTCTTTACCAGATCGAGCTTGATTACATGGCTTAGTGGCTTCTATTAATTTCTTGCATAAAAGAATTGTATTTTGAACAAAAATTCTTATTTTCTTTGATGTTTTTTTCATTCTCTATGGGTAATATATACCGCGTGTTAGCGGTTACTAGACTAAAAATAATAATACTTGTATCATTAAGTGCTTGTGCGGTACCACCTAATTTACACGGAATAGAAGAATAAATTGGCTATTCTAAGTTATTTCATCCGAACAGTAATGAAATATATCAGATTAGAGCTATAGAATAGTGGAATTTTTAATTTCATGGTTGAGGTAGAATTGGCTATTCCATGGATTAAGCATAAATTTAAGACAAAAATGTTCCTCTCTATTCCAAAGTATGTCCTACGTGGCATAACTATTTTCTCTTTCTTCTAAACAACATAACCGTCTCCGTGCTAGTTTCGCCGTCATTTTTCAAGTGATCCACCAATGAAATAATCAATCAAACAACTATATACAAATATAATTTTTTTTCTCTCTTTAATAAGATCCATATCAACTATATTACTCAGTTATTCACTTCTCCGTCCATCTGTCATTGCTCATTTCTTTGCTTTGAATGACTATTAAAAATACGTTGGGAAAATATGCAACGTCATAACAATAATTAAAGAGCGTTTATGAATTAGTTAAAGAAAGACTTATTTGAATCAAAAATATTGATACAATATAACATTGACACTTTTAAAATAATATAGCAATAATGATAAAGTATTAAAATTATAACAAAATAATTGTAACATATTTGAATATTTTAAATTTCTTTAAAAGATAGTTAAATGGGAAAGTTATACACAATTTAAGTAAATAAAAGGTCTATAGAAATCAAAAGATTATACGAAACTACACTATATTTTAAAGGCACAATAAATCAAATTTGTATTTACTGGTTACTACCAAACTTTGTAGGGTGCAATTACAGAAGCTTTTTAGATTCTTATTTTTTTATTTTTTGTAGTTTTTACTTCTATGACTCTAATAGTTTCATTATTCATTACTTTCATAAATAGAAAGGGCCAAATGTTATGCTATAAGAATTTAAAATATATTTACTAAGAGTATATATAATTTTTTACATTTATAGGGGCATGCCACCTACAGCTCGCTCCATGTATATCCGCCCCTGTATAATCTCACCAGCTCAAAATTCAGTTGGAGCGTAAGGAGACATGCTGATGCATGAGCAGAAAAGGAGAACAGGATACAACTATGCTTTGCTTGAAATTTACGATTCATGATGATGTTGTACTAAAATTTAACTCAATCCAAGAGAAATTCGAACTCTAGCCAAGAAATTCTACTAATTACAGTGTCAGTGTGGTCCTATGAATGTTGACACCTAAATCTAAATCTAAATCTAATGTGGATTAGTGAAGATTCTGTACACGATTAAATAAGAGATATGGGCCACTTATCCTCGAGGGTACGGTATAGATTTGTCGTTGTAGTCTCAGCCAGAGCTATAGCCTATTGCATTTAGTTTCATTTGCTGCCATTAATTTTGGCCCTGTTTGAGAGTTGAGAGATCAGAATATTCTTTCATGCCTGCCTTATTTCCTCATCAATCTCAAAGAAAATGAAAAGTAAAAAAGAAGAAAGGAAAAAAATTGTGAAGTATATATGCATATCATTTTTCCATTATATATGCATATCATATTTTTTCACTGTTTGGACTTTGGACCCTTACAAATTTTCATTTTCCTTCTCCTCTAATTCCCTCGAACTCACATCATTCAGTGCTATAAATTAATTTTCTTCTGATCAACTCCTCAAACTCATCATTCCCAAGAATATTATATTTTTCTTTAATTTAATCTTGAGGTGGGTGATCCAAGAATATTATATTTGAAGAATTACTTTTTGTTACTCATATTTGAAAATTGCTACATAATACCCCCAAATTGTTTTCTTCAAATTGTCAAATGATTTTTAATACAAGTTGATTCGAGCAAACCTATATATTGTCCACATTAGAAACATGATGTATATGTATGATAATGATAGTATCACTTTAGCATAATAATAAAGGAATATTGCGCCATGATTTCTTAAAACTTTGCAAAAGCATATCTGCTCTAAATTCTTTGTGAATTATCTTTTGTCAGCTATTTATTGTTTTTTCTCCCAATGTGGGCCCTAACCCTATATTTTGGTCCCAGCCCTATATACAAAAACTAGCTAACTTAGGGTTTCTTTGTTCTTTATTATCTTTCCTTTTCTTTTTTTTTTAACCTTGATTTTTTTTAATAATTTAACATTGATTTAACCTTCTCATTCATTGCCCGGTAAAAATTGATTTATCATAAAAAACTTCTTCAAAATTTGTCACGAAAACTCATATATTACCTAAACGGCTAAACCCTTTTTCTACAAGTTTATGAACTATGAATAATATAGACTTCTATTGAAGGTAGAGCCCTAGAATTTTGAAATTTGAAATTTCTTTATTAACATGTAATTTTAGGCACATGCTGATATTTTGTACATATATACACTTGTGTTTTTTTTCTATCAGTGGTAGTTGAGGATCAAGCAAAACCATATCTTTTTTTGGATATTTTTCTCTGAAGGATTCAAAGATTCTTTTATACGTTCATCATGACTCGATATACTAATAAATAGTCTTTGAAAAGAAATAAATACAAATAATAGAGTATATGAAAAAGACATTTAGCCTATAGTAGACTTCAAAAAAAAAGATAAAGATTAATAATATATTCCTTTCTTGATTGATTTTGTAGACCATGTGGTTCTTATGACTATATCTCAAGTATATATATACATAAATTGAGCTACTACATGGCGCGAAATGACCCATATGCCCCTCTCATTGATAATTATATCAAAAAAAGACTATAAACTGTTACAATCATAAGGTTGATAACTACCACACACTCTTTAGATCAGTCCTTCAATTTTGCTTTCCTTTTTCTAGGGTTAGGTCGGATGGAAAAAACCTTCATGTTTTAAAGATTGATTTCAGATCTACTTTTGATAGTTTATATAGGCAAGATTGTTGAAATAGATCCACTGAATTCGCGAAGCTAGTTTTGGTTTTTCTCCATAAACCGAGGTTAGTTTTATATTTTTATTTTCATGATTTGATTCTCAGCTGTTTTTGAGTTATAATCTTTGCACAATTGCATTCAGATCATATAAATAAGTATAGTAATATTCTCGTTTTTTTTGTAAAGTTCTAGGTGTAAATAAAAAAGATCTTGAACTCAAATTTTTTTTTGAGGAAATCTCACAATTCCAGTTTTCATTTCTCTTCCTCAATTTTGTGCTTAATTTCCATGGGATTTCATCACGTCCTCAATTCTCACATATATTTGTCGAGTTTCTTTGGAGAGTTTAATCTGAAGTTTTTGAAATTCAAACTTATTTGCAAAATAAACTCAAACGTTCATCTTGTTTTAATTCATTTGAAGTAACTAGAGATCCAATTCTTGTTCTTTATTTATTTCCTAATTTCTAATGATTAGAGAAGTGGATTTTCTTCAAATTCCCATCTGACAGATGCTACTAGTTTATTGTCCTCTTGCACTGGAGCACTTAAAGTTTTTTTTCTTTTTCTTAATTTTGTTCGCTATGATATATTAATTTTATGTTATTTCTCTTTTTTTTTTAATTAGAAAAATGCATTTTCTTCTTACTTTTTTATCCTTCCTTCCTTCAAGCTTTCAATCCAATTTAAACTATAAACCCATACAAAAACATTAAAAAATGAGAAAATAGAGAACTATAAATGACCCCATTTATCAAATATATATTATACAGTTCCTAATTAATTAGGTTTTAATGATGGTAGCCCTAAAATGCTAAAAGAACAAAGAGAAAATGATTCACTTCCATCAAGAGGCGGCACTACAAATACCCCTTCCATGACAAGTCTAAGGCAATGGACCGGATTAAAGGACCCTAGAATCGTACGTGTTTCACGTGCATTTAGGGGAAAAGATCGCCACAGCAAGGTTCGAACCGTTAGAGGATTGAGAGACAGGCGAGTCAGACTGTCTGTACCGACTGCAATCCAATTGTATGATCTTCAAGAGAGATTGGGTCTAAACCAACCGAGTAAAGTCGTCGATTGGTTGATTAACGCTGCACAACATGAAATCAACAAGTTACCGCCCCTACAATATCCTCCCGAGATAGATCCAAGTTCAACTCAGGATTTGATTAATCATGCCTCTCTATCATTGTTCAATAATAAGGCAAATTTTGGCGAGAATTTGGTCGATTCGAGTCAATCTTATTCGTCTTTGACAAACAATTTGGTGTTGAGTTCTTCTCAAATGGAAACTCAAATTCATAATTTGAATCCATCGTTGCTTTCTTTGGCGCCAAGAACTCAACTCGTGTTTTATCCTCAAATTTCTCAATCGTATGGTGGTATCAACAGTACTGGATTTGATGCGAAAGAACTCGGTAATTTTCCGATCGAAAGCTTTGGTGATTCACAAAATCTTACTTTGAGTTCTTTGAAAAATTTTCACCAGTCAGATCGTCAGTAAATCAGGGGACTTTGAAATCTGTTAAACTACCGTTAGCAGTGATGGATGTGTATTTAATTATATGGATTTGATTAGCTTTGTGCTTTTTGAATAGATTTGTGTTGATTTTAAGATGATTTTTAAGCTAGGAGAAATGATTGCAGTTACCTAGAAGTATTATGCATGATTGTATTTATTGTATGTGTATATAATTAGTTGTTGGTTTCATTTCTTTATGTAATGAAAGAATGTGATTTTCTTATATTATATAGTTCACATGTCAAATGCTAGAAAAATTATACCTCAAGCTTTGCCTCAAAAAAATGCTAGAGAAATTATATTTTTTATGGTACTATATGACATGAATGCCTGCTATAGAAATTATATTTTCTTGTATTATATAGTTGACATGTCAATGCTAAAGAAATTATATATTTTCTCATGATAGTTTCTTGTGTGAAAATTTAGTTCCCTTGTGCAAAAAGGAAATTGGCAGGTAATCTTTACATTGTGGTCCCTTGAAAAAAATATTATTACACCTATATTCAGGCATGCTAGGGTTTGCATGCATGCATGCCTGAGATAAAACAGTACTGCTGCTTGTGAAATAACTTTAATCACTTTTTGGACCCCCCCACCCCACCCCCCCCACCATATATATATTTTACAAGTTTGTGTACCATTTTCTCAATTATATATATCCAAATTTGTATCTGTATTTTACATATTTTAATCCAACAACATATAGTTTTATGATAATTTATATATGCATGATCTCCATATATAAAGTTTGTACTTGGTACCATTCAAAGTATTAGGTGAGTAAATTAGTTTCTTTAACTGATTATTTTAATATGAAGTAATAAAAACTAGGGGAGCTCTCGCTCCGCTTCGGAACATTGGATATAATTTCATATATACACAATGTATTTTATTTTGTATTATACAAAATCTAATATCACTATTTAATAAAAAATTTAATAGAAAATCTTAAAGAAGACCACATGTCAAATGTTCTGCACCCATCCAACGTTAATAAGAACATAAAATGGTGTGACGAATTATGTTCTTGATTGAAAAATATCCCGCTTCATACGTTTGACTAACAAAACTATCACATAAAATATCTTATTAGTAGTTTATAAAGTTTTTTATATTGTAAAATTGTACTACTTAAGGGAGTACGTCAGATTTTTAAATATTAAAATGATTTTAAATATTTCATTTAATAGGGGGAAAATGCAAACATGTAATAAAAATATTGTAGGAGTTTATGAAAAAAATCTTTTTTAGAGTGAGAGTCATATTATTTTATTATAATTTATTCAATATCATAATATATTATATTATTACTTTATTGATAATAAAACATCATAATATCAAATATGAATTGATACTATTAGATTCAAAGTGGACATTAATATTGAATAAAAACATAATAGGGTACAAATAAAGAATCAATATCAATATTCCGTGGGACATGTCATATTCACATTCTCCCTCCCAATATCAAGCATTAATACTAAGAAGAATGTGATGAAAAAGCCTTCTTCATTCAATAAAATTGTTCTTTAATATTTTTAGAGTATTGATTGACCTAAAAGCAACTGTAACTCTTAGATCTATAATCTACTAGTTCAGCAATTCTATTTACTTAAAAGACATTATACCAATAGACTGGGCCTTCTGGTTCTGGCCCTCTAGCCTATATCATTTATTACAAAAATTGGAAATTGATTTATTTCAGGACAAGTTATTTTCAAAAGAAAGAACAAAAAAGACTAATAAGACGAGTAGAGTCAGCTGTGGTTGCGATCAATTAGTATTTCAAACCAGTTATGGCTATGATATGACTAAACTATTTCAAGTCAGCTGTGATTATGATAGGAAAAGTATATACAGCCCCGGTTTACCAGCCCCTCCAATCCGTCCTTTATTACTGATAAACGGGCCCTATATATATTCAAAATAAGTGGGTCCTGTTTATCAGTGGTAAATGACAGATTGGGAGGGCTGCTGGAGGGATTTGTATATAAACTCATTATGATATGAACAAAGTATTTCAAGTCAATTATGGTTATGAATTATGATATGATCAAAGTATTCCAAGTCAGTGGACCGTGCATAAGACGGCATACTCATTCCAAAATAAGTGTCCAAAATTGGACCACTCATGAAACCAAAAGATGCTACACATCTGTCCACAAAGTTTCTCACACAGAAGACCATCCAAATGATGTGAAACGGGTCATTGCCAATGATGATTAGGTGTTTATCTCATATCCGTTTTGGATCTCAAATAATAAAGATTAATGTAGCGAGGCAATTTACTAAATTTATTTAACTTGTTATACGAAGTTCACACAGAATGTAAGCATGAAATAAACATTTTTTATTGGTCATAATGTAAAGCAAAAAATCTGGTCAATAACTCTCCAGTAATAAATAACACTGAAAATTTTGTTTACAACATAAACCGCTAGATTTTAATCTAACGGTTGATATATAGATGTAATATTATCATCGGAGTTGAAGAGAGTAATATTATTCCCGCGAATATTCCAAATCAGAATTTATTTTGTGTATAAAA
Source organism: Juncus inflexus (assembly GCA_024447665.1). Lineage (NCBI taxonomy): Eukaryota > Viridiplantae > Streptophyta > Magnoliopsida > Poales > Juncaceae > Juncus > Juncus inflexus. Next base: position 16,229,187 of record JAJHPC010000001.1, on the reverse strand, counting down.
TAATGAACCAGAATCATTGTTTAGTTTTTCTATAAACAAGAATCATAAATAATAACCCAGAACCATTTTTTTTAATACATTGGGAAATTAAAAAACAGAAAAAAAACGACGTCAGTTAGGTACTGAGTTAAGAGATAAAAAGAGAAAAAAGAGGGCCGATTGGGCAAAAATGACTTCTGCTTCTTCTTCTTCCTGCTGTGAGTTCAATTTCTACATTTTTTTATTTGTTTGTTCAATTTTGTGGATGAATGTGATTATCATTCTCTGATTTGGGTCATTATCGTTGTTTCTACTAGCTGATTCACTTGCAATTTGCGCTGATTTTGTGATATTTTCATTCGAAATTGGGATATCAGATGATCTGATAATCGAACTTTTGTCAATACAATTTTTCAAGTTTCCATCTTTATACTCCAATTTCGTATCATTCGCTTTTCTTTTGTGCAATTAACTTCAAAAATTATTTGCCTGATGTATAAATGATCTCTTTATTTCAGGGTATATTGTCTCAGTTATATTCGTAATTCAAGTATTTCTAAAGGGGGTAAATGGAAGACCATATTACCCACTTCCAAGCAAAATGGAAAATAATGACAGAAAGGCCCTCCAAACTTTTCGGCCTTACAATATAGCCCACCGAGGTTCAAACGGCGAAATTCCAGAAGAAACTTCAGCCGCTTATATGGTACAATAATTCTCATTTTAATCCCATTTTTTGCGATTTTTCTTTTATTTCAAAAGTTGAGAATTTAAATGAGGTGAGAATTTTTTCTATTTTTTCAGAGGGCAATTGAAGAAGGAGCGGACTTTATAGAAACGGATATTTTATCAAGTAAAGACGGTGTATTAATATGTTTTCATGATGTAATTTTAGATGATACAACTGATATTGCAAATCATACTAAATTTAAGGACCGAAAAAGGACTTATGAAGTACAAGGAGAAAATATTACTGGATATTTCGTTGGTACGCGTTATATTATATTTCTACATAAAATAGAGTTATTGTAATTTTTGATATTTTTTATTTGTTTTTAACCCTGTTATTTTTTTTAAATGCATGCAGTTGATTTTACGATAGAAGAACTTAAATCTCTTAGAGTGAAACAAAGATATTCTTTTAGAGACCAACAATATAACGGTATTTATTGCTTATAAAAAATATATTTTCTTATTACAATTTTTTTTTAATTTCGATAATTTTTATTTTCAGGAAAGTTTACGATTATCACATTTGAGGAGTATATTTCAATCGCATTAGATGCAAAAAGAATTGTTGGTATTTATCCAGAGATAAAAAATCCAGTTTTTATTAATCAACACGTAAGTATGTAAAAATTACAAAAATGCCCTTGGTACTTTATTTCTCAAATAATTAATTAATTAATCTCTGTAACAGGTAAAATGGGCGAATGGAAAAAGATTTGAGGATAAATTTGTTGAAACATTACAAAAATACGGATATAAAGGTCAATATTTGTCAAAAGATTGGCTAAATAAACCCTTATTTATTCAATCATTCGCACCAACTTCGTTAATTTATATTTCTAATTTTACCGATTCACCCAAAATTCTTTTGATTGATGATGTCAGCATACCGACTCAAGACACCAATCAGGTTTATTATTATTTTTTTATTATTTTTATCAATATTTTTTCTTAATTATGCAACTGACGATTTAATGTTCTTATAATATTTTTTGTGTAGTCGTATTGGGAAATTACTTCAGATTATTATCTTGGATTTATAAGAAATTACGTAATTGGAATTGGGCCTTGGAAAGATACAATTGTGCCAGTTGTAAATAATTACTTAATTACCCCTACCGATCTTGTTGCAAAAGCTCATGCTCATGATCTTCAAGTAATTACTTATTTAACTGATTAATATTTTTAAAATTTTATAATTGTTATTTTTATCATTTTCATGAAATGAATCTTTTATTATTATTTTTGTGCAGGTACATCCATATACTTACAGAAATGAGAACCAATTCTTGCATTTTAATTTTAATCAAGACCCTTATGAGGAATTTGATTACTGGATAAACACAATTGGTATTGATGGTTTATTCACTGATTTCACTGGAAGCCTCCATTTGTTTCAGGAATGGACGTCTCCAGTTAAAGATGGAAGTCTTGCAAATGATTTGTTGCATAAGATTTCAAAGATGATTTCCACTTATGACGAACCGTGATTTCATTTCTCGATTTTTTATTCTGTGAACTGTTTGTATTTTGTAATTGTATCGTATATTTATTTGTAGCGGATGAATCAATCGGAAATTTGAATCACATGTTATGTTGTATTAAAGAGTTTTGGGTTTTGTAATTCAGGAAAAGGTTTCTATAAAATGGAATTTATTTTCCTTGATTTAGATTTGATGAATTACATCAATAAACCAGGGACGAAATTCCTATTTATAATAACAATAGTTGGTAACTAACAGTATTAAAAATTTAAAACGAGCTATTACTATAAAACTGGCAAGCATAATTCTTCAACTCTAGTCAAATAATGGTGAAAGAAATGTTGGTTTGTGTGAATGTGAAGAGATTTGAATAAGAATCATGAAAATAAAGAGCATGAAGTAGGAAACATAATATCAAATCACATATATAAATATAATTGATAATATAAATCTTAATTATTTTCATTTCTCTGCTTTGCAGATTCGACTATAAGGCTCTACAAAATAAATGAATCAGTAAATATATTTCTCTCATACAAATGCAATTTTTATAGGAGAAATCTCGTTCAAATAAGTGCTCAAGCACTGGAAAGTACATAAATTAATTGTATTACAACTTTGTCAGAACTGCAAAATATAACTAATACTATTTAGTCTAACAAATTTATAACCTTCTCAACTTGATACAAAATGTTGTAATTGGACAAATAATTTTAAAAAATGGAAAAAGAATAAAGAAAAATTTCTTTGGGTGCTAACAATAGGTTTATGAACTATTAATAGTTTGAAGCTTAGCTCAAAGTTTGAATAAAAGGCTTTTTCTCATAACGCTGCTTTGTGGTATACCTGGTATATAAAATTTATATCATTCCTCCTTGCCAAAAATTGCATTTACGATCTTTATTATGTCTTGATTCTCAAATAAAATTTGGATTTCAAACAGCTTTTTAGCCAACCAGATTTATGATAATGTATGTTGTTAGGGTATGTTGATTCCATTTTAGTCTAAGAAATAGCTGTTATTAGGGCTTATTAATCAAGCTATAATTTTGTAATTGAGAATCACAAAAAAGTATGATTATTTTTCCTTGATTTGTTAGTAACTTTAAATTTCGATTGTTAGCTTCTTTTTGCCCTTTTTGTATTTTATTTTTTGTGTTTGTAAGGCAATGTGTAGGGAAGCGGAATATGGGTACTTCAATTATGTATAATTTGTTTTTTTCTTTTGCTTAAATCCCGTGGGCATCAATAATAAAAAGTAGTCCAAATTACAAGCCCATCTTAAAGCAGAGCTGGGCCGCAAAACAAAGTCTCTGACTCTGAGAAAGGAAAAACAAAACAAACCATCGAACAAAACTAGAAAAATATATCAAAAAGAAAAGCAAAAGAATAATTGTTGGACATTTGAATTGGAGTAAATTGGAATCAGCTGTTTCCGATTTCAGTTGGGCATCAATCTTGACAAGCTCATGCTTTGAGATTCTTGTCTGTGAGGGTTCGAGTAGGGAAGAACTCCTTGTGAGACGGAATTGAACTGCTGGATTCAGCTGGGAAGGATTGTGAGGATTTGGGAATTGGATTCTCGGATTTTGGGATGGGTGAGGATGGAGCGGGAATTGAGTTCCTGGAGAATCGGAACGGGCGGGCTTCTCTGTTCTTATCGATTGCTTGTGTTGAGAATTCTTTGTTCTGTGAATTAAACTGTTAGATAATTAAATGTCTATTTAAAGTTCTACATAAAATTGTTCTAAATTGCAGTAAGATTGGATGATATAGTTGATGTTTTATCAGGCGATTCGATAAAAAGGAGATTGTAATTTGTATGACTAAAAAGAAGCAATTTTATAGAAGATAAGAATAATTTGATATTAAATAAAAAGAATAATTTTGCAGAAGCAATTTTCCTATACTACAAAAAATACGTTTTTACTAGCCATCCAAACTTGGCCTTAATATTCAATACTAGAGCGGCTCAATCATAATTTTGTCTGGCTATATAATTGAAGCTTATAAACAAGTTTATTAAGAACCTATCAAATTCTCAAATTACAATTAAAAAAACTTATTTTCTATTGAAAAACATATTATTTTGTAATTCCTTTTTCTGTTCCATATTTTTCCCCAAACAGAGAAAATATAAGGTGAGTAGAAAATACTGCATTTTTTTTTTGAATTTTTAATACGGTGGCTCATACGTCCTCACGTATTTTTCAGAAAAAAACCCCACTCGAGTTTTTTGTGTGTAGCCAACCGCGCTAGCAGTCTTTCACCGAAAATACTGCATTTTTATCATGACAAAATATCTTAGTTGCCAATATTGCCTGAGCTGAGGCGCATATTACCGCATATATACTGCCGAGAATCGAACTGTCACTCATTAAGCAATAAATAAGACCACTAGGTCATAACACTTTAGCTTATCAAACAGAGCAGATTAAATACTTACTGTTGTGAACATGTGTCACAGGACTCACAACAAAAATGCAGTATAATTTGGGATTTTGGAGGGGTATCCATGAAATTGCCCCTTAAAAGATGGAAAGATGCCATGTAACTTGCAAGTACACTCTTACATTGGATTCCTTTTTCTTCTTATTTTTTTTTAAAATTGGTTACTTCCTTTACCACTCTTTTCTTTATCTTTAATGCCATTTCCATCTCATCAGAGAGAGTGAGAGACTGATACAGACAGAGAGGAGGAGGCAGGCATGGAGAGAGAGAGAGAGAATCTAAGGCTCTAATGATACTTCCATCCCCTTACAAGAAAGATGAAGGAGAGAGAGGTTTTGAGAATAAAGTCAAGGTAGAGAGTAAAGATCATATATTGATCAAATTGCACTGTTATTTTCTTTATAATTGTTTCAAAAGCTTAGTTATTTTCTATCTTTGTTTCTCTTTTCTCTCTCTCTGTGCTTATTAATGGCCTTTCATGTCTTAAGCAGAAAGAGAGAGGAGAATGAGGAGATACTGAGATGGAGTGAGAGATTAAGATGGAGAGAAGTTTTGAGAACAAAGTGAAGGCAAAGAATAAAAATCATATATTTGATCAAATGACTGTTATTTTCCTTCTAGTTGCTAATGGCATTTACATGAAAATAACAAAAAAAATATAAACATACATGACTATCGACCCAAATAATTTTATTATTTAATCAAACCATAGGTCCAAAAATTATAAGCATACATGATAACAGACCCAGATTTTGATATTAGGCCCAAATATTTTTATTACCTCATCAAACAATAGGCCCAAGAAAGCATACATGAAATTAGGCCCAAAATTTGAATTTGAATGACAGTATCTTTCTGGTGAATGGTGATACAATCTAAATAACAAAATAAAAATATAATTAGGGGGAGTTATATTCAAAAATAGAGCACATGACAAGCTTTAGTACACCCAACTTTTTTAAGAAAAGTTTTTTATAGATGTGTCTATGTAGTATGTTCTTTTTTTTTTAAATGCAGGCAATTTGCATATTTAGACTTGCATTAAAGAAAATAATTTTTTTACAAAAATATTTACAAGCAATTCCTTAGAACTTAAATGTTTTTTTTGGAATTTTTATAAATAATGCTTATGAACTATTCGTCTATGTAGTATTGGATGCAACGAGTTATCAATCAATCAATACATGACTCATTTCATTTAATGGAAGATAAGCATTTGGTAACACAAGCACAATCAGGTTTCTTAAAAACAAGTATATGATCGGGGGCCATTGTATTTGTTGAACTTCATCTAGACCATTCAATATTTAGAGATCAATCATCATTTTGAATCTAATAGTTAGGATTTTTCAGGACAATTTTAATATGAGAAATGACAAGAAGGCCAAACATATGGTGTGGTACCCGTAGACTTTTGAACAAAATTTCAATGTCACATAATTTTATTAGAACTAATTTTATCAAATCAAATAATTTAATTAGTAAAACTATGTTACAAAATTCTAACAACAATATGTAATTTATTTAAACTTGAAGATATGAATCAAGTAAAATGTTTATATTTCTCAAATGAGAAAAATATTATATGGATAATTTATCATCTATCATATTAACCAGATAAAATAAAACACTAAAATGAAGAGTAACATAATAAAATTCATTTTTTTGGTAATAATGATACAATTTGGGATTGGATATCACTTTTCTTTCATAAACCTAGAATATCACTATATATTACTTATTTCACAGTGGCCCATTACAACTTTCCTTCATTCTTTCTCCTCCAAAAATCAAAATCTCTTTCAAGCATGGCTGGAGCTGGCAATGGTGACAAGCCCCTACCTCCTCCTCTCCCAGTAAACAAGCATCAATTTCGTTTCTTATTTTGCTCTTGCTTTTCCTGATTTCTCTTCCATTTCAATTTTTTTTGCTCAATTTCATCTATTTGACAAGTGAATAAGATCTGTCTCTTCCGTTTCATCGAAATTGAGCAAAAAAACGAAATGGAAGAAAAATAAGATCTGTCTCTTTCGTTTTTTTGCTCAATTTCGATGAAACGGAAGAGGCAGATCTTATTCACTTGTCAAATAGATGAAATTGAGCAAAAAAACGAAATGGAAGAAAAATCAAGAAGAGCAAGAGCAAAATAAGAAACGAAATTGATGCTTGCTTATTGGGAGAGGAAGAGGTAGGGGATTGTCACAATTGCCAGCTCCAGCCATACTTGAAAGAGATTTTGATTTTTGGAGGAGAAAGAATGAAGGAAAGTTGTAATGGGCCACTGTGAAAGAAGCAATATATAGTGATATTCTAGGTTTATGAAAGAAAAGTGATATTCAATCTCAAATTGTATCCTTATTACCAAAAAATGAATTTTATTATGTTACTCTTCATTTTAGTGTTTTATTACCTGATTAATATGACAGATGATAAATTATCCATATAATATTTTTCCTCTTTGAGAAATATTAACATTTAACTTGGTTCATTTCTTCAAGTTTAAATAAATTACATATTGTTGTTAGAATTTTGTAGCATAGTTTTACTAATTAACTTATTTGATTTGATAAAATTAGTTCTAATAAAATTATGTGACATTGAAATTTTGTTCAAAAGTCCGCTGCCGCTGCCGGTGGAGCGGACGGAGCTGCCGAGGCCGCTTCCGCCGCCGCCGCTGCTGTCGAAGCCGCTACTGCTGCCGGTTGGGGGGCTGGTGAGGTTGGAGTGTATTTGTTTTTTTTTTGCGACTTCAGATTTATTATTATGTTATTTTGGATTTAGTTTGATGTTTTGATTTTGGATTTAGGTTGATGTTTTGATTTTGGATTTATGTTTGTGTTGTGATTTTGGATTTTGGATTTCTGTTTGTGTTGTGATTATGGAATTATGTTAATCTGTTTGTGTTGTGATTTGGTTTGGTTTGAAGGAAAAATAAAGAAATGAATAAATAATCGTAAGTTTCAACAGTAAGTATTATCAAATGAAGTCAAACAAATTGGAGTAAGTATTATCAAATGAAGTCAAAAAAATTGGGTTTTTACAGCTTAAAGCAAAAGTTTCATATCAAGCGAATTATGTTGCCATAAGATGGTACTTACGTATAACATAATCACTTAAAGTTCATCTCTAGAACCTAACTAACTCGTGCCCTTAAGGTGTTTGACAAATTTTTTCACACGTTTGGTATAATTACAAATTGTTTTACCAATTGCTACTGATTGAAGACAACCCTGAAACGTAATGAAAAAAAGGTAGAATTTGGCTTAATTGTTGGTTCTGTATGATTAAAAATTTAAGATTTCTATAAAAACAAACCCTTTTGAACTTTGTATTGATGTTTCCTAAGCAATTAAATCCCGCCATGCACATATGATATAGAAACTCACATCACTCGGCTCAGAAGCCACGCAACATTCGAGACGGAAATTCTAATCTCAAAAGAATACTAAAAGGAGAACTTCTAATCCCGAAAGAATACTAAAGGGGGACATCTAATCCAAAGAATACTAAAGGGGGGAACTTCTAATCCTAATGACCGTGAACCATTGCGCAATCTCATGGATCGAGATTTCTGAACTGTAACGGAGCCGGGTTTGCTGGATCATTTAGTAAAAATTACGTAAGAATTGTTATTTTACATATGTTAGGGTTAGCATTAGCACATGCAACCATGTCTCTGTAGCAACTTGCTGACAAATACAGTGTAAGTGTTCATTCGCATCCTCTGGCCGCAATTCCAAATCAATTGGTGATACTTATTAATAACAAACAAAAAATATATGACAACCATTCAAAATAATAATAACAAGCAAGTATTTAGTCTACGGGCAATTAAAAGAAAAAAAGCAACTACATTACTGTTTGGGAATATATAATATAATTAGGGAACTCATGATTACTTTTTTATTTAATATTATTTCCTCTAACTTATCTTTTTGTATTTCGTTTTGATGGGCAAGCGGGGCTGTTCATTGAGGAAGAATTCATGATTACTTTATTATTTAATATTAAAATTCTACATAAAATTGTTGTAAATTGCAGTAGGATTGGATGATATAGTTGATGTTTTATCGGGCGATTCGATAAAAAGAAGATTGTAATTTGTATGAATAAAAAGAAGCAATTTTGCAGAAGATAAGAATATTTTGATGTAAAAGACTGTTAGCGCAGTTGGTCACACACAAAAAACTCGAGTAAGGAAAAGATTCCAAGTTCGATCCCGGCTTGCCGGGATTTTTCTGAAAAATACGTGGGGACGTATGAGCCACCGTATTAAAAAATTCAAAAACAAAAAAGAATATTTTGATATTAAATAAAAAGAATAATTTTGCAGAAGCAATTTTCCTATACTACAAAAAATACAACTGTACTAGCCATCCAAACTTAACCTTAATATTCAATACTAGAGAGGCTCAATCATAATTTTGTCTGGCTATGTAATTGAAACTTGTGAACAAGTTTATTAAGAACCTATCAAATTCTCAAATTACAATTAAAAAATCTTATTTTCTATTGAAAAACATATTATTTTGAAATTCCTTTTTCTGTTTCATATTTTTCCCCAAACAAAGAAATGAAGGCAATTAAAGAATACAACTTACAGGAAAATATAAGGTGAGTAGAAAATATCATGACAAAACATCTTAGTTGCTGTTGGGCCCAGTATTGCCTGAGCTGAGGCATATACTGCCGAGAATCGAACTCAGCACCTCACTCATGAAGCAATTGCTTCATAACACTTTAGCCTATCAAAAAGAGCAGATAAAAACAGGTGGATAGAAGGGCTCTATACTTCGATCCTCAAGTTTATATACACCCATATTATTATATCCGTACTTCTTTTTTGGAATGCACATATAAGTATCAGAAGAAAAGTATAAGCTATTTGCCATGCAGGCATTAAAATCAGAAGCACGAACAACTATGCTGCAATTCTTACCAAAAAAACAAAGCATGACCATCAATATCCTTCATTTCAGATGTGCAACCCTCACTATCCTTCATTTTAGATGTGACATCCCCGTCCAAATCAACCTTTAACACCCGAAAGTCCGTTGTTATAAGATGATCATTGCTATTTTTGTCCCGCCTAACGACAAATAGGAGATGCATGCCGAAGGAAACCAAATATTTTGTTGACCAAGTGCTACACATACGACCACCAAGCCATTTGGGGCCACTTAACTTTTGGCGCAGGACCAACATGGACGGTTGCAAGATCATGGCTATCAATAACAGCATAGAACTGCCCTTTGAAAAATACAATATCACTCATGCCGCCTTCATGATCAAGTACCGTCCAAGAAGTATCTCTGAACTTGAAGAAGGCCAATCTGTAATTCTCGTTGAGCATAATTAAGACCACAAAGTCCGTGCATTTGCTAGGATCATCAGAGAGTATAGCTTTCTGCACAAGAATTTGCTGCACGAGTTCAAAACAATCATTCAATGGCAAACCATCCTCGTCCCGCTCTACGTGGTCACCAAGAATCTCCGGTCTTAACTCCACGTGGTTAATTGGTAAAGGAGGAAGAGAGAATTTGGTGTCGGAGAAAGGGTTTACGAGATAAGCATCTAATTTCGGGCCCACGGCAAAGAGCCACCCGAAAGACGAACCTACGATGCATGAACCATGGAGCTCGGGGTTGTCGAAGTGGTAATGCTTTTTCTCAGACATGTTGAAGAACTTCCATTTACCACTGGCCTCATCATCCGCTAGAACCAACCACGGCAATTGTGAAAGATGCCGTTTTTCCTTGGCTACAGAGCACTAGTTTTGACAAATGGCAGAAAAGCGGTGGGTGTCGGTAAGAGGAAGAAAATTGGTGATGAGTGCCAGCATATCTCTTGGCAAATCTGACCAATCACCCATTGTGCATGTTAATGAGTTCAAAACTAAATCGTCCTTTATTTGAGCTGTTTATTGATTTTATTTTTGTTTAAAGAGCATTAGCATTCAGATGAGGGAAGTCAAAAGAGAGCTACTTTGAACATTTCTTTCTTCGATTTCTTCGTTTTTAGTTACCTTTTTTATTCTCAGTTTCCATTCCAAGATGTATTTTCAATTTTCATGTAGTCATAAATAGTAGGCTAGCCATGCAAGAAAAAGTTAGCGGGATGGGCTTCCTGGCTAATTAATTATCATTTCTATTAACTTGTTAAAGCTAGGCTGAACATTAACTCATTTATTATAAAACATGAAGGTCCTATAATTAACAAACTAGGATTTTATTTAATGGGAAATGTTAATTAACCCTAACCATTTTTTATGTTTAATATTATCTCTATCTAATATATTATTTACCATCCAAATATTGTTTTTTTGAATAAGATGATTCATTTACTTAGCTGACCAAAATAATGCATTGTCTTAAAAGGTTCTCTTGTTTTGTTTCCCACCAGGTGATATATGCTAATATTTTATAGGAGTAATTTATATATTATTAAAAAGAGAAATAATTTGTGTCGACGTAATCATTGTATTTAGTAAATTATACAAATTTTTTTTTATTGTTTTGTATATGTTATATTTTTGTGAAGATAATAAGTAAATGTTACATATGTTTTTATTTTTTATTTTTTTGTGAACACAATACAAATTATTTGTGAAGGTAATGATGGTTTCTCTGCATAATCTGTTTATTTCACAACAATTAATGTATTTTAATTTAATAACATATATTTCATTCCAGCTCTATTTAGGCAATCATTTGTAGTACATATTTACATAATTTTTCAGTTTATGAGGAAGGAAGGAAGATCCATTTGTCAAAGCAAACACAATAAACATGAACAAAACATAGTGTATATATATGTAGACGAAAAAAAAATACATTAAACAGAAAAATGAGTATCATCAAAATCTTTTCTACATATGTTTCACAGGAATCGGAACCGACACATAGCCAGTTGAAAATCATCTAATACATCCTTAAAATCACTAATCCTCTCCCGATTGACCCTAAAATGTTCCTCTCTATTTTCTCTCTCCTCACGCCCTCCTCTCTTGAATTTATTGAAGATGCGCTTAACCCAATTCTTGCGCCGCTTCGGTTCCAGCGCAATGCTCTCTTTCTCCAGCTCAGCGCTAATGGCTTGAGCTTCCATTTCTGGTTTCTTGTTCAATTCGGCCAGCTCAGCATTTGCAGCCTGAGCTTGCACTTCCAGCTCGGCTTTCCGCTCCTCGAGCTCAGCTCTTTCAGCTTCCGCTTCCGCTTCTGGATCTTCGATAATCGGCTCGAGAGTTGACCGGAAGCCTCGCCTATGTGGCATTGCCAGCATGGCAAGCGGGTCTATCTCTTCTTCTTTTGGTTCTGTTTCCAATTCCGTTTCTAATTCGGCCAGGATGGTTTCCAGCATATCAGGGTTCGAGTTCGGTTCAAGGATCGGGTTCGGATCGGTCAGGTTGAGGCATCGGATCAGGGATGGGGATGGAAGGTGGGGAGACACTGGAAACGAAATGCGACAAAATGCGTTTGAACATTTCGAAATGTTTTGAATTGATCGACTGATTGATTGTAAGAACAAGAGAAGAAAGAGAATAGATGAGATTTTGTGAATGGGGTAAGGAAAGACAGAGGGTTTATATAGATAGATGGATTGTTATTGTTGTAAAGAAGAGGTTTGTTTGGATGGTTACATGTTAGTTTGGATGGTTTATGTTTGGAAAAAAGACGTGTTGAAAAGTACACCGATTTTTATTCTCAGAATAATTTAAAAGCACCATGCTAATTTTAGAAAAACTCAAGATTCATCGGATTTTTGGGCATTGGGTGATTGATTACTTTTAGCAAATGACAGGTAACAATGTGACGTTATTTTAACCGTACTTCCAATTTAACAGCTAATTCTTTATTTTGTCAAAATGTAGCTTGTTTTCAATATAGACCTTTATATACTATAATTAAATAAAGAAACTAAACCCTAAACCCCGAACACTAATGTTACTAAAAATAATCTACATGTTGGTACAACATGAAAACACCAAACTATATGACCGAAGTTAATGTACTAAAAGTATTAATGAACTAATAAATATAAGAAAGTGAAGGGGTATTACTGTCTTTTTGCATCTCAGAGAGCAATAGAGCCGGTCCATCTTGAATACAGATTATCCTGTTATCTTTCATCCATATTTCCTAAATAAAAGAAAAACAAAGTAATGAAATTTATCATAAAAGAAAAAAAGAATACACTAGATTGGAAATTCAAAGAGCATAAAATATACTCACTAAAATAAAAAAGAAAATTGTACCATAATTTCATGAGGTAAATCTAAAAGCATATCACATCGCTTGCATTCTCCGCTTGTAGACAGACTCCAAATCAAAACTGACAAAACAGGGGGAAAAAGAACATCAATTATCAATTAATAGCAGGATCTAGTAATTTATGCAAACACCTTGCACAGGCGTTGAATTGTTGGTTTGTAGAGTGAAAGAGAGCTCACGATAGAGAGGTCGAGTCATTATCTCTTGGCCCAGTCAGCCCTCAAGACCCGTAATTATTGCAAAAGAGAGGGTAGAAAGGTAAATTTACAACAAATGTATGTACCCGCTTGATGTAATGGTCAAGGGCTAAACTCTGGCCTAAAACGCTGGAAATTATACGAATTCCATCCGTGTCCAAACTTTTAAGGATAATATAATCCAAACCTCCTTGCATCCATGTTTGCAAACATGGTTTCGCTACTACCACATAATCTGTGATTTTTATAACAATTCATAATGTTAATTATAAATACATAATCTAGATATATGCGTTTATAATTAATTATAATTAATAGTTATGCTAGAGATATCATTTCAGGCTTTCAGCTTCAGACAATCATTTGTAGTATATAATTATATAAGTTTTCAGTTTATGAGGAAGGAAGATCCATTTATTAACGCAAATAAGTATATTATGAACAAAAGATAGAGAGAATACGCTATAGAGAAAAATCAAAATAAGTATATTATGAACATTTTTTATATATATTTACATGAAGCGCAATTGACACATAGCCAATTGAAAATCATCTAATCCTGCCTTATATTCAACTCCTACATTTCTCTCCTGATTAACCCTAAAAACATTGTTCTGACGCCCTCCTCTCTTGCATTTATTGAGGAGGCGTCTCATCCAATTCTTGCGCCGCTTTTCCGGCTCCGCTTCCATTTGCGGCGCAATCTTCTCTTCCGTTTCCATTTCCATTGCGGCCTTTGCAGCCTGAGCCCTTTTGGCTTGAGCTCGCATTTCCAGCACGACCTTCAATATGTCGAGCTGATCAGCTCTTTCAGCTTCCGCTTCCGCTTCCGCTTCAGCTTCCGGATCCTCGATGATCGTGTCGAGGGTCGGCTTAAAGACGCGCCTACGTGGCACTGGGAAGAGGATAGAGTCGAGGCTCGGCTGCAAGCGGGCAGACCGACCGGCTCTAGCCGCAAGAACGGCCGCCAGCATCGCGATCGGATCGATCTCTTCTTCCGCTGTTTCCTGTTCTGCCACGTCAGCATCAGGAATCGGATCAGGGATGGGATCGGCAAGAGGGATTGGTGCGGGGATGAGGATGGGGATGGAAGGTGGGGACAAACAGCAACGGAAAGGTGACATAATGCATTTCAACATTTTGAAGTGATTTGGTTTAGATTGATTGATTGATTGGTTGTTAGGATGAGAGAGAAGAAAGAAGATATGAGATTTTGTGAATCGGGGAATTGAACGGCTGGGTGTTTATATAGAAAAAAATGGATCTTTTTTTGTTAGAAAAGAATGGATGGTTATTTTGTTACAAAAAAAGACGCTGACAATTTCAACCGTTTATTCATTCTTTGAGAATTACAAGGAAGTGGCTAATTTTAGAAAATGGAAGATTCATCGGATTTTTTGACATGGGGTGATTATTTTTAGCAAATGACAGGTGATAATGTGATGTTATTTTAACCGTACTTTTGATTTAACAGCTAAAGCTTTATTTTGTCAAAAAGTAGTTTGTTTTCAACATAGATGTTCATATACTACAGTCATATAAAGAAATAAAACCCTAAACCCCAACCCTAGTGTTATTAAATGGAATCTACATGTACATTCATACAAAATGAAAACACCAATTTTATTTTATTTATTTATTTTTTTTTTTTGCGACAGGAAAATGCCTGTAGGCTGAAAACACCAAATTATAAGACCCAAGATAATGTACTAAACTAAGCATGAATGAGCCAATAAATAGAAGAAAGTGAAGGGGTATTACCGTCTTTTTGCAGATTGAATACGGATTATCCTTGTTTTCGTTCATCCCTATTTCCTAAATAAAAGAAAAAGTAATGAAATTTATCATAAAAAGGGAAAAAAAAACACATTGGATTGGAAATCCACAGAGTAGAAAATGTACTAAAATCAAGAAGAAAATTGTACCATAATTTCATGAGATAAATCAGCGAAGAGTAAGGCCATGTAATTCAGTGAACTAGATGAGGGAGGAATCACACCACTAGTCTCCACTTGTAAACTCTTCAAGTCAATACTGAAAAGAGGAGAAAAAGAAAAAGAAAGGGAAATCAAGAATCAATGAATTGCTCGCAAGAATGGATGCAGTCATTCATGCAAACACCTCATGAGCATTGAATTCTTCATTTCGATACTGAAACAGAGCTCACCAGTACAATAGGGATGTCGAGGGATTTGCTATCTATCTCCGATTCTGACGCCAGCAGCTGGAGAGATGTCAGGATGCCGTCTGTTGTGTTGTGCAGAGGAATTAAAAAATTTCGCGAAAAGAGAAGGTATTCTTTTGTTTTTTTCTTTGAAATGGCTGGTGTGAAGTGTATTCATCGTGAGAGAAAATCTTTGGAACTGAGGGGGCATTTTGTAAAAGGTGCCCGATTAGATTAAATTTTTATAGATTGAGATCCAGTTAATGAGCTTTGAGATTCGTGCACTGAATCCGACCAACGGGTTGGGCCGTGTTAATGAATTTTAGTGTGAAAATCTAAAGCCCCTGGTCTGAATTAAATAACAGATTGAATCTGGCTCATCTGTGAGATTGTTTTATTTATTTCTTTTTCTCAACGGTGAACATATCCAACGGTAAACCATTATCATGGTATATTGGTATGTGAAGAGTTGTCAATGGTTTATAAGCAAAAGGATGCATCGTATCATTTATGTGGCAACTTTGGAGTTTTAAGAGCATTCATGCGCCGCTGTATATATCCACTCATTCCTTTTTTTCAACCAAATCAAGAAGTGAGAAGTTTGTCATTGTCAAAAATTTCACAGCAAAAATTAAGAGGATAAGTTGACAACATGACAGGACAAAGATCCATCCTTAGCAAATTTACGAAAATTGTTTCTAATGGATCTGCCTCGTCTGGACCAACCACAAATGAAATTGTCAATATTCCTCTCGTGGTTAGTTTGTAAGTTCCTTAATTTATTTATTTTTATATATTTTTTTTATTTACGTATTTGATAACTGTTTTTTCTTACCTCAAGCTCGCATTCCAAAAAACTGTTTTTTCTTTGGGTGGTTTGGTCATTGTCAGTATTGAATCTTTTTCTTGGATGATGATTGAGACGCATGGATATTTTTTGAAGCAGTGCATTTTTTTCTGGATCATAAAGATCGGATTATGTTGAAACCTAGATTTTAATTATAAGATTATATGAAAATAAATGTTGATATTCCTCTCATGGCGGGCTAGGCTTTCTCCTCCAAAAATGCAAAATATAGTCTTACTCGTCAAATGGCTATGGAGAATTGATGACCCGTCACAATGGCCTTGGAGAGAAATCATGCCATCCATCTATGATTGTCACAATGCTCGAGACATCAACCTCACCACCCAATCTCGTACCTAATTCTTCATACAAGACCTTCAATCCCTACAATACTGTCTTCTCATTAACCCGAGCATCACCATCCCATGGCAAAGACCACTATGGAAGATAAAAGCACCACTCAAGATGAAAATTTTCCTCTGGCTCGCCATCAATCGAAAGATCCTCGCCGCCGACAACATTCAGAAACGAAATTGGCCTAACCAAGCAAGTATTCTACAGTGTTTGGAACAAATAATATAATTAGCAAACTCATGTTTATCTTTTTTATTTAATATTATTTTCTCAACTAATCTTTTTGTACTTCGTTTTGATGGGAAAGCGCGGCTGCCAATTGAGGAGTAATAATTGGTCCGCGAGTTGTATGTCATTGCTTGATCAACTCTCACTATTATTATTCCAATTTGTGGTTATATGTAGTAACCAGTAAGCAGGAATATATTGTAATGGAATCTGCACTTTTGGAAGGATAAATTTAGTAGATTTTAAACTTCAGACAAATGAATCAAATGATAAACTTGATAACAAAAAAGTAACCATGTAAAAGAATGACAAAAAAATAAGAAATATAAAAAGAAAAAAGAAATAGAAATAAAAGAATACAGATAACAATGTAAAAAAAGAAAAAGAAGACCAAATACCAACACCACACTACAAACATAAATATAAATACTATTCCATATTGACCCTAATGGATCTAGTACATCTTCATTTGAGGCTAGTCCCCATATGTCCTCTTTCAACTAAAAAATAAACATCTAAACAATCAGAATCAACCAAAAGTATATAGCGGGATATGATTCGGTAAAAAAATTATAGACCCAAAAATGTAATTAAAAATACCCTACATCAAACAAATTAAAACTCCAACAAATCAGTAATACTCAAGGTGTTCGAGAATGTCATTATACCTTCAGATACTATCATATTCGAAGCAATGAGGAATTCTAGACTGGTTGTGTGTGTGTGTGTGTGTGTGTGGGGGGGGGGTATGAACCAGAATATTAACTTGTTGCGGTTGGAAAGGCCTCTTTGGATTGTTGGGGACCAGCCGCTGTTGCATGCATTGTC
The DNA here is from genome assembly GCA_024447665.1 of Juncus inflexus. Classification (NCBI taxonomy): domain Eukaryota; kingdom Viridiplantae; phylum Streptophyta; class Magnoliopsida; order Poales; family Juncaceae; genus Juncus; species Juncus inflexus. Next base: position 16,211,656 of record JAJHPC010000001.1, on the reverse strand, counting down.
AAAGATAGTGCAGGAAACTGTAGAAGGGCAACTACAAAAACAGTTCAGATTCAATGCCTTTTACAAAGGGAATTACAAGCAATAAAAGTGGGATTGGAATTTTTAATTAATAATTATCCCGATAAATCATGTATCTTTCGAACGGACAATGCCGAAGCGGCAAAGCTACTGGAAGAATCCACCTCCCCCAATTCCGTTGAAGTATCGGATTATAGAGCAATTGAAAGGGCGAAAGATTGTATTATTCTCAAAAGATGGGTTAAAGACCCGACTTTTCAATTCACACCAAGGGAGTTCAATAAGGAGGCGGATTATCTAGCTAATCTTGATAGGGTGATGAGGCTCGAATATGATGAGGTACAACCCCAATTGGAAGAGGAAGAAGGTAAGAAGAGAGGGAAAGTTTTGAGTTCTTGTTTTCTGCAAATAGGCGGTTTTGAGTGATGGAGTGTTGCTCTAAGAAGGAGAAGAAAGGAACAGAAATGACAAATTTTGGATGGAGAAAACTGGATTTCCAGTTTTGAAGTGGGGGTGTGAGAAGAGCTGCTCGGCAGTCGGAATTCTCTTCAGATGCTTTGTTATTTCAAGTTTTTGCTTTGCATTTTATTCTTGAGTTGGAATTTGAGTCTCATTTTATTTTGCTTTTGTTGCTCTGCATATATACAAATGGATGTACCATGTTTCTTTTTTTTTATTAAATGAAAAACGCCTAAGGGCCTTCAACACAAAAAAATAAATACTCTAAGGTAGATATTATAAATATCATGTCCTATCATGGATTCGGTACCAACCAAATTGGGCATGACTGGGTAGGGTGGATAATCTCAGGTGGATAGAAGGGCTTTATATTTCGGCCCTCAAGTTTATACACACCCATGTCATCATATCCGTACTTCTTTTTCGGAATGTACTCTTCTGAATCAGAAGAAAAGTATAAGCTATTTGGCTTGCAGCGAGTAAAATCAGAAGCACGAACAACTATGCTGCAATTCTTACCCAAAAACAAAGCATGGTCATTAATATCCTTCATTTCAGATGTGCAACCAATATCCTCCTCTATTTTAGATGTGACATCCCCGTCCAAATCAACCTTGAACACCCGAAAGTCTGTTGTTATAAAATGACTATCGTCATTTTTGTCAGCGACTTGCCGCCTAACAACAAACAAGAGTTGCATGCCGAAGGAAACCAAATATTTTGTCGACCAATTGTTATATTTGGGACAACCAAGCCATTTGGGTTCACTTAATTTTGGCACAGGACCAACATCGACGGTTACAAGATCATGGCCATCAAAAATAAGGGCATAAAACTGCCCTTTGAAAAATACAATATCACTCACGCCGCGTTTAAAATCAAGTAACGTCCAAGAAGTGTCTCCGAACTTGAAGAAGGCCAGTCAGGAACATCCGCTAAGCATAATTAAGACCACGAAGTCCGTGCATTTGCTAGGATCAGCAGAGAGTATAGCTTTCCGCACAAGAATATGCTGCACGCGTTCAAAACAATCATTCAATGGCAAACCATCCTCGTCTCGCTCTATATGGTCATCAAGAATCTCCGGTCTTAACTCCTCGCAGTAAATTGGCAAGGAGGAAGAGAGAACTTGACGCCGGAGAAAGGGTTTACGAGATAAGCATTTAGTTTCGGGCCCACGGCAAAGAGCCACCCGAAAGAAGAGCCCACGATGAATGAACCATGGAGCTCGGGGATGTCGAAGTAGTAATGCTTTTTCTCAGACATGTTAAAGAATTTCCATTTACCACTGGCCTCATCATCCGCAAGAACCAACCACGGCAATTGTGGAACTGGAAGATGCCGTTTTTCCCTGGCTACAGAGCACCAGTTTTGACAAACGGCAGAAAAGCAGTAGGTGTCGGCAAGAGGAAGAAAACTGGTGATGAGTGCCAGCATATCTCTTGGCAATTCTGACCAATGAGACATTCTGCATGTGAAGAAGTAAACCATTAAATCAAAAATAAAATCATTAATTCAAAAATTATTATATTAAATAGATCCCATGTTTTATTTCAATACCAGGTGCAAAAGTTAGGGCTTAAAATTCCATATATTAAAATAAACTATACAAATATGATCAACAACGAAATTAGGCATTCAAATAGAATTGCAGCATAGTTGTTCATGCTTCTGATTTTACCTTCAAAGTTCTCTGTCACAAAAATGTATGCATAGAAACAAAAACCTTTGAGAAAAAAAGTAAATACTTATCCATGCATGAAAATTAGGGCATAAATAGTTCTTTGTCAAACTTGCATAAATTTAAAAAAGGGGGCCTTTGAATGTCATGAGTGTGATTCATTATTTTGAGCACAAATTTTATTTAAAAAGAAGGGAGAACTTTGAAGGTAAAATAGAAACAAAAACCTTTGAGAAAAAAAGTAAAATTTATTTTTTGTATTTTCACAAATATTAACTTATCTATGCATGAAAATTTAGGGCAAAAATAGTTCTTTGTCAAACTTGCATAAATATAAATAAGGGAACATTTGAAGGTCATGAGTGTGATTCATCAATATGAGCACAAAGTTTAATAAAAAAGAGAACTTTGTTAGCCTAAAAAAAAAGGGGGAAACCTTTTAGAAAAAAGAAAAAAAGAAGAAGAATTTATTTTTGTGTTTTTGCACAAAATTATAAGATCCTTCCATAACTCTATACTGTTATGAGGGAAATTATTCAAGCACAAAAATACTTAAAAACTCTCTATACAGGACACCTCCATGAGAGAGAGAGAGAGATGACCTTGCTTAGAAAGGAAGAGGTGGAAGCGGCTCTTCTCCTCTGCCTGGCAACTGCTGTTTAACCTTTGCCCTCTTTTTTTCTCTCTTCATTTAGAAAAGTTCATGAACAATGTACAGCTCTCAGATTCTCAAATCTAAGCCAGCTCTTCTCGGTTCCTTCACAGGACAAGGAGCACAGTACATGTATGACTTACACATGGGACCCACATAATCATTAAAGTGACTTGACAATACTTGTGTTTATCTGGTGTGATGAACCAACCGTATTCAATTTTGGACCCAATTTTTAGGAAAGCTTCACGTGTGGGGTGTCGGTGTTAGATGAGATGATACGGAATCCAAAAGTATGTCAATTTAAAATTCCCCCAAACTTAAAGCATATTCAAAATTTCATCAATGTTTAATATATATATATATATATATATATATATATATATATATATATATATAAATTTTAAAATAAAATTTGATAATGTATATTCTCATAAATTTATATTTCGAAAGTAAATATTATTTTTAGAAAATAAATATCACATGCATGCACCTAAAAAATAGAGAATGTATATATTTTTATATGTGCAAATGGTAAATCTGAATCATTTGTCTACTCTAGGCCCAATTTCATCAGCCCATTTACCCATACATTAAAAATGGAAATGAAAAACTTTATTAGGAATAGATAGGGATGTATAAATAAATCTCTTATCTGTCCAACCCGTTTACGAATTTAGCCAACGGATTGGGCTGTGTTAATGAATTTTAGTGGGCCGAGTGAAAATCTAAAGCCTCTGAATTAAATAACAGATTGAATCTGACCCATCTGTTAGATTGTTTTATTTATTTTTCTCAACGGGGAACATATCCAACGGTAAACCAGTGTCATGGAATATTGGCATGTGAAGAGTTGTCAATGGTTTATAACCAAAAGGATGCATCGAATCATGCGCCGCTGTATATATCCACTCATTCCTTTTTTCAACCAAATCAAGAAGTGAGAAGTTTGTCATTGTCAAAAATTTCACAGCAAAAATAAAGAGGATAAGTTGACAACATGGCAGGACAAAGATCCATCCTTAGCAAATTTAAGAAAATTGTTTCTAATGGATCTGCCTTGTCTGGACCAACAACAAATGAAATCGTCAATATTCCTCTCTTGGTTAGTTTGTACGTTCCTTAATTTATTTCTTCTTATATATTTTTTTAATTTACAAATTTGATAACTGTTTTTTTCTTACCTCAAGCTCGCATTCCAAAAAACTGTTTTTTCTTTGGGTGGTTTGGTCATTTGTGAGTATTCAATATTTTTCTTGGATGATGATTGAGACGCATGGATATTTTTTGAAGCAGTGCATTTTTTTTCTGGATCATAAAGATCGGATTATGTTGAAACCTAGATTTTAATTATAAGATTATATGAAAATAAATGTTGATATTCCTCTCATGGCGGGCTAGGCTTTACCGATCCAAATTCTTCATACAAGACCTTCAGTCCCTACTCCCCATCTAGAGGTGGCCAAAAAACTCATAGCTCAATAGCTTGTTCGAACTCAACTCGAAAAAAACGAAAAAACTCGCTTGAAAACAGCTCGAACTGAATTCGAGCCGAGCCGAGAGCGAGTCAAAACTAAGCCGAGCTCGAGCTGGACCCAACTCGACTCAAGCTCGGCCCGCTACATAATTTGACCCGTTATACATTTATATCATATCTTAAATCTTAATCATAAACTCGAGCTAGCTCGAGTTGAGTCGAGTTAGGCTCGAGTTTTGCAACAAAACTTCTAACGAAGTTATCAAAAAAAATAAATAAAGTTGGAAATCCTTTTTTAAGTTCATGTATACGCTATAAAGCATGAAAAATCTCTATTACTTATTATGTAGTGTAATTGAATTAAAAATTAATGAATTGGCGTACAAACTTTACTATTCTTATATAAGTTCTATATAACGAATCCATTAAAATGCATCTTTTTCCTCCTAAACGTTGGCTCAAGAAAAAGCTCACCTTTTGAACCAAAGAGGATATATATTAATTTTAGTTCATACAACATATGGAATAGTATCACAAGTAAATTTATGAATTAAATTTTGATACCCTTTAAATCTTGAAAGATAAAAAAATGTCATAATTTATGCATCCGTGTCAGGAAGTTTATTTGAGTTAAAAACTCAAAAAGTCTATTTATATGTTAATAAATAGTTTTATTTTTATCATGGGTATATTTTTCGCATGAATATTCCAAAATTTCTTTTTAATATATTCCACATTTATTTATTTTTTGAAGAAAATATATTCCATATTTAGAAAGTATGATGTATAAATAAGGCATTTCTGTATATTTCTTAAATTTAAGGAAGTTATATTGTACAAACTATTGAATCTTAAAGAACTATTTTTTTTATTTTCTTTCGTAAAGAAGTCATATCTGAAGCGGAGAGGGTAGCATCTAGTTTTTTTTATAATTTTTGTAGAAGTTGAAATTATTTGGGAAATTAGGTATATAATTTCATTCCCAATTAGTTGGGCCGGCCCATTAAATTGCCTGGCTAACGTTTAAGAATACAAAAAACAGATAATGTTTAGAAAGAAAAAAAAAGGAGAGAGAGAGAGAGAGAATGGAGGGAACTGTACTGAAGCACAACAATGGAATTCAGTCCTTGACTGGTACGGTACCAGTCAATATCTTTTATTTATTTTCTCATATTTTCTTAAGCTATCAAAGAAATTTTCTTAATTCACTTAAAATTTGGAATTAATTGACTTGAAATTTTCTTAATTCATACAGGAAAAAGATTAGTTTATTTATGCAGGACAAATTTTTCCCCACCAAAAAGGATGGAATTACCATTTTCGTTTTCTGTACGCCCACATGCAATTCACAACCTTGAGTTCAAGGTATATTCAAATATCCAATTTAATTTATAAATTAGTTTATACTAGAGGAATTATTTTGGTTACAGAACCAAAGAAAAGGCGGCTGTACAAGTCATAATATAAAATACCATTTGTATTTTGGATAGATAATTTTTCTTACCTACAATATATTGCTACACAAAATGATATCCTGATAAGTGATAAACTATTTATTAAAAATGATATATTGAGACTTCATACCATTAAAATTTTAATTTTTTTAATTTTTAAGTTTCAGGTTTGTGTGGGGAGAAGGAGAAGAGGACACATACAATCGGACACGTACGTAATTTTGGAACCGGGAAAAGCCGAGGAATTTATTTCGGAAGACGAATTACGAATAAGATTGAAGGGCTGGTTAGAAAAATGGCCGGAAGATCGTTTACCACCAGATCTATCTAGGTATGACACGCTTGATGATGCGGTTTCTTACCTGGTTCGGTCGGTCTGTGAGCTTGAGATTCACGGTGAGGTCGGGTCGGTACAGTGGTACCAAGTTCAACTTGAATAAATGAGCTTGCATATTTTTTTGTGTATTTTTCAAAATTTGTATTGTTTATGTAATTTTGATTGGTTTCTGGTTGTTTAATCCCTACTAATATACGCTGTTTAAAAGTTATGTTGTTTAACAGCATAAAAAAAAGTTATCTTGTTTAAATGAGGGGGAAAAATTGGTTGATGTTATGGCGATTTTGGTGATTTTATGATGTTTATAAGCATGTAAGATATTTCTGAAATTTGAAAGAACTAAACAAGAAGATTTTTTATTTGATCATAAAAGAATACTGTTTAATTAATGCACGGACTGATTATTGTTCATGCTTTGACTCAGATATTTCTTTTCTAAATAGTAAGCAAACAAATACATCAATAACTATTTTCTACATACATAACATTTTCAGTATATAATCCAATAGTATATATGAAATAGCTACAAATACAAAATGTCAAAATGTATTTTATCTAGGTACTATTTTGTGTGGCTTGAAGTTTTGCAATCAAATTTATTATCTTTCTTTTTTTCATTAACTTTGAGTCTTTGACCCCAAATTCAATTTTCCAAGTGAAGAAAGTAACACTAACAAAATGTCTTTGTAAATTAGTTAGAACTGATTGTCACAAAGATCTTGAGGTTTTTGCGAATATGTACCTAAAAAACAAAAAGTTCTTATGTAACACCTATGGGCCAAAAATTCATGCAACCTTTCCTTTATGTTGTTATTTGTTTTATTAAATTTTAAGGTTTAGTAATTCATGTGTTTCTGAAGGACCATGTTGTAAGTCATTTTCCATTGTGTGGTCTTTCAAGTCCTTTTCTTAGCAACTTAACAAGTTAACATAGATTTTTCTTGTAGATTACTTTTAAACGTGGTGAGTCGATATACTGCATTAAATTAACACGCTATACAAATATATACAAAAAGAGTTATAACATTTTATTTAAGAGACCTTTCAACGTCGACACACTAGTAATTGTGCTTCTAAATTATTGGCCTTTTTTCGATTAATCAAAATTATTGACCTTGACTGATGACTACATAGTTTACTCTCTGATCTCTCTCTCTCTCTCTATTTTCTGTTCTCACTGATTTCACCTCAAGAGAATAGCATTTTGAACTTTTATGAAGTTTTGATCCGAAGGAGCTACCAAACTATAATTTTGTAAGTCAGTGGTTCTATCCTTTTTCCTATTACCTTTTCTGTTGATTTAAATACCATTTAGATCAGGAATTATACGTTGAAAGAAATTATGAGTAAACGATCTTGCATGAAGCTCGAAAGTCTAACCTTTCTCTCTTTTTTTTCTGAAAATTGAAACTTAATAGATAGCTCTTCTCAACTCAACTAATAAAATATACACGTATAAATCAGGGGAGTTGTAAGTTTGTAACCGTAATTATTTCATCAACTGAGTTAAGAAATCAGCATAATTCTATTTGAAGGTAGAATATCCTTAATCCCCTACTTTTATTTGTTTAACTTTCAATATTGCAAAATAACCTTCTTTCTTTATATATGCACAAGCCTCAAATGATTAATTTTTTTTCAATGGCAGAATCGTAAATCAGAACATGCCTTCTGAGGAAATTATAACACAAAAAGATACTACAAACTCGGTTCAAAATAATGAATCCCTCACAACAGTTACAATCCAAAAACTCGCGAAATTCGATTTCAATCTTTCAAATGATAAAAATGAACCAAAGATCAATCTGGATTCAGATCACCAGCTTGAGAGACTGAATAAAAAACTAAACTCTCTCGATTCAAACTCGCCACACGCCGCATTTGAGTGCATTCAAATCACGACAAAAATCCAACAAATAATTAAAACCGAAAATTCGGTGTTTAGTCAAAGCACTTTTGACAAGGCAATGCTGAGATTAGAGCAAGAGTTTGTTAATCTCATAATTCGCTATAAAAAGTTTGAATTAGGCCCCGAAATCTCATCATTTCGTTCAACAGAAGAATATTCAGAAGATTACTCATTTAACTCATTTGGAGATGATTTAATCGATGCGAAAAACACGCAAAATGAGTGTATAAAAGTATCAACCGAACAAAATTCAGTTGACTTAGTCAACCCTTTGGTTATTCCCACACTAAAATGCATAGCCGATTTAATATTCGCATCTAATTATAATGAAGAATTAACTGAGGCCTACATAAGCACGCGAATTGATGCAATGGATGCATTTTTATCATCGGTTCAGTTTGAAAAATTTAGTATTGAAGAGATTTTAAACATGGATTGGAGGGAATTAAACTCCTTGATAAAGAAATGGAATTGGATTTTGAAAATTTTTGTACGGGTTTATTTAACAAGCGAGAGGCGCTTAGCCGAACTAATTTTTGGTGAAATTTCGAAAAATTCTTCAAATTCATGCTTTTTTGAAATTTCAAAAGTTTCAATGCTTCATTTACTTAGTTTTGGTGAGGCGGTTGCAATCGGGTCTCCAAAATCAGAAAAAATCTTTCGTATACTTGACATGTACGAAATATTGGGCCAATCAATTATTGATATAGAAACTTTATTCCATAATGATGATGAATATAACATTAATGATGATAATACCATATTGATAGAGTGTAATGAAGTGCAATTGAGATTGGGCGAATTGGCAAAGAGAATACTAATGGAATTTAGGCACGCGATCCAATCCGACACATCGAAAACCGTGTTTGCAAATGGAGAGGTGCATCTTGTCGCGAGATATGTGATGAATTACATAAAAACCCTCTCTGTTTATGATATCACACTCAACTCCCTTTTAGGGGGCGAAAATGGAAAAGAGCAATATTACAATTCGGTAACCACAATTCTCGAGTTAAATCTCGAGTTAAGATCTCGCTTTTATGAAGATGAGGCTTTAAGGAATATATTCATGATGAACAGTATTTTCTACATGGTGCAAAAAGTGAAGGACTCGGATGTAAGGAACATACTTGGCGATAATTGGATTCGCGTCCATAATAAGCGGTTTCAAAAATACGCGATGAATTATGAGAGAGCTGCATGGGGCCCAGTACTTACTTTTTTGAAAGAAGAAGGGATTTATCAGCCGAAATCTAGGTTTCCATCGAAAAGTGTACTGAAAGAGAGGTTTAAAAGGTTTAATTCGTGTTTTGAAGAGGCTTACCGGGTCCAAACAGGTTGGATTGTACCCGATTTGCAACTTAGAGATGATTTGAGGATTTCGGTATCTCTTAAAGTTTTGCAAGCTTATAGAACTTTTGTGGGGCGATACGCGAATTATTTGGACGGTATTAGATTCAAAGACCGATATGTTAAATATCGGCCGGAGGATCTCGAGAGATTCTTGTTGGATCTTTTTGATGGTGTGGAAAAATCGCTTCGGAGGTGAGATTATTGTAAGGTTAATTGGATAATTTATATTGTTTTGATTTCTATTTGTTTGATTTTATATAGGAAGAGTTATATTTTTTTTTCTTGCATTGTAATATTTATTTTTGTGTTGTCAAGATATGTAGTATTTGATTGTTGTATTAATATATAGTTGAGAATATTATAGATAAAACATCAATTATAGTTAGAAAAGGCATTCTTACGAGAAGTTTTTTTTGTTAAAGACTGAAGCACGAGCAGATTTTAACCTGCTTCCATCTTTACATATATTAACAACTGATAATAATACTATATGAAGATGATTATCTAGAAAGGGCATTCTTATCAGAAGATTTATCTTATTTTAGGGGGAGTCCGTACTAGTTTCAATTCAAACAGTTTAGTCAAATATCTACCTCAACTTCTCCCTCTAAAAATAGCAAACGTCCATACTTGAAAAAAACTAACCGAGGAACAAAATATCTTTTTTCCTCCTCTCTAGACCTTTCTCTAAACATAGCCATTCTACAAAACTAAACGCCGAACAAATTTCAAATCATTGAATCCCAAAAAAATCAATCGAAAACAACATAACAATGAGGAAACTCTGTCCGAACATCGACCGGGAAGATAGTCTCGACACGGTGTTGGAGGTGCCAATACCAGAAGAGATGTACAATGGACCGATACCTGGAATGAGAGCCTGGCTCAAGACCCAAGCATTTGACAAGGCATCAGAGACTGACGCTTGTGCAGCTCCACCTGGTCCAGATGGGGCTACTAAGCCTCAGCCTGTGAGGAATGCCGAGCTTCAGCTGCTTCTGAAGCTCGGCACGCCATTAATTCCCATTCCTGTCCCGCATGATCGCGCCTTCTCACAATCCATCCGTGATTGCTCCATCGTAAGTTGGGTTACTTTATATAACTTGATTCAAAATGAAATATTTGTTGAATTTCTGGAATATTAGCATTTGTATGTCATGTTATGCCACGACATAAATGTCAAAAGATCAGATGCAGAAGGGATATACATGAAATAATTAACGCGCATCATGGTATGTTTTATTAAACTAAAGACATCCTAGGAGAAGTATTTGAGTCATGAAACGTATTTCACTTATAACTAAATTCATGAAATTCTGGACATACAAAATTGACACCTTGAATATTTTTTCCCAAAAAAAGCAAGCGTCGACCGCGAAATACATAATCCACCAATACATTGCGGCGACGGGTGGACAACTAGCTCTTCAATCCGTCGACAGCATGTATGCCGTCGGAAAGTTACGGATGAGCGCGTCAGAGTTCCACACAGGCTCGAAGGACGAAGGCATGAAGCCAAAGGGCAACAGCGAGGTTGGGGCCTTTGTGCTCTGGCACAAAAGTCCCGAGCTGTGGTTCTTCGAGCTTCTCATGGCCGGCTGTAAACTCACGGCCGGATGTTATGATCAGATCTCTTGGAGGCAGTCAACTATTGAGAGGTCCCACATCAACAAGGGCCCGCCTCGCCCCCTTCGTCGATCTCTACAGGTATATTGAGTATGAAACAAAACTTCAAATGATTGTTGTATGGTTAATATAATTTAGTGAAACAAAAGTTCAAATGGTTGTTGTATGGTTAATATAATTTAGTTTAAACATTTTGTTGGATAGAAATAATTAATTTAATAAACATTTGATGTGTTTGGTGCATGGTGAACTGAGAAGGGTCTAGATCCGCGTGCCACGGCGAACCTATTCTCGGATGCGGTGTGCATCGGAGAGAAGATCATCAAAGGCGAGGATTGTTTCATTCTAAAGATGGAGGCGAACGCTGCCATGTTGCACTCGCGCAGCACGCCAACGCTCGACATGATCCACCACACAATCTGGGGATATTTCAGCCAGCGCACCGGGCTCCTGATGCAGTTGGAAGATAGTCATCTCCTGAGTATGAAGGTCGCCAGTCGAACGAGCCGCATTGGGAGCGAGAACAACGTGTTTTGGGAGACTTCCATGGAATCAGTTATCGACAATTACAGGTATATTAATGAGCGGATAAATGATTATGAATATATAATATGAATATAGATGCGTTCTTTTAGTATTGAGTGGAGATTTGAAATGCAGGACCATAAATGGGATTAAAATCGCACATGCGGGTCGGACGACCGGCACGATGCTCCGATACGGAGAGGGATCGGTGAATCACAAGTTGAAGATGGAAGAGGTGTGGGTTATTGATGAAGCTGATTTCAACTTGTGGGGTCTCACAATGGATCATTTCTTACCGCCATCCGATCTGAAGCAGGATGAAGAATAAAAATTTATATGATAATTCATTTTTCCAAACTTGAGATTTCGAAAAAAACTGAGTATGGTTTTGTATCTTGGACCAACCACTACTGATTTGAGGATGTAATTTATTTATTTATTTATTTTTTTTTTTTTGAGAATCATTGGAGGATGTTAACAGAATGGGAAGAAATGTGAAATAAAATAAACAAACAAAAGCTGAAAAGAACATCATATGTTCAAAAGTGACAGGTTCAAATGAAGATTACATGATACTAAATTAAACTACAACTAATTAATGCAACCCCTAAACAACCAACCAGAGACAATTCATATGAGACTAATATTAATCTCTGATATTACATAACATGAAAAGATTTTATTATCATGAAAAAGGTACATAGGAGTTGAAGAACAAAGGGGGTTTTGGGACGAAAACCCGAATTGGAATTATCAGGAAATGCAGATGGACCCAACCCGTATGTCGACCCGGTTTGTGGGCTGAATGTGCCGTTTGTTGAGCTTGATGTACCGGCAGCACTATAACAAAAAAAAAATAAACAAAAATACATTTATATGTCAAGAGCAATGATTGAAAAACTGGGGAAAAATACAAAAAATGATAAAATGGGAGAAAAATATGGATTTTTTCTTTACCTTGGGGTAGCAGGGTATGTGCATCCATTTGAACCTAGAAAAAAAATATAAAAAATGGATATTAAGGAATATTAGTGTAGCTCTAAAAAACACAAATAGACTGTGAGTATACCTAATAAAGAACTTTGAAATTGTGGAACTACTTACGCATTGTAAATAAACGTGCAGTTTTGCCTAAATTAACCCTAATTAAGCAGCCTCAATTCTACAGCTAAGTCTCAATTTAATCCAATTTACTTTTCTGCAATACAAATATACCCCAATGAAACCTCAATTCATCACCAATTTCAGCAATTTCCCTCAATTTGACAGAAAACCCCCAAAAAGTAACATTTACCAAGCAAACAAACAAAACAGAAAACATCTGAAAATCAAATTAATTACTTGGGTCAGAACTGGAAATCGTGGCGGTGCCACTAAAATCGCAAGTGGCGCTCTGCTCATTCATCCTCTGATAATAACTATTTGCTGCATAAGAACAATGGGCCTTGACAGTATTAGGGTTGTAACAAGCCCCTTTTTCCTTGATCGGGTTGCAATCCGCTCCGGCCCCACACGCATAATCTATCGTCTTTTGCAACAGAGTGTCGTTCAGATCTTGTCTACACACGCACCAAGTCGCCTCTGAGTGAAAAAAGAGAAATTTGTTCAATAAGTTAATAGTGTTTTTTTTCAATAATAGTTACATTTGTATGACATTTCTTTGTTTTTTTTATCTTGTTTCTTACTTCTTTTTAGTCTTTTTTCGTCAGTGTTTGACTTGTGAGTAATGATTGAAACCCTTGTGGGTAAAGGTCTTAAGTCTTTGAGAAAAGAAGTGACCAAATATGTGAACTCTGTGTAAAAATTAACAGGGCAGGAAGTAAGAGAAGTTTATGTTTGAGCTGACTGACCTGATAGACCACAAAAAATGGCGAAGAACAGAACCGGATAGAGAAGAACCTTCATTTTTTTGGTAAAGTTTGAAAAGCTTGCTAGCTTCTTGATAGCTTCCAGAGAGGGGTTGATGTGTTGGAGAGAGGGCGAGAGAGAGAGACAGAGCTAAGTTGATGTGTTATAAAATACCCCACAAGGCCACAACACAACATTATTATACTGCAAGAAAAGGTGGCTTGTACTTGCAGAAAATAGTATATTGCTATTTGCTTAGGGTTCAAAACTTTTTTCTTTATCAAAATAATAGAGCTACTTTGCATTAATGCCAGCCTACCTGAACAAAATCTACAGTAATCTATTAAAATATTCTTCAAACAACACGGATTTAATTTGTTTTGTTGGTACTTTAAATTTGAAAATTTTGGAAAAAAATAAATAAGAAAGAATCCTCTGGTGCTGTGAAAGTGCAGCTTGGGATGTGAGAATATGTCTTTTTGCATAAAGAACAAAACAAACGGTCGAAAAACAGGCCACGCCTTCAATAATCAGTAGCAGAACAGATTTCAGAATGAACATGGTCTTCGCTAAATATTCAGACACAAATGATATTGAATGGTAAATTAATTCATTGTTCAGAAATTTAGTGCTGAGTGAAGTGCAGATGATGAGAAAAGCATAGTGGTCGGTGAGGTGTGGGCATTTGCCCGTTGAGCCTGACTCTGTCCTCTAAAAATATTTTTTCTAAAAAGTATTTTTTTCAAAAAAAAAAAAAAACTTTAAAAAGGATTTGAATACATTTAGCTTTTTGTAATATTTTATTTCAAATTCCAATCATCATAAACCTTGTGCAAGCATTTTAGCTTAACAGTCAAACCATCAATGAAGAGGCACTTGAACAAATTTGGATGTTAAAGAGGCTAGTAGAAGAAAATAAACGTTCAAGGACCAGATAGAGTCATTAGACATTTGGGGCATAGGCAATCAGTGAACCTTTCCCCAAAAAAAAGGTCCCTTTAAATTGGTGAAGTTATTAGCTAGCTAAATAGTGACATATCTTGAGAGGAACTAATGGGGACACTAATAAGCTAAGGAAAATTGAAAACCACGAGGGGATACTGTAGCAATTATGTAGCGACGGATTGAAATTATATACTGTTTTTTTTTCGTTTTTATATATGCTATATATTGTTTTTTATTTTTTTTAATATATACTGTTTATCGAATGAATTTTTATATACTGTTTTGTTTTCAGTTTATATGTTTTTATATACTGTTTGTATTTTTTAAAATACATACTATTTTACCGAAGAATTTTTTATATACTATTTGTTTTCAATTTATATGTTTTTTTTCAGTTTTTATATACAGTCGCACAGTATCAGCTCTCATAAGTTAATAACATAAACAACACAAACATATAAAATTCAAAGGTTTATTGAAATTAAACAACTGTACAATTAGTAAAGGCTTTTGAGCTTGCCATTCAAAGCCCTTTGCTCCCCTTATAACTTATTTATTGTGAATGGTTGATGAATTATAAACTGGGCCTTTATTGAGCTGGTCAAATACAATAATAATGGTTTAAGTCCATGGGCCTTGGGCTTTAAATAATAGCTTTTGTAATAAGGAGACCGATTCGTTCGTCCAGGTCGTAACTCCTCATTTGGGGAAAGGAATTTCAAAGAGAAGAAGGAAGAAGAACAAGAGAAGGAGAGAAATCAATCAATCCACTGTTGGAACCTTTGCTAGAGTAATTAGAGATCTCGTATCACTAGTTTGGTACCGGAGAAGCCTTTTGAAACGGTACCGGTTGTAAATAATCCGACGCAGTTTTTCTCATTCTTGCACCTCTTAATCGGCTGTGATTAGTTTTCCCTTGCATGTGAAGTTAAATCGGATCAAGTAAGTTTGTTATGGTTATTGGAGAATTTGTGTTAACTCAGTAATATTGCATCCATTAAAAGATTCATAAAGAACCCTCAAGTAAGTTTGTTATGGTTTTTGGAGAATTTGAGTTGACTCAGTAATATTGCATGCAACTTATTCGACGAAATTCATAAGTAAGAAAACTGTTCTATACATCCTATTTTGCCCTAACACAATCAATCCAATAAAAGATTCATAAAGAACCCTCAAGTTAATCAATTTTGCAATAAGGCCCTCCAATGGCTCGAAGAAGCGGCCGATCAATCGTGCTGCTCTCAATTTCTGCTCTTTTCATCCTTTTAGCACTCTTCTACTTAACCTTCTCTGTCTCCTTCTTCTCACGCTCTTCCTCTCAATCCTCTTCTGTAATTCCATCAAACTTGAGGACCAAACCGCATAATTACAAACAAGACTCAAACCGATCTCCTTCTAACTGTTGCAAAGGCGTAAAAGGTCTCGAATTGTGGGGCTCGGCCCTAAAATGGGGCGACAAACACAAACTCAGATCGGCCGAGTCTTGCTGCAAATCATGCAAGGAAACATTTTCATGCAACACTTGGGTTTTTTGCGGCGATAAAGAACTATGTAAAGACAAATTTGGGGAGTGCTGGTTGAAAAGACAAAAAGACCCTTTATCCCCAGAAATCGCCTCGAGTGGGGACCACGTGATGTGGACTTCCGGCGTAATTTTCCCAAAAAACGAGGGCATTTTGGGAATTGACACAAATTACGGATTAATTCGCGTCAAATTGCTTCCTGATTGTGCGCCACATTCAGTGGATTATTTAACTGAGCTTATAAAATCGAGACATTGTAACGGATGCCGATTCTTCAGAGCGGAAAGTCGGGGGCGTTTTTGGAATTTTAACGGTGATCATATTGCTTATCAAGGTTTTGGGCCTCCGTACGGATTAATACAAGGAACTTTAGAATCCGACGGAATTTACTTCAAACCGATATTAAATGAAGAAAAAATGTCGATTAAAAGAGGGTCGGTTGCATGGGTGGGTTCGGGTCCGGAGTTCTTTATCAGCCTGGCGAATCATAATGAATGGAGAAATTTGTACAGTGTTTTTGGTTTTGTTGTGAATGAAGATATGGAAATTGCGGAGAGAATTGGGAGTTTGAGTACTAAAGAGGATGTTTGGGGAAATGTTACTGTGTTGGTCCTCCAAGACCCGGTCTATTTCAAAGTTAGGAGGGTTTAGTGTAGGTTGATTTAGTAGGTTTTGTTTGTGAATTTTTGCTTTTGGTTTGTTTTTAGTATGAAGGAGTGAAAGAGGAGATTGAATGTTTTATAGAGGAATAGATATTTATACGCATATAAAGGGAGGGGATGGAGTGTGTCAAAGGAAACTTGTTAAGAAGAGTGATTTTGATTTTGTCTTTTTTAGGTTATGTTAGAACAGGGATATTTCTAATTGAATGTTTCGTTTTTGTTTAAAGAGAAAACTAATTACATGGGTGGAGCAATTGATCATATTTTGTTGGCAAAGAAACAAATATCTTAAAACTGAGTTCAATAAGATGTGGGTATATCATGTGATAAATAGCTACAACAAGAATTGGTCCCTGGCTTAAGCATTTAATGATAAAACATGGTCATACAATTTCTCATTTGCACTAAGTATAGAACCCCACATTTCATGGGACTCTTGCCATTCTCTCAAAACCTCTCTCTCTCTCTCCCTCTTCTCTCACTCTCTTTCAATTTCAATCTATGAATATCTCCAAGTGAGAAATGTTCTTCAAGTTAGAAACAACCATGAAATATTCTCAAATCAACATAATTCTAATCCTCTTATCGGTCCATCTGCTATCAGCCTCGCCAGACTCAGCCATTTGGGCTCGTATATGT
This sequence comes from Juncus inflexus, assembly GCA_024447665.1. Taxonomy (NCBI): domain Eukaryota; kingdom Viridiplantae; phylum Streptophyta; class Magnoliopsida; order Poales; family Juncaceae; genus Juncus; species Juncus inflexus. Next base: position 16,194,548 of record JAJHPC010000001.1, on the reverse strand, counting down.
GATCCACGTCACCATCATCACTTTGATCAACCTTCATACCACCATCCGTATCAACAGCTGCATGATCGGTGCAAATATTTCTATTCGAGCGAACATCAGCTGCCTTTGGCGCCACCAGCTCAGTCAGATCAGCATATTGATGAAATTGATCCAAGATATGGAGTATCGAAACGACTCGTTCCATCAGGTCCCAACCCGCTTCATAACTAAAAAGGGCCGATGCTTAACGGCCCGTAAGTTTTTTTTCCTTTTTGTATGAATATATTTATTTAATATTAAGTTAGGGAGTACTAGCTTGGGGATTGTAAGCATTCCATCCTTTCTTGTTCTTTCTTTCCAAATTTTGTTAAAGTTTGAAGTTGTGTGGGGTTTTGTGTGAATGGAAAGAACTTACAATGGAGGATGTTTGCCTTTCAAAGAATATTTTCTTCTTAGTCATTATGTATGTATGTATGTATGTGTTTTTTTATTTTGCTATTGCTATTTTGTTCAAACAACCTAATTTTGATCACTACGGTTTCGTATGATGTCATCTCGTTCGACATTACATTATCCATTTTTAGCAATATATTAAATGAATAAGTTACAAAATAATTGTTTCTTTCTCAAGCCATTCCTATCTGCTCCCTTCAACTTCCGAAGTTCCGCATGACCCGAGACAAATTATTGAGAAAGAAACACACAAGTCACAAAATTTTGAGTTTAAAGATACAAAATTCTGGTGATACATAGCACAGGAAACTACAGAGAAAATTCAAGAAAGGATCCAAACTCATGTTTGTTGAGAGTGTGACTTGATTAAATGAGTGTCCCTTTGGTCACAACCGTTATAATAAGCATTGATGTATTGGGTGCTTATTCCTGTGAGTCGTCTGTAAAGAGAACAAAATTTAATGCCCACCACCTTGCATTTAATGCTTACATGCCAATCTGACGTCAAGTGATGCTTAAAAATTACAACTAACAAATTACTTTTAAACAAAAAAAAAATTCTAAAATCTTTATGTCCATAAATTGAAAAAAAAAAAACATGATATTACATACTGTATCTTTCACTGATCAAACATATACACAACAGTTTATCAAACCAATTATCTACGTATATATTTCTAACTTTCCAACACACACATAACAAAACTTCATTAATTCTTCCTAAAACCCTCATCTTTTTTCGGCCTGACACGGTTTTCTTAGCCGCTCCAACCGAAACCAAGAACTGATCGAGCGAAGAGAGAGTCTTCATATCGTCAGGCGGGAAATAGCTCGCGGCCCGGCCCATGAGAGAGGAAAAGAGGAGAGAGAAAGCAGGCGTTTTGTTACTCTTTTCGCCCAATAATTCGTCCAAAAACGCAAATGCGGCTAAAAAGTCGGACCGATTTGAATTTATCGGGCCGGCAAAGTGGGCTGGAATTATTCTTGTGAATCGTCAGTCTGTCGCGATCCTATCTATCCAATTTCTCACCTAAAAAAAAAATTAATAAAAAGAAAGATTCATTTTAATTTTATAGGAAAAGTTGGTATTATTCGTAATTTGTACCTTTTCAGGGACTTCGCTGAAAACCAGAGTTTTGACAATGGGAGAAACAATTAACTTTTGCGACATTTGTGCAAAACTTGAGGTCGGTTCCAGAAGATTTGAAGGGCCTAAAAACAATATTTGCAACACCATTCTTTCCCACCCTATTTAAAAAAATCACCAAAAAAAAAAATAAATAAAACAAAATTAGTCAAGAGATTAAATAATCCGTCAGATTTCATAAATTGGCAAGAATAACAGTGACATTTTTTCTGGAAAATTCTCACAAAAGCCCCTACATTATTGAAAATTACAAAAAGGCCCTCTATTTTTTTCAATTTAGATGTAAGCAGGGGCTTTTATGCATATTTCCCTATTCAATTTTCTAATTTTTTAACCTTTTTGGTGAGTGAGTGTATTATCCACAACAGGTTCGTCCCTGAGCTCTCTTCCCTTGCTGAACAATTTCACAGCCAGACCGTTCCTCTTGGATTGCAGGACGGATTCTACGCTTATGCATTGCGGGAAATCTCTCGGCATGAAGATCACTGCGTTGGATACTAACAGCTAATTTAGTTTCCTACCCAATTTATTTTGAAAAAAAAACGTTTGCATCCATGTTGGCAAACATGGTTTTACAATAATATTAATTTTAATTTATTAGTAGCAATGCTAGATATAAAATTGAATTCATTTATGATTAATTTTAATTAATAGTTATGCTAGATATATCATTTAAGACAATCGTTTCAAGTACATAATTATATTCATTTTCATCTTACGAGGAAAATCACTTATTAACATGCAAATGCAACAAACAAGACAAGATGGAAGATTTATAAAAAAAATTAAAAGAAAAAGCCATCCAGAGAAGAAAAGAAAAAACTGAATGTTATTTATTAAAATCCTTTAAACTGTTTTACATGGGGTAAATCTGAATCACCCCTAATAATCTTAGAATTAACTTCTTCGTTTCTCTCCTTACGCCTTCCTCTCTTGCATTTACTGAGGACGTGCTTCATCCAGTTCTTGCGCCGCTTCTTCGGCTCCGCTTCCATATCCGGCGCAATCTTCTCTTCTTCTTCCACCTCAGCCCTAACGGCTTCAGCTTCCAATTCGACATTTGCGGTCTCTGCCCTAACGGCTTGAGCTCGCATTTCGAGCGCGGGCTTCAAAATGTCGAGCTGATCAGCCCTCATGGCTTCAGCTTCCGCTTCCGGATCCTCGACGATCGTGTCGAGGGTCGGCCGAAAGGGGCGCCCACGTGGCACCGCCATGATGGCCTTGAGCATATCAGTCGGGTCGATTTCCTCTTCGTCTTCTTCTGTTTCTAATTCAGCCTCTAACTCCGCCAGGAGGACTTCCTCCAGGATGTCAACTTCAGGGTTCGGTTCAGGGATGGGATCGGGGAGAGGGATCGGTGCGGGGATGAGGACAGGGATGGAAGGTGGGGACAAACAGCAACGGAAAGGTGACATAATGCGTTTCAACATTTTCAAGTGATTTGGTTTATTAGATTGATTGATTGATTGATTGGTTGTTAGAATGAGAGAGAAGAAAGAAGATATGAGTTTTTGTGAATCGGGGAATTGAAAGGCAGGGTGTTTATATAGAAAAAAATGGATCTTTTTTTGTTAGAAACGAATGGATGGTTATTTTGTTACAAAAAAAGACGTTGACAATTTCAACCCTTTATTCATTCTTTGAGAATTAGAAGGCAGTGGCTAATTTTAGAAAACGGAAGATTCATCGGATTTTTTGACACTAGGTGATTATTTTTAGCAAATGAGAGATGATAATGTGATGTTATTTTAACCATACTTTTGATTTAACAGCTAAAGCTTTATTGGGAATTCAAAGAGTAGAAAATGAATTAAACCATAAATATTATTTTTTTTGAAGTAAACCATAAATATAATTAGAAAAGAATCTACATGCATTCATACAAAATGAAAGGATCAAATTATATGACCTAACTTAATGTAGTAAGTATGAATTGGAGACATAAATAAATAAATGAAAGTAGAGGGATATTTAAAAATAATAATAAATCATATTAATTTGATATGTTAATTTTTGAGAAAAAGAAACAGCAAAATCAAGTATGGATTGATTACCTGCAACTGCAAGGAATAAGGATGTAGTCAGTCATTTATGCAAACACCTAGCTAATGGGCGTTTTGATACTGAAAGAGGGATTTCGTATCTCTCTGCCCGCATTCACATCTACAGTCTTGGTGTTGCTGGCGCCATCGAAGAGAAGGGTTCCACCATCGCCAAAAAGAAGAACAAGTAGCTTGGAAGTTGGAAGAAGAAGAAGAAGAACAAGAAGTGAGAATTGAGAGAGAAATCAGATTACTGCGCTTTAGATGTCAAATGTAATGTCAATACAATAGAATAAAATAATGCAAACCAAGGCCCATGCGCTGAATCTAATTTATGCATAATCTTTGTTCATGTTTTTTAAAATATGGCCCAACTCAATAAAATGCAAAGCCCATGCTCTGAATCAAATTTTATGCATTCGTTGAGAAAAAAGAAAAACAAGTCTTCGATTCCTTTCCTTCTTTTCAGAAACTAAATCTAATAAACATTGAGATTTTTCAAGAAATTCATACCACTGTTTGTGCGCTAAAAATAATACATGAAATTCAGGCAAAAGAAGAGCATGAAATAACAGATTATAGCATCACACACATAATATTAATTGTTGATAATATAAATCATAATAATTCTCATTTTTCTGCTTTACTGGTCCAACTATATGGCTCATCAAAATAAAAGAAATAGTAAAAAATGAAATATATTTCTCTCATACACATACAAATTTAATACAAGATATCTCAATCATTCAAATATGTGCTTAAGCACTGAAAAAATACATCATTATGTTGTATTACAACTTTGTTAGAACTTAAATAAAACTAATAATATTTAGGCTAATAAATTTATAGCCTTCTCAACTGTGATACAAAATTTGGACAAATAATTCAAAGAAAGGCCAAAAAAATAAAGTAACTTTTCTTTGGGTACCAAAGAAATGTCAATTTCTGAGGAACCAAATTGAAAAAGAATAGGTTTTAGTAAATGTTAAAAAATAAAAAGTTTAGGAAGAGATAATGTTAGTATCTTTAAAAATCTCGTACATAGAGATGACAATCTCTATTGCTAATAAAATAATAACGCCCCATTCTAATAAATCAGATCTTCTGTTTTGAAGCACTTCTTGCAAAAAATGTATATTATGCTGCACAGTATGAATTAAATTTCAAGTCAAACAAATAATCTATCACAACTATCAAAAAATAATTTGAGAAAAAAAGATTTATACCTCTACAAATTTGAGTTTAAAATCAAGACTTCCAAATCTTTGGTTAAGTTCATATTCCTCTCTGAGATATTCTAATATCTGTGCATAATTTGCATTTTTCCATGCAATTTCAGACCTGTACCGTTATTTGAGATAAAAATATTTACTAGAATTTTCAGAAATAAACATTTCACATATAAATTAAAAAGAGTTACATAGACGTAAACAATAGATCTCATATGTAATATTTGCAAACCCTAAGAAAAACAACAGGTTTTATAAATGATATTTTACAGGGAGACACATGTAATTTTCAATTTTTAAAAGAACATAAAAGATATTTCTATATTTTGCAAGGCTACAAATGAAATTTTCCCTCACCGATTTCAAACCCGATTTAAAAGGAGCAAAAATAGTAATATTTTTTAAGGCTAGACAAGTAATATTTACATTTTTTCAGGGATGCAAATGAAATTGACCCTCACTGAATGATCCCACTTCAAATTTGACAAGAGGCATAATTATATTACAAGTACTATTATAAATCAGTTCAAACGAATAATGGCATAATAAATAGATAACCTGTCAAAAAGGCCGAGTCGAATGATGACATCAGCGAGATTAGAGTTGGCTTTCCCGACAAGTTGAAATAATTTCTTTCTTTTCATATCAAAATTTCCCGTTTTTTCCATCACTCTGTTTATATCCGTGAATTCTTCCACCATATCATCAACCTATTCAAATTCAAAACGCGTATAAATCATCATACATGTAATTACGGCAAAAGAGAGGGTTGAAATGTAAATTTACAACAAAAGTATGTACCTGCTTGATGTAATGGTCGAGAGCTAAACTCTGCCCCAAAACGCTGGCGATTATACGAATTCCATCCGTGTCCAAACTTTTAAGGATAATATAATCTAAGCCCCCTTGCATCCATGTTGGCAAACACGGTTTCTCCACTACCGCATAATCTGTCCCATTTTACAAATATTAATTTTAATTTATTAATAGCTATGCTAGATATAAAATTATATGCATTTATAATTAATTTTAATTAATAGTTGTGCTAGACTAGATATTATCATTTAAGCTTTAGACAATCATTTCTAGTACATAATTATATTCATTTTCAGCTTATGAGGAAAATCTCTTATTAACATGAAAATGCAACAAACTAGAACACAAGATAGAAGATTCATAAAAAAAATTAAAAGAGAAACATCCAGAGAAGACAAAAAACCCGAATATTATTTACTAAAATCCTTCAAACAATTTTACATGGGATAAAATCCACACATAGCCAACTAATAATCTAATAGATCGCCCCTAATACTCTTATGACCAACTAATAATCTAATAGATCGCCCCTAATACTCTTATGACCAACTACTTCATTTCTCTCTCCTGATCACGCCCTCCTCTCTTGCATTTCTTGATCAGGCGCTTCATCCAGTTCTTGCGCTGCTTCTTCGGCGCCGCTTCCATATCCGGCGCAATCTCCTCTTCTGCCACATCAGCCCTAATAAATTCGGCCTTTGCAGCCTGAGCCCTTTTTGCTTGAGCTCGCATTTCCAGCGCGACCTTCAATATGTCGAGCTGATCAGCCCTTTCGGCTTCTTCTTCAGCTTCCGGATCCTCGATGATCGTGTCGAGGGTCGGCTTAAAGACGCGCCTACGTGGCGCCGGAAATAGAATCGAGTCGAGGCTCGGCTGCAAGCGGGCAGACCGACCGGCTCTAGCCGCAAGAACGGCCGCCAGCATCGCGATCGGGTCGATCTCTTCTTCCGCTGTTTCCTGTTCTGCCACGTCAGCATCAGGAATCGGATCAGGGTTTGGGTTTGGGTTTGGGTTCGGTTCAGGGCTCGGGTTGGGAGGGGAGGTGATGCAGCAAAGGAAACGGGAGAAAAGTTTTTTGAACATTTTGAATTGCTTTGATTGGTTGAATGATTGTTAAGAAAGAGAAGAAGAAAGAAGATGATTTTGTGAATGGGATGTGGAAGGACAGAGGGTTTAAATAGGAAAAGAGATAGTTAAATTTAGAAATTTGAAAACTGAAGGTTGTTGAATTGAAATATTTCACTTTTTATTCTTAGATAATTTGAAAACTGAAGCTTCATAAGCATTTGACATTGTGTGACTATTATTAGAAAACGGTATCTGTCAATTTGACTTGTTCTGTTATGTTTTACTTTTCATTTGACAGATGTAAAAAATCAGTTTTATGTATATAAAGTGTAGATGATCCTATGCTAAGTATAGTCCCAACTTATATGCTTATTATAAGAAAACTAAACCCCTAAACCTCAAACCCTCATTCGGATTTAAAACGAATCTGAATTTATTAATACAAAATGCAAGAAGCAAACTATATTAACTAACTTAATATACTAATTATGCATTTCAGTAATAAATTAAATTCAAGTAGAGCGGGGTATTACCGTCTTTTCGCATCTCAGAGAGCAATCCAGATGCGTGTTTTCTGACAATATCGAGATATTGCTCAGCTTCATGATCCGCTATGTTGAACAATACGGCCGAACCATATTGAAATACCACCACATATCTGTACGAATACCGATTATCCCTGTTTTCTTTCATCCCTAATTCCTAATAAAAGGAAAAAACTAAAATTATCAGGAAAACAGAGATTGCAGTAGAAATTAGAAGAGTGGAAATGAATTAAACTAAGAAAAAAGTACCATAATTTCATGAGGCAAATCAGAGAAGCGCAAGGCGACGTAATTCAGCGAACGAGACGAGGGAGGAATCACATCGCCGACATTCTCCGCTTGTACACTCTTCAAATCAATACAATCACAAGAAAAAAGAGAAATCAATTATCATTAAAAAGATCTTCAGAAATCAAACATAGAATTTATACATTTTTTTTTAAGTTCAAACAGAAAGTTTATGAATTGGTACATAAAAGTTCAATCAAATTATAAATTCGCACCTGGCGGAGATAAATTACGCCTCTTCTTCTTCATCAATACTTCTGTACTTCTCTCTATGGCCTCCAATAAAACCTGCCTGAACTGCAGAAAAGACCCTCGAAAAATATGAATTCGCACTTCTTCTTTTGAGACGGGGAGTAGAGAGATCGTGAAGAAGGGTTGAAGTAGTGGAATATGAAGGAATTTGGGGGTTTTTTTTGTTAGATTGAATAGAGCTCTCAGTCTCAGCCTCCTCATTTGATTTCTCACTGATGGTCCCTTGGAAATGTGGGATTTGAGTTCTTGTTTCTGGAAAGGTCGGAATCTGATTCCCGGTTTTCGCCGCCTGAGAGTTTTTCGTAATACGGAAGTAATATAGAGTCTATTGAACTACAAAAATACACAGCCACTAATCTTCCCAAACGAAAGATTTAAATTCCCTCCAGTAACAGAAATACTAATACATGTTCTGATTAATATATATCGTCAGATTAAGATCTAACGGTTAATGTTGATAAGAAAATTGCAATGTGAAGTTTGGAACTGGAGAGAATTTGGATCAAACAATTTAAAAGAAAGATAAAGAGACAGAGAGAGAGAGAGAGAGAGAGAGAGATAGAAGCTGAAAGAAGAAGAAGCAGAGAAAATAATGGTGGCAGCCATTGCTGCTGCTTCTCTTCCCAGCTCCAAATTCGCTTCAAATCATTCCAGTTTCTCCTCAAGTTCGATTCAGAAACTGTTTATCACTACAAGGAAATCGAAGAGTTCTTCTGTTGGCTCCGATAATCTTAAAATCAGGAGGCGCAATTTGGTTGTGACAGCTGAATCCAACAAGAATGGCACGGAAAGGTTTTACCTGAACTTCACTGGATTTCCCTTTCCGCTTGGACCTTTCCTCAATAGAAGAACAATAAGAACAGAGGTTAGTGATTTTCTCACAGTAATTAAATTTGGGGGCAATTTTGAATATTTTCTGTTTTTATAATCAGGCAGTGAAGGGAAGCATATGGATGTTCGAGCAAGAACAGGCTTTGGGATTCAGTAGCGTTTCGACTAACATCAGAATGACTGTAATTAAGCTCAAATCAGGTGGTTTATGGATCCACGCCCCAATTGCACCAACTAAAGAATGCATTCAAGTAACTACTCTTTAATCCAACACATTTAATCAAATAATCTCTTCAATTATTCATAATTTTCCCTTATTAAACCAGCTATTGAAGGAACTGGAGGCTCCAGTGGAATACATAATCCTGCCAACATTCGCATACGAGCATAAAATATTCGTTGGACCGTTCTCACGTAAATTCCCCAAAGCTCAAGTCTTTGTGGCGCCTAGACAGTGGAGCTGGCCGATCAATTTGCCCCTCGAATTCTTCGGAATTTTCAAATCGAGACCCTTGAAAGATGAGGACGATTCTACCCCTTGGTCTGACGAGATCGAACAGAAGGTCCTCAGCTCTCCTGAAGTTGGTATTTTTCTCTTTCCCCCCTTCTTTAATTATTTTGCAAAGAAGCCCCTGCATTGTGCTGAAATTGCGAAAAAGCTCCTGTGTTATTGGAAGTTGCAAAAAAGTCCCTACATTATTAGTGAAGTTGTGAAAACTCCCTACTGTTAGTTATAAGTTGACACCTTTAGTTTTTATACTTTAATTTTTTGAAACATAACTTTTAGAGGTTAATTATCCTCTCTCTCATTTGAACTAATATTTTGTAAACTTAATTAACAAAAGTTTTTTACCAAATAAATAGGACAGGAAACTAATGGTTTCAGTTTTTTTTTTCGCAATTTCACCAATAACGAATTTTTTTTTTTTTTTTTTTTTTTTGCAATTTCAACAATAATGCAGGTGCTTTTTTGCAATTCCGAACAATCCAGTGCTTTTTTGCAACTCCAACTCCCCTCTTTTCCAATTCTACAAATTTACAATTCATTTCCATTGCAGGGATAGGGCCGTACGTGGAGGTGGCGTTCTACCACAAGAAGTCGAAAACGCTGTTGGTCACCGACGCAGTGATCTTTGTGCCGAGAGATCCCCCGCAATGCATCAGCGTAGAATCCCTCCTGCAATCCGCTAGAAACGGCCTGGCTGTGAAATTGCTCAGCAAAGGAAGAGAGGTCAAGGACGAACCTGTTGTGGATAGTAAACTCACTCGCCAAAAAGGTTAAAAAATTAAAAAAAGGAAATATGCATAAAAGCCCCTGCTTACATCTTAATTGAAAAAAAATAGAGGGTCTTTTTGTAATTTTCAATAATGTAGGGGCTTTTGTGAGAATTTAAAAAAAAAATGTCACTGTTATTCTTGCCAATTTATGAAATCTGACGGATTATTTAATCTCTTGACTAATTTTGTTTTATTTTTTTTTTTTTTTGTGATTTTTTTAAATAGGGTGGGAAAGAATGGTGTTGCAAATATTGTTTTTAGGCCCTTCAAATCTTCTGGAACCGACCTCAAGTTTTGCTCAAATGTCGCAGAAGTTAATCGTTTCACCCATAGTCAAAACTCTGGTTTTCAGCAAAGTCCCTGAAAAGGTAAAAATTACAAAATACCAACTCTTATGCATAATTTCATATACACCCCTGCAAAATTAAAAAAAATCGTTCTTTTAATTTCTTTTTTATTATTTTTTAATTTCTTTTTAATATTTTTAGGTGAGGGATTGGATAGATAGGATCGCGACAGACTGGCGATTCACAAAAATAATTCCAGCCCATTTTGCCGGCCCAATAAACACGAATCGGTCCGATTTTTTAGCCGCATTTGCGTTTTTAGACGAATTATTGGACGAAAAGAGTAACAAAACGCCTGCTTTCTCTCTCCTCTTTTCCTCTCTCATGGGCCGGGCCGCGAGCTATTTCCCGCCTGACGATATGAAGACTCTCTCTTCGCTCGATCAGTTCTTGGTTTCGGTTGGAGCGGTTAAGAAAACTGTGTCGGGACGAAAAAGATGAGGGTTTAGGAAGGATGAGTTAATGAAGTTTTGTAATTTGTATGTTGGAAAGTTCGAAATATATACAATGTAGATAATTGGTTTGATAAACTGTTGTGTATATGTTTGATCAGTGAGAGATGAATTTAGTTAATTATTATAATGTTTTGTTTTCTAATTTATGCATGTGGAGATTTAGAATAACTTTTTTTGTATGAAAGATTTAGTTAGAAGTAATTTGTAAGCATAATTTGATTTTGAAGTCAGATTGGCATGTAAGCATTAAATGCAAGGTGGTGTGCATTAAGCGCCCAATACATAAATGCTTCTAATAACGGTTTTGTGACCAAATGGACTCCATTCCTCATTCATGCAAGTCACACTCTCAAACAAACATGAGTTTGGATCCTTCCTTGCATTTTATCTGTAGTTTTTGTATACTTGAATTTTTGTGACTTGTGTATTTTTTCTCAATAATTTGTATTTTTTTTCTCAATAATTTGTCTCAGTTCATGCGGAAGTTTCTGAAGGGAGCAGATGGAATGGTTTGGAAAAAAAACAATTATTTTTTAATTTATTCATTTAATATACTGCTAAAAATGGATAATGTAATGTCGAATGAGATGACATATATCATACAAAATCGAAGCGATCAAAATTAGGTTGTTTGAACAAAATAGCAATAGCATAATAAAAAAAAATACATACACACATAATAACTAAGAACAAAATATTCTTTGAATTAAGACAAACATCCTCCATTGTAAGCTCTTTCCATTCACACAAAACCCCACACAACTTCAAACTTTAAAGAGAAAACAAACTACATGCATGGAGCAATTTATCATATTTTGTTGGCAAAGAAACAAACAGATATCTTAAAACTGAGTTCAATAAGATGTGTGGGTATATCATGTGATAAATGGCTACAGCAAGATATTTGATAAATCTCTAAAAACTAAGTAATGATAAAGGATTATATGCTTACTAAAAACTCTTCAAAGCCTGTTCCTGCTTGAACATTCATATGCTTCATTTCAGTGCCTAACTATAAAAACATAAGATATTCAAAATTGCCCTCAAATTGAATTGTTAAGCTCTCGTTTGGTATTATTTTCGTTTTTCAGTTTTTTCAGTTTTTTGTTTTCAAAATAATCATTTTCATTTTTAAAATTGAAAATTTTTTTTACGACGAACCCCGTATGATATCTACATATGAATCAATTTAGGATATACAAAGAATACATAAAATTCAATTTTTGGGGAAAATAGCTTGCAAAAAAATTAGTAATGAATTTTTTTTCATGATGCTTTGTTGTTTGTTCCCAAAATGCGGGTTTGAAGATCTCAAGCGTCATTCCTTAAGATGAAATTCCTTGAATGCGTCCTGTTTATTAGATGTATTTTTATATATCATCGTCTTCATCATAGTCAAGATCAACGATATTATCACTTTCATGCATGGTCCACAACAACAGTTCTAGATATGATGAGATGATTAAAACCACAACCGGATATAACACAAATTCATAGCTATTACAAGCATATGTTTATAATAGCTATGATAAACCTATGATGAGAAATATTTTTTTAGAAAACAACGAACATATAACATGACATGAAGCTTTATGTATTTATTATGACAAAACTGCCTTACGAACAAAAACCTATGTAATAAGATACCATTTAAAGGGGTGGAATCCGTGGAGCAAAATAAAATAAAAACGTGAAAAAGGAAACATAATTTTGACGTTTTCAGAATTCCATTTTATTTTACCCATCCAACTGAAAAAAATAGAAACAGCGGAATTTTACCAAACACGATTCAATTTTTTTAGGGAAAATAAAGACAAGAAACAAGAAATAAAATCGATACCAACCGAACCCTAAATTAATGAACTTTACATACAAAGACATGATTGGAAAAATAACTAACCTCTGTTCTTCTATTGAGGAAATGTCCAAGCGGAAAGAGAAATCCAGTGAAATTCAGATACTCACTCGTCTCGTTATCTCTCTTTTAAATTGATCCAAATTCCCTCCGGTTCTAAATGAAACACTGTAGTTTCTTATCAACATTAACCGTTAGATCTTAATCTGACGATACATATGAATCGAAACATGCATTAGTATTTTCTTAGTTTAATATATCGGAAATATACACTCATGTCCCTATATTACTTCCGTATTACAAAAACTCTCAGGCGGCGAGATCCAGGAAACAGATTCCCGCATTTCCATAAGCCAGAACTCAAATCCCAGTTTTGGATCTTCGCACTCTTACATTTCCAAGTAAAATAAAAACCTGGCCTCTCTTCTGTCTCAGTGAGAAATCAAATGAGGAAGCTGAGAGCTCTATTCAATCTAACCAAAAACCCCCAAATTCCTTCATATTCGACTAATTCAACCCTTCTTCACGATCTCTCCAGTCCCCATCTCAAAAGAAGAAGTGCGAATTCGTATTTTTCGAGGGTCTTTTCTGCAGTTCCAGCGGCTGCTGAATCGTATGAATTAGGTTTTATTGGACATAGAGAGAAGTACAGAAGTGTGGATGAAGAAGAAGAAGTTGTGAGATATGTACCCGTCAAGGCGTATTTTCTCTCTACCAGGTTCGGATTGTAATCTGATTGAACTTTTATGCACTGGTTTGTGAAGTTTTTGTTTGATTTCTTAAGATTTTTTTTTTACTGATAATTGGGTTTTTTTCTTTTCTTTTGGAAGTATTGATTTGAAGAGTTTACAAGCGGAGAATGTGAGCGATGTGATTCCTCCCTCATCTCGTTCGCTGAATTACATCGCCTTGCGCTTCTCTGATTTGCCTCATGAAATTATGGTACTTTTTTCTTAGTTTAATTCATTTCCACTCTTCTAATTTCTACTGCAATCTCTGTTTTCCTGATAATTTTAGTTTTTTCCTTTTATTAGGAATTAGGGATGAAAGAAAACAGGGATAATCGGTATTCGTACAGATATGTGGTGGTATTTCAATATGGTTCGGCCGTATTGTTCAACATAGCGGATCATGAAGCTGAGCAATATCTCGATATTGTCAGAAAACACGCATCTGGATTGCTCTCTGAGATGCGAAAAGACGGTAATACCCCGCTCTACTTGAATTTAATTTATTACTGAAATGCATAATTAGTATATTAAGTTAGTTAATATAGTTTGCTTCTTGCATTTTGTATTAATAAATTCAGATTCGTTTTAAATCCGAATGAGGGTTTGAGGTTTAGGGGTTTAGTTTTCTTATAATAAGCATATAAGTTGGGACTATACTTAGCATAGGATCATCTACACTTTATATACATAAAACTGATTTTTTACATCTGTCAAATGAAAAGTAAAACATAACAGAACAAGTCAAATTGACAGATACCGTTTTCTAATAATAGTCACACAATGTCAAATGCTTATGAAGCTTCAGTTTTCAAATTATCTAAGAATAAAAAGTGAAATATTTCAATTCAACAACCTTCAGTTTTCAAATTTCTAAATTTAACTATCTCTTTTCCTATTTAAACCCTCTGTCCTTCCACATCCCATTCACAAAATCATCTTCTTTCTTCTTCTCTTTCTTAACAATCATTCAACCAATCAAAGCAATTCAAAATGTTCAAAAAACTTTTCTCCCGTTTCCTTTGCTGCATCACCTCCCCTCCCAACCCGAGCCCTGAACCGAACCCAAACCCAAACCCAAACCCTGATCCGATTCCTGATGCTGACGTGGCAGAACAGGAAACAGCGGAAGAAGAGATCGACCCGATCGCGATGCTGGCGGCCGTTCTTGCGGCTAGAGCCGGTCGGTCTGCCCGCTTGCAGCCGAGCCTCGACTCGATTCTATTTCCGGCGCCACGTAGGCGCGTCTTTAAGCCGACCCTCGACACGATCATCGAGGATCCGGAAGCTGAAGAAGAAGCCGAAAGGGCTGATCAGCTCGACATATTGAAGGTCGCGCTGGAAATGCGAGCTCAAGCAAAAAGGGCTCAGGCTGCAAAGGCCGAATTTATTAGGGCTGATGTGGCAGAAGAGGAGATTGCGCCGGATATGGAAGCGGCGCCGAAGAAGCAGCGCAAGAACTGGATGAAGCGCCTGATCAAGAAATGCAAGAGAGGAGGGCGTGATCAGGAGAGAGAAATGAAGTAGTTGGTCATAAGAGTATTAGGGGCGATCTATTAGATTATTAGTTGGTCATAAGAGTATTAGGGGCGATCTATTAGATTATTAGTTGGCTATGTGTGGATTTTATCCCATGTAAAATTGTTTGAAGGATTTTAGTAAATAATATTCGGGTTTTTTGTCTTCTCTGGATGTTTCTCTTTTAATTTTTTTTATGAATCTTCTATCTTGTGTTCTAGTTTGTTGCATTTTCATGTTAATAAGAGATTTTCCTCATAAGCTGAAAATGAATATAATTATGTACTAGAAATGATTGTCTAAAGCTTAAATGATAATATCTAGTCTAGCACAACTATTAATTAAAATTAATTATAAATGCATATAATTTTATATCTAGCATAGCTATTAATAAATTAAAATTAATATTTGTAAAATGGGACAGATTATGCGGTAGTGGAGAAACCGTGTTTGCCAACATGGATGCAAGGGGGCTTAGATTATATTATCCTTAAAAGTTTGGACACGGATGGAATTCGTATAATCGCCAGCGTTTTGGGGCAGAGTTTAGCTCTCGACCATTACATCAAGCAGGTACATACTTTTGTTGTAAATTTACATTTCAACCCTCTCTTTTGCCGTAATTACATGTATGATGATTTATACGCGTTTTGAATTTGAATAGGTTGATGATATGGTGGAAGAATTCACGGATATAAACAGAGTGATGGAAAAAACGGGAAATTTTGATATGAAAAGAAAGAAATTATTTCAACTTGTCGGGAAAGCCAACTCTAATCTCGCTGATGTCATCATTCGACTCGGCCTTTTTGACAGGTTATCTATTTATTATGCCATTATTCGTTTGAACTGATTTATAATAGTACTTGTAATATAATTATGCCTCTTGTCAAATTTGAAGTGGGATCATTCAGTGAGGGTCAATTTCATTTGCATCCCTGAAAAAATGTAAATATTACTTGTCTAGCCTTAAAAAATATTACTATTTTTGCTCCTTTTAAATCGGGTTTGAAATCGGTGAGGGAAAATTTCATTTGTAGCCTTGCAAAATATAGAAATATCTTTTATGTTCTTTTAAAAATTGAAAATTACATGTGTCTCCCTGTAAAATATCATTTATAAAACCTGTTGTTTTTCTTAGGGTTTGCAAATATTACATATGAGATCTATTGTTTACGTCTATGTAACTCTTTTTAATTTATATGTGAAATGTTTATTTCTGAAAATTCTAGTAAATATTTTTATCTCAAATAACGGTACAGGTCTGAAATTGCATGGAAAAATGCAAATTATGCACAGATATTAGAATATCTCAGAGAGGAATATGAACTTAACCAAAGATTTGGAAGTCTTGATTTTAAACTCAAATTTGTAGAGGTATAAATCTTTTTTTCTCAAATTATTTTTTGATAGTTGTGATAGATTATTTGTTTGACTTGAAATTTAATTCATACTGTGCAGCATAATATACATTTTTTGCAAGAAGTGCTTCAAAACAGAAGATCTGATTTATTAGAATGGGGCGTTATTATTTTATTAGCAATAGAGATTGTCATCTCTATGTACGAGATTTTTAAAGATACTAACATTATCTCTTCCTAAACTTTTTATTTTTTAACATTTACTAAAACCTATTCTTTTTCAATTTGGTTCCTCAGAAATTGACATTTCTTTGGTACCCAAAGAAAAGTTACTTTATTTTTTTGGCCTTTCTTTGAATTATTTGTCCAAATTTTGTATCACAGTTGAGAAGGCTATAAATTTATTAGCCTAAATATTATTAGTTTTATTTAAGTTCTAACAAAGTTGTAATACAACATAATGATGTATTTTTTCAGTGCTTAAGCACATATTTGAATGATTGAGATATCTTGTATTAAATTTGTATGTGTATGAGAGAAATATATTTCATTTTTTACTATTTCTTTTATTTTGATGAGCCATATAGTTGGACCAGTAAAGCAGAAAAATGAGAATTATTATGATTTATATTATCAACAATTAATATTATGTGTGTGATGCTATAATCTGTTATTTCATGCTCTTCTTTTGCCTGAATTTCATGTATTATTTTTAGCGCACAAACAGTGGTATGAATTTCTTGAAAAATCTCAATGTTTATTAGATTTAGTTTCTGAAAAGAAGGAAAGGAATCGAAGACTTGTTTTTCTTTTTTCTCAACGAATGCATAAAATTTGATTCAGAGCATGGGCTTTGCATTTTATTGAGTTGGGCCATATTTTAAAAAACATGAACAAAGATTATGCATAAATTAGATTCAGCGCATGGGCCTTGGTTTGCATTATTTTATTCTATTGTATTGACATTACATTTGACATCTAAAGCGCAGTAATCTGATTTCTCTCTCAATTCTCACTTCTTGTTCTTCTTCTTCTTCTTCCAACTTCCAAGCTACTTGTTCTTCTTTTTGGCGATGGTGGAACCCTTCTCTTCGATGGCGCCAGCAACACCAAGACTGTAGATGTGAATGCGGGCAGAGAGATACGAAATCCCTCTTTCAGTATCAAAACGCCCATTAGCTAGGTGTTTGCATAAATGACTGACTACATCCTTATTCCTTGCAGTTGCAGGTAATCAATCCATACTTGATTTTGCTGTTTCTTTTTCTCAAAAATTAACATATCAAATTAATATGATTTATTATTATTTTTAAATATCCCTCTACTTTCATTTATTTATTTATGTCTCCAATTCATACTTACTACATTAAGTTAGGTCATATAATTTGATCCTTTCATTTTGTATGAATGCATGTAGATTCTTTTCTAATTATATTTATGGTTTACTTCAAAAAAAATAATATTTATGGTTTAATTCATTTTCTACTCTTTGAATTCCCAATAAAGCTTTAGCTGTTAAATCAAAAGTATGGTTAAAATAACATCACATTATCATCTCTCATTTGCTAAAAATAATCACCTAGTGTCAAAAAATCCGATGAATCTTCCGTTTTCTAAAATTAGCCACTGCCTTCTAATTCTCAAAGAATGAATAAAGGGATGAAATTTTCAACGTCTTTTTTTGTAACAAAATAACCATCCATTCGTTTCTACCAAAAAAAGATCCATTTTTTTCTATATAAACACCCTGCCTTTCAATTCCCCGATTCACAAAAACTCATATCTTCTTTCTTCTCTCTCATTCTAACAACCAATCAATCAATCAATCAATCAATCTAATAAACCAAATCACTTGAAAATGTTGAAACGCATTATGTCACCTTTCCGTTGTTGTTTGTTTCCACCTTCCATCCCTGTCCTCATCCCCGCACCGATCCCTCTCCCCGATCCAATCCCTGAACCAAGCCCGATCCCTGAACCGGTAGCTAAAGTTGACATGCTGGAAGTCCTCCTCGCAGAGTTAGAGGCTGAATTAGAAACAGAAGAAGACGAAGAAGAAATCGACCCAACTGATATGCTCAAGGCCTTCATGGCAGCGCCACGTTGGCGCCCCTTTCAGCCGACCCTCGACACGATCGTCGAGGATCCGGAAGCAGAAGCTGAAGCCATGAGGGCTGATCAGCTCGACATTTTGAAGGCCGGGCTAGAAATGCAAGCTCAAGCGATCAGGGCAGAGGCTGAATTGCAAGCTCAAGCCAATAGGGCTGAGGTGGAAGAAGATAAGATTGCGCCGGATATGGAAGCGGCGCCGAAGAAGCGGCGCAAGAACTGGATGAAGCGCCTCCTCAATAAATGCAAGAGGAAGGCGCGAGAAGAGAAACGAAGGAGTTAATTCTAAGATTATTAGGGGGTGATTTGTTGGATTATCAATTGGCTGTTTGTGGATTTTATTACCCCATGTAAAAATGTTTGAAAGATTATAGTAAATAATATTCAGATTTTTTCTTCTATGGATGGCTTTTGTTTTAATGTTTTCTTTATAAATCTTCCATCTTTTATTCTAGTTTATTGCATTTGCATGTTAATAAGTGATTTTATTCATAAGCTGAAAATGAATATAATTATGTACTAGAAATGATTGTCTAAAGCTTAAATGATAATATCTAGTCTAGCAAAACTATTAATTAAAATTAATTATAAATGCATATAATTTTATATCTAGCATTGCCATTCATAAATTAAAATTATTGTTATTATAAAATGGAACAGATTATGCGGTAGTAGAGAAACTGTATTTGCCAACATGGATGCAAACGCTTTTTGGATTATATAATTTTGAAAAGTTTGGACACGGATGGAATTCGTATTATTGCCAGTGTTTTGGGGAAGAGTTTAGCTCTCGACCATTATATCAAGCAAGTACGTTTGTAAAATTACATTGCTACCCTCTCTTTTCAAGCAAGTACATTTGTAAAATTATATTTCTACCCTCTCTTTTACCGAAATTACATGTATGATATTTTTTGGAATATGTAATAGGTGGATGATATGGTGGAAGAGTTCACGAACATAAACAGAGTGATGGAAAAAATGGGAAATTTCGATATGAAAAGAAAGAAATTATTTCAACTTGTTGGGAAAGCAAACTCTAATCTCGCTGATGTCATCATCCGTCTCGGCCTTTTTAACAGGTTATATATTTATTATGTCGTTATTTGTATAATACATAAAAATCTTGATTTTTCACTGCAAGGTGAAACGTGTTGCCCATGTAAGATATTACAATATAATCATGCCTCTGTCAATTTTAAAGTATCATCATTTACTAAGGGCCAATTTCATTTGTATCCCTGCAAAATATAATTACCACGTGTGATACTGTCTTCTGTAGTGAAGTGGAGCGAGTGTTGTATTGTATTATTTAGAATTGAGTTATAAGTATAACATATTAATAATGTCAGAAATAAATCCTTGTATATTTTTGAGAAAAAGAATAATAATTTATAATAATAAAAAATTGCATACATGCACTTGAATTTAGAGGAAACCAATATGTTGATGTAAGTCATGCTTATTTGCATATGAGATGTTTATTTGAAAAAGTTCTGAGTAAATAGACTTAAATATTTTTATTTTTATTTTTTATCACAAATAACGAACAGTGCAGGTCTGAAATTGCTTGAAAGAATGCAAATTATGCACAGATATTGGAATACCTGATCAGAGAAGAATATGAACTTAACCAAAGATTCGGAAGCCTTGATTTTAAACTCAAATTTGTTGAGGTAAAGCTATTTTTTTCTCTTCATTTAAAAAAAAAAAAATTGGCTAATTGTGATATATTGTTTTTTTAACTCGAACTTCATATTGTTCATATTGTGCAGCATAATATACACTTTTTGCAAGAAGTGCTTCAAAACAGAAGATTGGATTTATTAGAATGGGACGTTATTATTTTACCAGCAATTGAGATTGTTATCTCTTATGTATGAGATTTTTAAAGATACTAACATTATCTCCTCCTAACTATTTTCATTTTATTTTTAAATATTTATAAACCCATTCTTTTTCGGTTTTGTTCCTCATAAATTGACATTTCTTTAGTACCCAAAGAAAAGTTAGTTCGTTTTTTGACCTTTCTTTGAATTATTTGTCCAACTTTTGTATCAAGAGTTGAGATGGCTATAAATTTGTTAGCCTCAATTTATTAGATATATTTCAATTCTAACAAAGCTGTAATACAACTTAATGATGTATTTTTTTCAGTGCTTAGGCACTTATTTGAATAATTGAGATTTCTTGTATCAAATTTGTATATGCAGGCTGTAATAGTCGGCTCCTAGTTTTAGTTTCTCAAAAGAAGGAAATGAATTAAATCTTTTGTTCTTTTTTCTCAAAAAAATACATCAATCAAATTAGTGCCATCATGCAATTATCATATAAAGTTCTATTAGAATTTATATTTACATAAACATTATTTAATCATTACAACATGATATTTAAGTACAGTACATTCCGGAGCCGTACATGTGGTGTTTGCCCCAAGTCAGCAATATCAAAGTAATTAACATTTCTTTTTCGGTTGGCAATTCTATTACATGCCCAAGCCAATCGTTTATATGCTATAGATATTGCAACAATGTTTTTTTTTTCGGTTTTCTCCACCATCATAAGCTGAAATATGTACTCAATATTATGTTTTGACGTGATTATATTGTTGAACTAATAGTAAGATTGCTAATCAGTAATAAGATGCAATTATATATAAGCGCATAACTTTATTTTTTATTTTCTTTGTGGAGATGCAATCCTTGCATGCTTAATCATTCCAAATGTAATAGGTAGCTCATGCTAATTTCATGAATTCATGAAAACTGGCAATATTTTTTTCTCTAACAACAATTTAGTGAGTCCAAGTTTCATGAAAATGCAGAGGTCGGGGAAAAAAAAAACCAGTCCGTTCAATTATCTGTAAAATATTCATCCCTATTGACATATAAAACCCGGGACCTGAAATCTCAGACGTCAATATAACTAGAGAATTGAAATCTTGATTTTCAATTTCCTATATCGTTCCCAAAACAAATAAATAAACAATGTAACATACGGTCCTTGTTTAAAAAAATGCAATAGACAGGCCGGATACAACAATTTAAGAATTATACATAAAATTTGATTCAGCCTATGGGCTTTGCTTTGCATTCTTCTTCTCTCTCCAGCAAAGCGATAATGGCGCTCTCGTTCGTTTCCAACTTCCAAGCTACTCTTCAAACGACTGTTGAGAATTGAGATCTAAGGCGCTCTCTCCTCTTCTTTTGTCAAACAATTACACTTCACCCTTCTATTTCGTGATAAATTGTATGGTGGAACCCTTCTCTTCAATGGCGCCACTAACACCAAGACTAGTGGTGCAGTGCCTGTAGATGTGAATGCGGGCTGTAAAACATCATATTAACAGAGCTTCAACAAGATAAAACAATGGCAAAGTCATAAAGACTAGCCGTTACTCACTTAGGATTAATACAAAACTAAAGGCAGAGAGATGTGAATGCGGGGCAGAGAGAACTGAGGATACCAAATCCCTGGACATCCTCTTTCAGTATCAAAACGCCCAAGAGGTGTTTGCATAAATGACTAACTACATCCTTGCAGGTAATCCATAGTTGATTTTTCTTTTTCTTTTTCTTTTGGCAGTATTGATTTGAACACTTTACAAGCATATAATGTTAGAGATGTCACTGATTCCTAATGTTTTCCTTCACCTCATTTTTTTCAAGCAGATAATTCCCTGATTCGTTTTCTACTCTTTGAATTTTCAATCCAGTGTTTGTTTTCTTTTGTGTTAACTTTCATTTTTGTTTCATTTATTTAGGAAAAAGGGATGAGAAAAAACAGGGAGGATTGGTATTTCATTAGGATCGACTGTTTTGTTGAACATATCTTGACATTGTCATTAGAAAGCTGGATTGCTTCCCTGAGATGCGAAAAGTCGGTAATACCCCTCTACTTTCATTTATTTATTTATTTCTCCAATTCATATTTACTACATTAAGTTAGGTTATATAATTTGATCCTTTCATTTTGTATGAGTACATGTAGATTCTTTTCTAATAATATTTATGGTTTAATTCATTTGCTACTCTTTGAATTCCCAATAAAGCTTTAGCTGTTAAATCAAAAGTACGGTTAAAATACCATCACATTATCACATGTCATTTGCTAAAAATAATCGCCTAGTGTCAAAAAAATCCGATGAATCATCCGTTTTCTAAAATTAGCCATTGCCTTCTAATTCTCAAAGAATGAATAAAGGGTTGAAATTGTCAACGTCTTTTTTTGTGACAAAATAACCATCCATTATTTTCTAACAAAAAAAGATCCATTTTTTTCTATATAAACACCCTGCCTTTCAATTCCCCGATTCACAAAATCTCATATCTTCTTTCTTCTCTTGCATTCTAATAACCAATCAATCAATCAATCTAAACCAAATCACTTCAAAATGTTGAAGCGCATTATGTCACCTTTCCGTTGTTGCTTGTCTCCACCTTCCACCCCCATCCTCATCCCCTCACCCATCCCTCTCCCCGACCCAAACCCTGATCCGATTCCTGACGCTGACGTGGCAGAACAGGAAACAGCGGAAGAAGAGATCGACCCGATCGCGATGCTGGCGGCCGTTCTTGCGGCTAGAGCCGGTCGGTCTGCCCGCTTGCAGCCGAGCCTCGACTCGATTCTATTTCCGGCGCCACGTAGGCGCGTCTTTAAGCCGACCCTTGACACGATCATCGAGGATCCGGAAGCTGAAGAAGAAGCCGAAAGGGCTGATCAGCTCGACATATTGAAGGTCGCGCTGGAAATGCGAGCTCAAGCAAAAAGGGCTCAGGCTGCAAAGGCCGAAGAGAAGATTGCGCCGGATATGGAAGCGGGGTCGAAGAAGCTGCGCAAAAACTGGATGAAGCGCGTCCTCAGTAAATGCAAGAGAGGAGGGCGTGATCAGGAGAGAGAAACCAGAGATGAGACAAACAAAGGAGTCGATTATAATAAGATTATTATGGCCGATCAGTTGGATTATCAGTTGGCTCTTTGTAGATTTTACCCGATGTAAATGTGTTGAAAGGATTTTAGTAATGTTATTCGGGTTTGTTTCTTCTCTGGATGTGTTTCTTGATTTTAGTTTGTTATATATAAATCTTCTATCTTGTGTTCTTCTTTATTGCATTTGCATGTTAATTAGTGATTTTCCTCATGAGCTGAAAAAGAATATAATTATATGCTAGAAATGATTGTCTAAAGCTTAAATGATATATCTATCATACTATTAATTAAAATTAATTATAAACGCATATAATTATATATCTAGCACATGTATTTAAAATTAACATTATTAATTATGATAAAATGAGCAGATTATGCGGTTGTGGACAGGGGATTCTAGATTATATAATCCTAAAAAGTTGAAAAATGCAAGAATTGGGTGAAGCGCCTGCTCTGTAAATGCAAGAGGAGAGGAGGGTCAGGAGAGAGAAACAAGAGAGGCCGATTTTAGGGTCAAGCAAGAGAGTGATTATAAGATTGTTATCCGATGTAAAAATATTTAAAGGATTTTAATGATATTCAGTTTTTTTGTTTTTCTTTGAATGTAGTTTTTTTGCATTTGTGTTAGTAAATGGATCTGCGTTCCTCATAAGCTGAAAAATAATGAATGGAATATTTATATGATAATATATATAATTAACATTAATTGTAAATCATATCGTTGTCTACTCCAAAATACAAATGATATTCTGTCTAAAGCCGAAATGAAATATCTATAAATTATAACATAAATATTATAATGAACATTAATATTATTGTAAAATGAACAGATTATGCCGTAGAGAGAGTTAATGAATTAGGTCCAATATATGTTAGCCTAAATTTATTAGATATATTGAAGTTCTAACAAAGCTGTAATACAACTTAATGACGTATTTTCTCAGTGCTTAAGCACTTATTTAAACAATTGATATTTCTTGTATTAAATTTGCATGTGTATGAGAGACATATTTCAATTTTTACTATTTCTTTTATATTGATGAGCCATATTGTTGGACCAGCAAAGCAGCAAAAATTTTATTAGGATTTATATTATCAAATTATATTTTATGTATGTAATGTTATATTCTGTTACTTCATGCTTTTTTTTGCATAATTTTTATGTATTATTTAATTTTAACTCACAAACATGTGGCTATAAATTTCAATTTTTTTTTTAAGAAGGAACTGTATGAAGATTTTTATATTCTCAACTATTGCATCAAGGAAACAAATGCAGTGATTAAAAAATTCAAATCACCACATCATACATTATCATACAACGTTTTATTAGAATCCAATATTTACTCAAACATCATTTAGTTATTTTACAATATAATATTTAAGTATGATACATTATCGGTACAAAAATAAAATAAAACAATGTATTAGATGAGCCAGATCCAACTCTGTAAGAATTATGTAAAAAATTCAATTCAGACCATACATTTTCATCCAGCCCATTAAAAATACGCGGCTCTTTAAGACATGTAAAAAATTTTTACAGACCATGCGCTTTGAGAATTGATTTTTCATTCTCTCTCTCTTTTTCTTTCAGTATTGATTTAAAGAGTTTTCAAGTGATGTGGTTCCTCATGAAATTATGGTACTACTCTTTTTCTTGATTTTTGCCTTTTTGGTAGTTTGTTTATTCAATGTTTATTGTTCATTTTCTGATATTTTTTTCATTTTTGATTCATTTTTTCCAGGAAAGAGGGATGGAAGAAAACAGAGAGAAAACAGAGAGAATAGGTATCATACAGATACGTGGTGGCATTTCAATATGGATCATGAAGCCGAACAATATCTAGACATTTCAGAAAGTACATCTCTAAATCTGGATTGCTCTCTGAGATTCGAAAAGATGGTAATACCCTTCTCCACTTTCATTTAGTTTGTTACTTCAATTCATACTTACTGCACTAACATAGGTCAGATACTATTTATTCATGTGTTTGAATACATGTAGATTCTTTTTAATAACATAGCATAGAAGTTTTTGTCGACACTTTATGTACATAATATAATTTTTAACAAGATGAAGCATTAGCCGTTGAATGAAAACTACGGTCAACCTGTGATTTTCTAATAATAAAAAGCAGTTGAATTATCTTAAGTTTTCGAAATTTAGCATGTAGCTTCCGATTCTTTTTTTTTTTAAGAAAAGATTTCAAATTTTTTTAAGAATTAAAATCGTGGTAGTTTTCGACGTCTTATTTCCATTCACAAAATCAATCTCATTCATCCTCTCTCTTACTCACAATCATTCAATCAGCCATTCAAAATGTTGAAACGATTTTTTTCCCGGATTCATTTGTTGTCTCTCCCCACCTTCCATTCCCAGTCCTCAAACTGACCCAATCCCTCAAACTGACCCAATCCCTGAACTAGACCCGATCCCGATCCTTGAACCGAACCCAATCCCTGAACCGCACTCGAACCCTGATATGCTGGAAGCCATCCTGGCCGAATTAGAAACGGAATTAGAACCAGAAGAAGATGAAGAAGATATCGACCTGACTGCCATTCTGGCGGTGCCATGTTGGCCCGCCTTTCAGCCAACTCTAGACGAAGATCCAGAAGAGGAAGCGGAAGCCGAAAGAGCTGAGCTCGCCGAGCGAAAAGCCGAGAAATGGAAGCTCAAGCCGAAAAGTCCGAGCGAGAAATGGAAGCTCAAGCCGAAAGGGCTGAGCTGGAGAAACAGAACATTGCGCCACAAGTCGGAGCGGAACGGAAAAAGCGGCGCGAGAATTGGATGAAGCGCCTGATCAAGAAATGCAAGAGGAGAGGAGGCAGTGAGGATAGAGAAATAAGAGAGGCCGATTTTAGGGTCAAGCAAGAGAGTGACGGAGCAGTTGATTATAAGACTGGGGGTGATAACAGAGGAGGATTTGATTTCCAACGTTCTCTGTTTCAATGTTATACGATTTAAAATGTTTAAAGAATTTTAATGATATTCAGTTTTTTTTCTTTAAATGAACATTTTTTAAATTTTGGTCTCTTGTTCTTTGCATTTGCGTTAATAAATGGATCTGCGTTACTCATAAGCTGAAAAATAATATAATTTTTTACTACAAATGGAATATTTCTATGATCATATATATAATTAACATTAATTGTAAATCATATCATTGTCTACTACAAAATACAAATGATTCTATCTAAAGCTAAAATGAGATATCAATTATAACATAAATATTTAAATATTAGAATACCTAAGAGAAAGAATATAAACTTAACCAAATATTTGAAAGTCTTTCTCTCGAACTCAAATTTGTTGAGGTATATCTCTTTTTTCAAGTTGCTATCTTAAAACGGGTGCATGATAATAGAAATATGTTAAGATACCCTATATGTTACAAGAGATTAGTTAAGAATATTAAATAGAAATACAAAATCAATTAAGTGTTATAGAATGTTAGAGTCGGGGTTATGGACATATGAATAACGCTTATAATACTCTCTCTTGAATGTTTATATTTTAATATTTCGTACACGAAAAAAAATTTGCCTCGTTAAAAACAGAAAAAACCCAATGGGATAAAATTAAAAACAATAATGAGAAAACAATAATGCATTACATATTATTTTTCTCCCTCGTGTACAAAAATAATTCTGAAACAATGAAGTCCAATTTTATACACTAAATTCTTGAATATTTTAGTTGGCACTAACTTTGTGAAGACTGCTAAATTAGTTTTATTTTGAGAGTCATGTATTTCAGCTGCAAAGAGCAAAAACATATTTCGCCACAGAAGACCATCCAAAGAGATGGTCGTAATGGAAATCACACATCAAACTTCTAACTGGATGAAATATTGTTAGGAGATCGAAGTGAGAGTCTAGGGTTAGATAGAGTAGAAGACTCCACTTGATTATTCTCTGTTGTGTTTTTTATCATCCTCCTTTCTTTTTATAGGCCCCGGGCCTTTGTATATATTTATTGTATTTGTTCAAACTTTTTTCATTCTATTTAATGATATCTGAGTAAGACATTTCGGCTGCTGAAGCTTAAAAAAAAAAAGCAAAAGCATCGGGTCTTAAGCATCTCATTCACTAAAATTGAATACTATGAAAGAATGACATATGGACTTGTTTAACTTCCAAGCAATCTGAGGCAACCAAAGAGAAGCAGATTAGGACATAATTGGATTCTTTTGAACTCATTGGAGTTCAAATATCATACGATTGTTGGAGATATTGTGAGGAAACCACAAAATTATTCACATGATTGGCCATCTTTGTGAGAATTTCCTCATTGGCGATTTTAGCCCATGCTCAAGTAATAATTGTTTATTGCCAAAACGATAAAATCCCTCGACCTCTCAAACTGTAGATTATTGATGCTCTATAATCTACAACGGTCAAATATCGATCACATAAATCACCTAAGTAGTATTGGGTTATGACTCAAATTTTTAGCCTCAAAACATGAGTATAAATTTCTGGAGAATATCTCAATGTTTATTTGATTTTGTTTGTCAAAAAGAAGGAAATGAAATGAAGACTTTTTTTAACAAATGCATAAATAAACAAATGGAATTATTCTAGAATCAAATCACCTCATCATACAATTATTATCATATAAAGTTTTACTAGAATCCAATGTTAACACACGCATTCATTTAATTATTACAACA
The DNA here is from genome assembly GCA_024447665.1 of Juncus inflexus. NCBI lineage: Eukaryota > Viridiplantae > Streptophyta > Magnoliopsida > Poales > Juncaceae > Juncus > Juncus inflexus. The sequence goes on along the minus strand of JAJHPC010000001.1, from coordinate 16,166,639 downwards.
TAATATTTAGGTATGATACATTTTCTACTATGGGGCTATACATCCCGTACTTTCCCCAAGTCTCTTCAACTTCTTTAATTATGCGCTTCTTCTCGTCGCGTTACTCCTTACAAATTATATTTTGAGAAAAAAAATTAAAATAAGATAAAGCAATATCAAACTAATTAATATTTAAGATTTACGAATGGCATATCATCGGTCACAAAATATTTGAAAATACCTTGTATTCATATACTCAATTTTTTCAGCTTTCTCCATCATCCTAAGATGAGAGATGTACTTAGTTTTATGGTTTGACATGATTAAATTGCTGAACTGATAGGTAGATAACTTATATATAATCACACAACTTTATTTCTCTTTCTGGAATGCAAGTTGCATGTTTAATCATTCCAAATGTAATAAGGTAGCTCATGCCAATTTCACCGATTCATGAAAAATGATATTTTCTTTTCTTCTCCTATAAATAATTTAATCAGTTAAATCTTGAATTGAGATCTCGGATTGAGTCATTAACACATAAATATTGAATTGAAACATGAAAAATAAGCAAATAAAAAATAAAATAAATCTTTAGTTTGTAAAATTATTCATTCCTATTGAGTCATCAACACATATAAACCTTGAATTGAAATCTCGGTCCTCAAAATGATTGAAAATGAAAATTTAAAATCTCGGTCCTCAACTGAAGATTTTAAAGTCCCGGATTTTTAGTTAGTGTGTTGTTTTTTTCACCTTTGTTTTTATTTTCATTTCTTTTTTTATTTTTATTTCTTTTTCCTTTTTTTTCCTCTTTGTTTTAGGCTAAGATAGGTTTATTTCTTTAATTTTCTTTCTTGTATCTGCCATCAATCTGGTTGATGACACCTTTTATCATTATATAAAATTGATAGATGTCCATTGACCTGGAATGGTTTCTAAGAAAAAAAAAAAAAAAAAAAAAATCCGAAGCTCATGTTCACATAAGTTTCAGACTTGAAATCCCAAGTTTCAATATAACCATACATTCATTTACATATACTACGAGAATTGAAGTCTCGAGTATTAATATAACCCAAATTTTGTTTCATATAAACCGATTATTAACATCAAGATGTCAACATAATCCCATCTGTATGATGCAGAAAAAAAACACTTGAGAAAATATCTATACACCTCAATCATCAACCAAGAAAACATTCTCTACGGACAAGGACCAAATAGCCACTGAAGCAGAGAAAAAAATCAACTATATTCCTCCATTGTTTTTAAACACATAACATCATCATCATCTTCATTTCTCCACGCACAACGAAACTCAAAACAAAAACATAAACTCATCAATGGCGCCACCAACTCCACGGCTAGTTGTGCCTACAGACGTGAAGAAGAAGAAGCCGTGGGAGCAAACCGTTCCCTTGCACAACAGGTGGCACCCCGACATCCCTCCGGTCGCTGACGTCATCACCGGCGAACTTTTCCGGGTCGAGATGGTCGACTGGACCGGCGGCCGCGTCGGCGACAACAACTCCGCCGAAGATATCAAATCCCTCGACCTCTCTATCGTAAATCCTCTCTTCTTCTTTCATTCTCAAAACCAACAATCTAAACGCCCATAAGGTGTTTGTATAAATGCCTACATTGAATTTCCATCTTACACAATCATTTCATAACAGACGCATTATTTGAGCGGGCCGATACGGGTTGTGGATTCAGAAGGGAACCCGGCCCGGCCAGGCGATCTTTTGGAAGTAGAAATTTGCGACCTGGGGCCGCTTCCTGGCGACGAGTGGGGCTACACCGCCACTTTTGACAGAGAAAACGGAGGCGGGTTTTTGACCGACCATTTTCCCGCCGCAACAAAGGCTATTTGGTATTTCGAAGGAATTTTCGCTTACTCACCTCACATTCCAGGTAACAAAAAAATAAAAATAAAATAAAAATAAATAATAATAATAATAATAATAATAATAATAATAATAATAATAATAATAATAATAATAATGGTTTTTTATTTTGTGTAAATTACTTTTTTCATATATTATATTAAATTTTCTCAAAAAAAAAAAAATATAATAATAATAATATATCATGTTAATTATATGATAATAATATTTGCATAACTATTTGTTATTTTTTTTGTAATTTTTAATGTAAAGGGGTTAGGTTTCCGGGTCTTACGCATCCGGGAATAATCGGTACCGCACCGTCACAAGAGCTTCTTGAAATATGGAACGAAAGAGAGAGAAAATTGGCTGAAACGGATGTAAAATCGTTGAAATTATGTGAGGTGGTGCACCAAAGGCCTCTCGCTAATTTACCAACACCTAGAAATTGCCTCCTTGGAAAGGTATAATGAAAAGATAAAAAATTCGCAAAAACACCCCTGAATTATTAGAAACTGCAAAAAGGCCTCTCCATTCTTAAGAAAGCTCGTCGTTAAGCCATATCTAATATATGAACTATTTTCCAAATTTCTTAAGAACTGAGGGACTTTTTTTGCAAATTTTCCTACAAAATAAATTAAAGAATCTTTTCAATTACTTTTCTAAATAATTTTTTTATTTTTAGAAATTGCATAAAAGCCCTTCCTGTCTTATCCAACGACAGGGACTATTTTCCTAATTTCCTAAGAATGGATGGTCCGGGCTTCTTTTGCAAATTTCCCTAAACAAATTACTAAATTTTCTAAACATGTTTCTAATATTTAGATCAAAGAAGGTGACGAAAAGTGGGAGAGGATCTCTGCGGAGGCGGCGCGGACGATACCCGGAAGGGAGAACGGCGGGAACTGCGACATCAAGAACCTCAGCAGGGGCTCCAAGGTCTATCTGCCCGTTTTCGTGGAAGGAGCGAATCTGAGCGCGGGCGATATGCATTTCTCGCAGGGCGACGGCGAGGTCTCCTTCTGCGGGGCCATCGAGATGAGCGGCTTCTTACAACTCAAGTAAAAATATGTGTTAAATATTTATATTTAAAAAAAAGGTAATGCATAAATATAATGTAATATGTAAATTTAATCATATTTTTGTTGTGGATTTGGGTACCGAGTTTGGCGTGTTTTTCTCCCTTTTTTTTTTCTGATTGTTAGTAAATTGTGGTCAATAAAATTTGACGTGAGCGAAAATATTCAAAATTGCTTACCGTCGTAATACAGTTTGCTGAGCACCTTAATACTGTTCATTTACCACCTATGCGTTAAATATTTACGTTAAGTGTTTTGTTTATAGTTAATATATAAATCATTGTTTTTACTTTTGATTTATATTTAATATATAAATCATTGTTTTTGCTTTAGATTTATATGCTAAGATTTCTATATATTTTTTTTTTCATTTTTCTCCGATTGGTACTAAATTGTGGTTAATGAACTTTGTTGTGGTGTAAATAGTGATATGCGAAAATACTCAAAATCGCTTACAGTCATAATGCAGTTCGCTGAGCACCTTAATATAGTTCATTTACCACCTGCTGTTGAGAGTGAGAGAGAAGAATAAATGTTGGGGCAAATGGCATGGAACGACAGGTGGTCAATGAATTGTATTAAGGTGTTCAACGAACTGTACTATGATGGTAAGTGATTTTTAATGTTCAACGGACTGTGGTGTGAGATATATTAGTGGTAAGAGAAAATATTTAAATCGCTTACCATCATAATACAGTTCGCTGAGCACCTTAACACAGTTCATTTACCACCTATCCTTGATAGTGAGATAATGGAATAAAGTTGGGGCAATGACTGGTCAACAAACTGTATTAAGGTGCTCAGCGAACTGTATTATGATGGTAAGCATTTGAGTACATATCAGCACAACAATTTATGTGACTAACTAGTACAACACTATTAATTTTTTTTAACAGGTGTGAGATAATAAGGGAAGGGATGAAAGAGTACTTGACTCCAATGGGGCCCACACCTTTACACGTGAACCCGATATTTGAAATCGGTCCGGTCGAACCGCGTTTCTCAGAGTGGCTCGTGTTTGAGGGGATAAGCGTGGACGAGTCAGGCCAACAACACTACCTCGACGCGACCGTCGCTTACAAGCGCGCGGTTCTCAATGCGATCGATTATTTGTCTAAGTTTGGGTACTCCAAAGAACAGGTGAATGTTTTAGTAGTGGTTGTTAATTTGGAATTATTGAGAATGTATGTTGAAAATTGAAATGTGAATTTTTAGGTGTATCTTTTGTTGTCGTGTTGTCCGTGTGAGGGCAGGATATCGGGCATTGTTGACTCGCCTAATGCCGTTGCGACACTTGCTATACCTATTTCCATCTTTGATCAGGTAAAGCAAATTTACGAGTCCAATTTATGTATTTATGGAGTTAAATTTTGAGTGATTACTTATTCCTAACTTGTGGTTTGTATCTGTATTTTATATGTAAAGGATATAAGACCTAAAAAAGAAAAGGTGCCAAAAGGACCAAGAGTGATACAAAGGTTCCCAGATGTATTAAGATGCACATATGATGGAAATCTGCCCGTTACAAAGAATCTTGCGGGGAACCAAACTTAGATAAAAAATCATGTATGTATGTATGATGTATATTTGTAAACTATACATGAAAGAAAAGGAAAAATATGTACGTGCACATTTTAATACATGAATGAAACTTGAAACCTATTATTTTTATAATTCACAAAGAACTTTCATCATGACTTGTTGTGGGCGATACAACCCTTCTAACAGAACTGCTTTTGGTAGTGTTAAACCAGAACCTTCGCTTAAATCGCCTAATTCATTATCAATTCTTTCCCAATCAAAACACTGAGTCAGAGTCGCTAAAATTAGCTCCAGTTACTCAGTTAGCGTCTCGCCAGACTTTCGCCAGGACATCTTCTCATTCCCATTATGAATGGAATAATCCATTTTCCTTCCTCCTTCTCCTCATCGAATCTGATTAAAAATCACAAATAAATGATAAAAAATTAGCATGTTGTATTAGTTAAAATGTATATGAATGATTATATGATTATATGTGTACCTATCGGGCTTGAATTTTGTGGGTTCATCCCGATATTGAGGATCTCGATGGATATGATAAGCGTTGACCAATAGCATCGTGCCACTTGGCACGATGTAGCCTTCTTACTTCGTCACACAATTCATGAGGGAGAAGAAGCGGGGAAACAGGATAGAGTCTGAGAATCTCGATGATGATACAATGGAGATACGGAAGGTTGACCATGTCTGACTCTTGAACGAGTCTCTCGGTCCCGACACGTCTGTCAATCTCATTTGTTGCTTTCTTAAGGATATCTGGATTGTTGAGGAGATGAGATACCGTCCATTCAATAGTATTGGCCGTAGTATCAGTCGCCGTTAGTAACAAGTTCTGAAAAAGATAGTCTAAAGGAGGAAATTATTCAATTTTAAAGATGAATTTCATGATTTGAGAGGATTATAATGCTTACAATAGTGATGTCTTTGAATAATTTGATCGCTGCATTTCTGCGGATCCTCCTTTTGGAGTTCTAGCAAATTGGAAATCGTTGTGTTTTTCATCCTGAATCATTTCTGATGATTCTCGATTTGTTTTTTAGCCATTTCTTCGAAAAGGGCAATCAATTGTTTCCTATTCCTCAAAACTCCGTGTAAATCTGTCCATCTAGAAACACTCAAAAAGTCCTCTATATTGGAAGCCCCACCTAATGCAAAAAACTCTTCTATCCCCTTCCTATACCTCTTCATCTTTTCCGAATCATCGACATTATTTCCATAAAATCTCTTTCCCCCTATCACTGTCATTATCACGTTCAATGAGAGTTCAAACAATCGCTTTTTCAACTCAATTTTTTCAAAATAATATGACCCTTTATTATCGCTAGAAGCCTTCCATGTGTTAACCAATCTATGAACCATTTCAGACCTCTCTAACTTTGATGCCTGACGAGGTGAAAATATTCTGTGAAGAGAGAACTTCCGTCTCCGCAATTTTACGAATATTCTGCCAGTGGGGCCCATAATTGGCCGTTCCAATTGCGGTTTCCTTGGGAATAGATGGTAAAATGGACTCGGTTTGCAAAGGCCGCATCATGGGCCGTGTGACATTGCTCCGCTAAGGATCGAGAAGCGATTACAAGTACCGGTCGAGACCCGAAACGTAGAAAAACGGCCGGACCACAAGAGTTTTATATTTGTGTGAGAGCATGATGAAGCGGTTTTCTTAAAAGATACAAATGGCCGATGAATGGAAGTGCGAGAGGGCTAGGAGGAAGTTTGATTTTGTTCGTGTTTTTGTTGATGGAATAAAAGTGAATGATTTTGATTAAGAGTAAAAAAGCGATTGAAAAGATGATGCTCTTGAAGGAGAAGACAATCATGTTGAAAAATGAAAAAAAAAAAAAGTGGAAAATGGAGGGGTTTTTTTTTCCAGATAATTTTCTGATGAGGAGTCATCGAATGGTAGATTTTAGGTATTACAGTTGTTTTTCTTTTAATTGCAAGGTATCAGATGAAACTCAATTGGGCAGAATGTACTGATAGCAGACGGTATACATTTACACCCCTAAAAGTATAATATTGATTAGTATTCTTTTTTAAGATTACTGGTTGAAAGATCCCCATATTTGTCACCGTTTGTGCATACATGAAATAAATGATATAGTTTTTTTTTGATGTAATAGATCCAGGTCTAGCCTGGAGTCCAGTGTAAATGATATGGTTTAGGTATGGAAAATTATGATAAATCAGGAAAGACAGGTATAGTCAATATTACATATTTTAGCTGTTGTTATTTTTTTGGGAAATTTGAAAAACGCAACGGTCTTGAGGTCACCCAAAACATGACGGTATTCTGTTCTGTCTTGCTCATTTCCTCAAGATCTTTGGCTGAGCAGTGCTTCACCACCCTGGACCTGGCTTTTGGGAACCGAGTCCACCTTCCGTCGAGTAAGGAAGTGAGCTTTAATTATACAGCGATTGGTGCGACAAATTATGGGCCATATTGGCGTCACGCTCGCAAAATTGTGATTGTCGAGTTGCTTAATTCTCATCGGATACTTGCTCCTGCGTATATTCGTGCTGAGGAGGTCAGAAAATTCCAAAACTAAATGTTATTTTAGTTAAGAAAATAACAATTGAAAATTTCAAATTTCATTTAGCATCAATTGAATATTGAATGAACAGAGATAAAAATATTTTATATTTATTCATTACAAAAGTTTTATTTTTTATTTTTTCTAATAGATAAAAGATATGGTTCGAAAGATCTTTCACTCATGGAAGTCGGAGTGCCAAGGCAGAAATTGTTACATGAAAATGGAGCTCAAATCCACACTATTCGAGCTATCCCTAAACATTCTTGTTCGAATGATCGCCGGAAAAAAAATACTTCGGACATGATGTAGAAAATTCAGAAGAGGCGAAGGAGTTCAAAGAGGTAGTGGAGGAGCACTTCTCTTTGAGTGGAGCTAACAATCTCCCTGATTTCATGCCGTTTATGAGGTTCTTCGACTTTCAAGGAGTGACTAGAAGAAGAAGAGCTCTCTCAATAAAGAATGATAAGATAACGCAAAGAATGATCGATTATGAGAGATCTGGTGGAGGTGAAAAGACTGATTCTATGGTGGCTCATCTTCTCTCCTTGCAAGAAACTAATCCTGACGGTTACAATGATCAAACCATTAAATCTACAATTATGGCACATATTATTATATTAAAATTTATTAAGAAACAAGTTTTATTGGTGAAATGTGAATGATTATTAATTCTCTCTCACTCTCTTTCAGAGCTTATTGCAAACAGGATCAGATTCCTCAGTCTGTACAATAGAATGGGTCATGTCTAATTTGCTTAACAACCCTCGTGTACTAGGCAAGCTAACAAATGAGATCATTAATGGCGTCGGAAATTCACGGCTCCTTCAAGAATCAGATTTAGATAACCTCCCTTATCTTCAATGCGTGATCATGGAGACGCTCCGACTTTACCCTACAGCCCCGCTTCTCATCCCCCATGAATCCCGTGAAGACGTCTCCATCGAAGAATACAAAATCCCACGTGGCACCATGCTATTGGTGAATGTGTACTTCATTCACAGAGATGCAGAGTTGTTTGAAGCTTCAGAGGAGTTCAAGCCAGAGAGATTTGAAGAGGAAACAAATGAGAAAATGAAACAGTTGATGTTTCCATTTGGAATGGGGAGGAGAAAGTGCCCTGGTGAAGGTTTTGCGATGTCAACAGTGGCAGTTATTTTGGGAACCCTAATTCAGTGTTTTGAGTGGAAGAAGATTGAAGGAGAAGATGAAGTGATAAACATGAGTGAGGGCTCAGGTTTGACTCTTCGTAAAGCGATTCCATTACAAGTGCTATACAAACCTCGTGTGGCCATGGATACTCTCAAATTAATTATATTTTATATTTTATAATAAGCTAAAATATTTGGAAAAATATAATAACAATTATTATTATAGTTTATAATAAATATAAATATAAATATAAATATAAGCTGTGTTATACTTATATTGTTGACTTGAAAGATTTTTTTGCTTATGTTTATTTTTTTAGTAGAACTTCAACAGACGTTTTGCCTGTTATATCAAAATTCAAAACTGTTAAATAGGAAATTTTTAATATATGATTTTCGATTAATTGTAATAATAATAATAATAATAATAATAATAATAATAATAATAATAATAATAATAATAATAATAATAATAATAATAATAATAATAATAATAAAATAAAATAAAATCTTATAATGGGCCGAGGCCTGATATAGGTCAATAATGGACTGATTCCCAACAAGATTAATTAACAAATGAAAGGGCAAATGAAATGTAGCAAACGGACTAGTTGGGCCATTATTTCTAAATTATTATTATTATTTCAGCAATGGATATGCAAAGAAACAAAATCTCTTAATTAAGTACTCAAGAGCAACTTATTTTTTCCAATTTAGGAGATTCAAATTGAAAAATCTTTTGACAGATGAAACTGAAATAATGGTAAAACAAGGAGCAACAGGCCCAATGATGATGTACTCCAAATCCATTTGCATCCCCAAATTGAGACCCCAATAATTAAAAATAAAATAAAATATGTATGCAATGAATTATGCAACTAAAGCGTTTCACCTTTTTAATTTGTATATTTCACATAGCAAACAACATAAAATAAAATATGTCTTGCCTTTTTGACTTTCTTTTTTGTGATTAGTACATTTAACCGATTGTTTCATTTACTCATGCATTGTGTACTTCAAAACATCATTATTTTTCTCTATGCCACCAAAACATATTCAATTATTACAAACTTTTACTTATCCTCCATATTTCTTCAAAAAAAAAGGAGGTTAAATTACCTTCTATTAATTACTCATAAAAACAACTTTTTTGTAAAATGACAAAAATAAATAATTTTCCATAAAAAATTGACAAAAAATACTTACTAACATCATCCAATGGCCTTGTGCTGACATACTCAGTGACATCATGTATAAAACCCTGAACATGTAACTTTCATTGCCCATATAGGAACATGACATGAACATAGAATTTCTAGAGCTTGAACAACTGAGCATTAAATACAAAAAAAAAACGCATCTTAATTATGATGTGGGTATGTTTCCCTGTCGTGCGACTTGTCACTTGAGGCGTATTGTTCTTCTTCTCTTCTTCTTTTTTTTTCTCGAGTCCAAATGGGACGTTTTTTTTTTCTCTTTTTTTTTAGTCCAAATGGGACGTTTTTTCTCTTCTTTGAACCACATATAAAGTTAGGGAATTTTTCATGCATGCATACATCTTGAGATGTATAATAGGGAGATAATTTTCATTGCGAAAAATGCCCTCCATTATATATATATAGATGAACAACTCGGTATTTATACTTTTTAAAATTACATGTATTGATAAAGTAATTTTAATTTTAATTTTAAATTGATATATATATATATATATATATATATATATATATATATATATATATATATATATATATATATATATATAATTCTTGTTCGGTTTAACGCTGATTTAGAATTCGGTTTATTTAGTTCGGTTTGCAATGCAATTTATCTATTTTTCGGTTCAGTTTGAGCATAACCCGTCGAATGAACACTCATATGAACAAATGTACATGATCAGGAAGAGAGGGGGGGATTAAAATTAAATTATATCACCTAAGTATAGTGTAGTAGTTATTTTGTTTGTTTACTGCTCAAGTCAAATAAGTAGTTGGTGGATATATTATCATCTCAAGTTTGAAAGCTCAAGTGTTTTTTTTATATTAAATGCATGATTTGCATGCGGGTGATCATAAATGAAACTTGATTTAATGATAAATGTTTGAAATTTCATTTAATGATATTTTTTTCCTTCTGGAAGTGTTTTCTTTTATTTCAGATTATATATAATACGTATCATGAAAAAACATATAAAGTATCATTTCATGATATATATTTATTTCCTCAAAAAAATATATATTATCATCTCAAGTTTGAAAGCTCAAGTGTTTTTTTTTTTATATTAAATGCAAGATTTGCATGCGGGTGATAAATGAAACTTGATTTAATGATAAATGTTTGAAATTTCATTTAATGATATTTTTTTTCCTTCTTGAAGTTTTTTTCTTTTAGTTCAGATTATATATAATATATATCATGAAAAAACATATAAAGTATCATTTCATGATATATATTTATTTCCTCAAAAAATATATATCATGAAATGATACTTTATGTTGTTTATTTTGTTCTTCTTAACTTGCTTGCCGACCGAGAATTATACATAATGAAAACAAGGATTCTTAGTTGAATTCTTGTGTTTAAATTTGAATTTGACTTCTTTTCTTGAATTTGAATTCATCACTACTTTTCAGCACTGAACAAATGCCCAAAGAGCTCCTTTATGCAGAACCAACTTTCACCCTAAACTCAATGATTATAATTTTATTGAACTTTTATTCAATTATTTTTATTGTACTTTTTCGAATTATACTGATTTTTTTTAAATTTTCCTCCAACAGTTACAATTAACCAAAAAAATACCAAATTTGTACGACAATTAGAAGAAGAAAAAAGAGTTGTCTTGTTTGAGACATTAAATTTGACCAAGAAAAATGACATCTTGATTTAGTGTTTTAGACACGGCTTCACTTTGACATGTCAACACATAATTGTTCTTTGGTAGGAGATGTACTTGAGGTTTACAATTACCTGACTTTTTTTTAAATAGCACTTATTTAGAAAATAATTCATCAAATAATATTGCTTTAAAAATAATTCGACAACTAACATTTCTGCCGGTCCTTCTGGCGGAACAGAGGTGGTTTCGCCAAAGACTCTGTCGGAACTGGTCTTTTTTTAATTTTTGTTTATCCCGATCATTTGACAGTCTCAAAAAAAAGTTAATTAGGTAAAAAAGACAGTTCCGCCAGGGCCCTTGGCGGAACTGCTTAAAAATTATTTTTTCTGTCTAAACTCTAAATTTAGAAGAAAAATTAGCTCAAAAATTATGAATTCAGCATTTCCACCAGGCCCTCTGACGGAACAGTTTATTTTATATATTTTTTTTGCCTCTAAACAGCTATGAAAATTTAGCACAAAAAAAAATCATTGTTCCGCCACAGGCCCTGGAGAAACAGTGAACATTATTTTTTTTTTTTTTTTGCTAAATTTTCTTACTAATGCAGCCAGCCTCAAAAGTGAAATAATGTTAGTTACTAAATTATTTTCAAAATAGTGTTATTTAATGAATTATTTTCCATAATAGTGTCATTTCTTAAAAAAAATCCATTTACCTCTAACCCTAACCCGAATATTATATTTTGAATTTGAAATACCAATATTCAGTTTTAGATATCAAATATATTTTCAATATCAATATACTTTCTTACCTATCATGTTAACATCTTGGCATGTTAAATATGCATTTTATCTGTCAATTTTGAATATCAGTAAAATATACCTTTCTTTATACTATTATATATTTTATTTAGTGAAATATTAACTCTGCATTTACTAAATTTATTTCGCATAAAAAACGGGGGATTGATTTGATATATGCTCATACTGTAACAAACTCCATTGATTTATCATATTCAAATCTGTGAATTAGTGCCTTTCTTTTAGGATTGATTACATGCTTTTGGATGATTGTGAAATAGTCTTCTTTCTAAGTTTTTTTAATTAAAGAATGTTCTTTCTAAGGTCGACAAAAAAAATACTTGCATGGCCCATATGTCGAGCTAGTCATTTTGCACGAAGTAATAATTTAGCAAGTGCGTTTCTTCCATAACCAGATGATAAGAACTAAAAAAAAAAATTAGTCTAAAAAAATTAAAAACAATGGTTTTGTACATGTAGAATTTGAATCTTGATGTTATATAGTAAATAATAGGTCTTTTTAATTACAGAAAATTGGCCAATGATTCAAAAGTACATTGCATATATAATTGATTTAAATTTTGCTGACATCAAATATAGTGGAAATGATATATATATATATATATATATATATATATATATATATATATATATATATATATATATATATATGTATATATAGGTTTTTACATTCAAATTCAGAACATAATCAAATTGAGTTAGTGCAACAAAAATTCCTTGTTGCCAAAAGCAGCAAGATACTTAAGAATTTTGGAGATATCTCAGATTCGAGTTCCGTCAAATACAATTGTATGACATAGTACATATTTAGTAAATTTATAAAGTCACAAATTTTGAATTCAATTTAAAAAAAAAGTTTCTTGTTGAAAAATAAAATTAACTCAAAGCATTGACTTTGGTACTGAGTCCATCCATCAATCTTATATATATTTTTTGCTCACGTAATTTTTAAAAATTTGAAGATAATGAAATTGAAAGGTATGTATAAGTCGTAAAAGATAGCTGTGTTAAGACTGGTGCAAACTAATCATCTCCTGTGAACCGTGACTGGTTTGTCCAGTATCATACACAAGAGGGCAATCATATCATACACATCACAATCAGCAATATGCAATACCACATATAGATATATAGGTAGACATCAAATTAATTATGCGGCATGAGTTATGACCATAAACTGGATATCCACATTTTAATTCTACTGGATACAGTCCGAAGGTTGTATTTCTTTTTTTCAATTTTCATTAATTTATTGATTTATTCCAGCAGTTTTGAATAGCCGCTTGGATTTGGGTTTTTAATTACCAATAAAAATTTCATTTTTTGCTACCGACAGAGAATTACAGATTATTTTTTTTCTTTTCTCTTTTTTTTTGTTGCACATGTACTAAGTAATGCCATTAAAATAACATATTTGTTATGTATTCCACTTCTGCTGATACTAAATATTTTCCATTTTTCTTTTTTTTTAATTTAAATTACGCCCGTCCATACTGCAGAAAAGTTGCTACATATTTCTACTGATATTTGAAAAACTTTTCAGAAGTTCAAAGGCCCAAAAATGATACCTTTTTTTTTCAAAAAAGGGCTAAATCAATATATAATTGATTATCGAGTCAAAAAATAATAAGATAATTAACTAGTGGTGTGTTTTTTTCACAAAAATAAATTATTGGTGCCAAAGAAAATAAGCCAATTATTGCATCCTTACATTACTTTGCTTTGCAAGTCTGGGTTAACAAACTATTAAAGGAAAAAAAGATAGCATAAACGCAACATTCTGTAACCAATTTAATTCATACGCATTATATATTCCTTTCTTTATTTGTAGTAATGCCATAATTTTTCTTGGAGAGAGAGAAAGAAACTGAGAAGGTGATAAGTGATATCTAGATTTTCATATTTACTGTTTTTAGAGAAATAATATATTACATATTTATTAAAAAATATATATATTACATACAACTGTCAAACACTGGCATTTAAATAGTATAGAGAATTTTCCAATATTTATTATTTCTTTTTTTGGTCACATCTTGAATTTCTTTTGTAAGAAATGCAGGAGTAAGGGGGGGCGCATCTCGCTCCGGCTAGAACTTTGTAATTAGGATATTTTTTATTTTGTACTAATGAATTTTTATTTCCATTAAATCATTGGGTGACGGATTTTATAAACTCTCTTCAATTCATTAAAAAATAGTATAGAGAATTATTATTATTATTATTCATGTTTGATGCACCGCTTACCATCAAATATATTGGTGCTGGCAAACTAATATGCTAAACAACAAACAATCCATACTTTTGATAATATATTATGACTAAAATGAGAATAAAAAATAGATTTTACTATAGCTCGATCAATTATTTTATGGTGGTCCATTTTTCATTCATTAATCTATGCTAATTAAATATTTATCACATAGTATCTAGCACAATTATTACAATACAATAGAGCAAATCAAGGTAGAATTTATTAAAAAAAAATTTACAATAGCATAGTCTATACTTAATTCCTAATCAATATAAATCTAAACATTAAGTGAGATTAAATGATGAATCAAGATAGAATTATAAAAGATATGAAAATCTCCTATTAGGCAAAGTTGTGTTTCAGTTTAACTAACAAAAAATTATAAAAATAAAGGCGCCACATATATTATTCTTCGAACTTACAAATATAATTATTCCTACAACTAATTTTGTTGTATGAATAAGATTCTAGCTAGGTCACATTTATTCACTCTATCATGTGTAGATATCCTTAGGGCGGTACTCTTGGGCGTGACATAACAATTTCTTTTCAATTCGTCCCCTTTCAAAAAGTCTTGTGCCAATAACTCATTTTGTCTCACTGTTATGTCATTTACTTTATCCAATATTCCATTTTATCACGTGAATTTTCTGCCGGAGCCGCCGCAACCCGGTCCTTATCAAGGGCCGGCTTCACAAATCAAACCGAGCCACGTGTCGACCTTGTCTCTCCCAAGCCTACGTGTCACTTCCTCTGGGCTCCACCTGTCCCCTCTGCTCCCGACATATGACGTCACCCTGGGTCCTACCTGTCCCGCCCTTTGTCTCCTACGTGCATGGCGTTTTTCTCTCCTCTCTCCTGTATATATAGGCCCCCTTTGCACCCTTTCTTTCCCATCTCTCATTCTTCTTCTTCTTCCAAAACATATATCTCGCTCTCTCTAAAGTTTTGGAATAGAAGAAATTTAAACATTCGATTTTAATCAATAAAAAAAATATTTGATTTAATTGAAGACATGGCTGAGGTTAATAACCACAAGGAAAAACTTGAGTTCATAGAGGAGATAACGAAAAACGCCGACCAGGTTCAAGAGAAGGTTCTCAGCGAGATTTTGACGCGAAATGCAAACACCGAATATCTAAACAGGTTCTTGTTTAATTAATTTATTAATCATATGTAAGGATTTTATATCAATTAATGGTCATATGTATGAAGTTTATGGTATGATTAATTTATTAATTATTATTTTTTAGGTATAATATGAATGGTGCAACTGATAGAGAGGCATTTAAGACTCGAATTCCGGTCGTGACGTATGAGGATTTGAGGCCGGAGATACAAAGGATAGCTGAAGGCGACAAGTCGGCAATTCTTGCCGCCGATCCAATATCCGAGTTTCTGACTAGGTGTGTTTTTTTTCCTCAAAAGTCAAAACTATCTTCTATTTTTCTTTTTCCATTTTAGGAAAATTAATTGTAATTACTGTTAGTTCTGTTTGTTCTCGAGGAAATTTTAGGTTTTCCTTTTTAGGGAAATTGATTGTTACTTTTGTTAGTTGGTTTCTGAGGATAATTTCGATTTTCCTTTTCCAGAATTGTTTGTTTCTGAGGATAATTAATTAATGGCTACTTCAGAAAAAAAATGAGATTTATTCAGATTTTCGTTACTTTTCGTTTTATCAGTTCGGGGACCTCGGCTGGAGAGAGGAAACTGATGCCAACCATCAAAGAGGAGCTGGATAGAAGGCAGTTATTATACAGCCTTCTAATGCCTGTCATGAACTTGTTAGTAATTTAATCAATCTAATAGTTAATCTTTAATTATATCATTTTTATTTAAAAAATATAACCAATTAAAATTTCTTTTGTTTTACGTATATTTTATGCAAGACTTATTCAGTTGCTGAGTTTTTCAAAGGGGGCCGGGCATTAATTAATTAAAATTTAGCAAGATACGATTCACATTTTTCTTTTTTTTAAGCAAGAGATAAGAGTAGTCAATGAAGTTAGCACAAAATAGAAGAAATTATACATGTACATAATCCAAAGAGTAAAGCTACCGTAACTTGTTGAGTCAAATTATTTGTCCAAATATATTTCTTTTTCTTTTTTTCCAAAAAGAGAGATTCCTTTTATCAAAAAGCTAACAATAGACAGGTTGATAGGGTGACTCAATTGAACCCATAATTGTGATCAATTTATAACAATCATTTTCATATATAATTAATTATACTTTCTAATTATGTATTTACAGATATGTCCCTGACCTAGACAAGGGCAAAGGGCTCTATTTCTATTTCATCAAGTCCGAGACGAAAACTCCGGGTGGTTTGGTTGCACGACCGGTCCTCACGAGCTACTACAAGAGCGACCATTTCAAGAACCGGCCTTTCGACCCATACAATGTAATTACGAGCCCAAATGCCGCAATTCTTTGCCCAGACTCTTTCCAGTCTATGTACGTCCAAATGCTTTGCGGTCTGATTTACCGCACTGAAGTCCTCCGTGTCGGTGCCGTCTTTGCTTCCGGCCTTCTCCGTGCAATCAAGTTTCTCACACAACACTGGCGTGACCTGGCACACGATATTGAGACTGGTACCTTGAACAAGTCCATCACCGACAAGTCTGTTCGAGAGTCAGTTCAGGATATCCTGAAGCCTGATTCAGACCTAGCCAACTTCATATTCGATGAATGCAAAGACGAGAATTGGGCTGGGATCGTGACCCGTATATGGCCCAACACAAAATACCTTGATGTCATTGTCACCGGTGCAATGTCCCAATACATTCCGACACTAGAGTATTATAGTGGCGGTCTTCCGATGCCGTGTACCATGTACGCCTCATCGGAATGTTATTTTGGACTTAACCTAAAGCCCATGAGCAAGCCCGATGAGGTATCATACACGATAATGCCAAACATGTGTTATTGCGAGTTCATACCTTTAGAAAAGAGTTACGAAGAAAAGGTGAACGGTACTGACCTGGTGGACCTAGCGGATCTTGAGGTCGGTAAGGAGTATGAGCTAGTGATCAGCACATACTCTGGTTTATGCCGATACAGAGTCGGAGACGTCCTGCTGGTGACCAGTTTCCACAATGCGGCTCCTCAATTCAAGTTCATCAGGCGCAAGAATGTGCTGTTGAGCATTGATTCTGACAAGACCGATGAGTCTGAGCTCTTTAAGGGAGTACAACGCGCAAGTGAGTTGATCAAGCCATACGGGGCCAGTATAGTGGAGTACACAAGCCGTACCGACACGAGTACCATACCGGGCCATTACGTGATATACTGGGAGCTACTAGTAAAAGAAGGGGGGAAATGGCCTGGAAATGAGGTGTTTGAACAGTGCTGCTTGGAGATGGAGGAGGAATTGAACTCAGTGTACCGGCAAGGCCGGGCGAGCGATATAATCGGACCATTGGAAATTAGGGTTCTTCAAAGTGGTGCATTTGAGGAATTAATGGACTATGCCATCTCAAGAGGGGCTTCAATCAACCAATACAAAGCTCCGAGATGTGTCTCGTTCCCGCCAATTATCGAGTTGTTGGACTCAAGGGTCATTTCAGCCAATTTCAGCCAGGCTCGTCCCAACTGGAACCCGCAAAGAAAAGAGAAAAATTAAAAAGATGGGTAATTAATTGACCCCATGATGAAAAAATAAATCATGCATGCTAAACTTGTGCGTTGTTTTTAAGGACCTCTTCTGTTACATCTACTTATTTTGATGTGATGTTAGATGTATTATTAGTTTAAGATGATGTAATGTTGTTATAATTTTTAGTATGAATGATAAGATGTGACCGTTTTTCTCCAACTAGAGACCCCTTTAATTGAAGAAAATTACAGCATCTCCTTTTAAAATTAAGGCTTGTTTAGGCTAGGCATAATTTTTTGAATATGGTCCTTCACCTTCAAAATATATATATATATATATATATATATATATATATATATATATATATATATATATATATATATATATGGTCCCTCTTCTATGTTTGCCAAGATTATATAGGTAATAATGTAAATGTGCCCACCAAATTGCCCATGTCCTTCCAAAAATAATTAATTAAATGAAAACACAAAGTTTTACATATACAAGGCATTATTTGATTTTGTGCTACTAGATATGTATAACCACCAATCGTTAGATTATGAAATAAGATAAAAGAACTAAGATTTCAAGTTTATTATTATAATCAATAACTTAGAATAGACAGATTAACTAATAAACTACCATATTTTTTACAAGTAGCTACATAAAAAATATTTTGAGAGGAATAATTAGGGCAACATAGTATAATCCTTGCCTAGCCGTTGGGGAACTCTATCCATTTTACGGCGCCACTTGTGCATTATTTTTCACATAGATTTGGTTGGTAATTTATTAATCAAATTAGGTTTTGGAAGTTAGAATCTTGACCAAGACACCAATCATGACCTTGAATTTTCATTTTACAAGTGGATAGCTTTAAAAAAAGAAATATTTGCATATACGCCCCTACAAACTTTAGTTTTGAAATGCATTTCTGAGATTTGGGCACATATATATACGCCCAATTCAAAAGTAAAGCTAGCATCATTATATCTCGTGACATGATAAATTCAACTATATATTAGGAATAATATTACAAACAGAAAATGAATAAAAAATGTGTGCATTACTCTTCAAGATTTTCTGAGTTCAAATTCCGATTCATGTTGTCAAGATAACCCTGTAAAATTAAGAATCGCTTAAGAGTTAAGAGCCCATTTAATAGAAAATAATTATTTCTGAATTCTTTTAATAATTTTACCTGCAATATACCAACAGCAGCAAATTTGTCCATCATTGTTTTCACAACAAATGGATGTAAATCCAACGGCTCCAAAAGGGCTTCTACACACTAAAAAATACAAAAAGACCAATCAAACATTTTTTGAATATACGGTTTTAAATAAAGAAAATAATTCATTCTATATAGTTTTTAACTACCTTTGAGGTGTAATTTTCGTCCCAATATGTGTAGCTAATCCCATCAAGTTTCCCTGTTTTGCGAAGGTTTTCCACAAAAAGCTTCACTTGCACAGCCTTTAGTTTAAAAAAAATATGTTAGAGAGAGAAAGAGATTACAAAAAAATTTAGAGAGAGAGAGTTGAGTGAACATACATCAAGAGTAGACTGGCCTTGTAAATTGAAGGGATAACCAACAACAAAACCCCCAAGTGAAAATTGTGAAATCTATTTAAAACAAAAACAATAACTATATAATCAAAATTGTGAAATTTATTAAAATAAAGATTGAAAAATATATAAAAAATAAGGTAATTTTAATTGGTACAAGAAAAGAAATTTAGGGTACCAAGGTCTGAAAATCTTTAGCCATATCGTCTACATTTCCCTTTTTCCTCTCCAACACACTGAATAAACCGTACAATAAATTAACGTGAACTAATTGTATTTAAATTTGAACCAAAAAAATAATAAATAAAAAGAAAGAAAATATTTACTCGACAGGAGAAGCGATTTTGTTTTGTGGGTCTGACACAGCTAAGCCTATATATTTACATCCCACATCTAATCCGAGTAATCTCCCCTGTTTTGGTAAATCGATTTTGAGCACTTGTTTAAACAGCTCTAATGGTTTCACCTGCTTCATTTATTTCTTCTTTTGTTCAAAAATTGCAACACTGTAAATGGAGAGATTGTATAAATTGAGAGGTGAAAGAAAGGGAAGTAACTTTTTGAGTATTTTTAACTGAGGCATTTGGTCGAACAGGTTGAATGCAGGCACAAAATGAGTTACAACATGAGATAAAGCCGGTTAAAAAGTATAAATATCAATAGATTATGGCGAAGGAAATAGATCATAGACGATTAATTACCTGGAGTGAAAGAAAATTTCCACCAAACGAGATTTTTTTTAATGATTAGAAATGCCAGTTTCTGTTATTTAGACTTTTCTTCTTCTGAAATAAGGTCTAAAAAAACTAAATAGAAGATATGAAAAAGAGTTATTTAGATCCGAATGAAATAAGAGTTATGAGAATTGGGCCAGTTGTCATACGGACCATATATTATAGATCGATTTATATTGGGCCGGCTCAAAAATTTGTAGATTGAATGCAAGGTATTTTTTTGCATTAAATTCAGTATGATCATTTGCTCTTAAAATCATTTTCCAATTAGTTTAACAAGTCAAATATATAAAGGTAGTTTTTTTTTCCAAAATATCAAACTTTTCTGAGATGTACTATAATATTTCAATATTAAACCTCTGAAATATAAAATCTGAAAAAAAATATATTTTTAATAATACACAATAGAGTGTCTCAACTCAACATTCAACAATACTTATCATTACAAGAACCCTAGTTCCTATCTAAATGTGAATGTCACTCTATTTAAACAACCATTGTTGTATCAAAATGTCTCTTTTATAATAATTGTACAAATAATGATATTTCGGAAAATAGGTCAAGATTATTAGGTTTGCACTTTGCAAATATACTCCAGTTGTAATTTGAATGTGAGTCTACCCTACGGACAAGCAATTCTTTGGTTTCATATCATATTTTCTCATCTTATATTTTATTACATTGATTTCTTTCAATAACTTATGTTTCTGTACAAACTAAAGCTCAATAACAAGACGGTTTAACTTTCCAGAAAAATAATCTAAAGTCATAGTATACAGGCTCTACAATAGAAAGTTCTTATTTATAGAAGCGTAAACATGCAAAAATAATGACAAGGTCATTTCCTTCAAAAAGAAAAAGTGTAGGTATGTCATACTTTCGAACACTATCCATATCATTCATTTCGTACATATCTATGTTTTTCAGTCAATTATATCTGCTTGATTTAAACCAAAAAGAATATCATGCATGAAAGAGTTTCTCTCTTTATGCACCAATCATAATATCATTTACTCTTATTATTTACATAGATAGTCACGAACCTCGGGCCGAAATAATTATACGGTCTATGGCCATGTTGTAGTTTGATTTATGTTGGGCTGGATCATTTTCTTCCCACGTGCAATGGTAGATTGACGCAAGTTTTTTTTTCTTCAGAATTCAGTATGACTATGATTAATTGACTATTGGTTTGATAATTCAAAACTATGATCATTAACATTTAACAGTCAGTTAAATATGACAAAAGAAAGGTGGAATTTTCCAAAACTTCAAAATATTAAGCATACTTCCCAGAGCTTATCCCAAGTTTTTGAACTTTTAAGACCATTTTTTAAAGGAAAACAAATTGGATGAGACACCTTAGAGAGATTAAATGTTAAATGCCTCAAATGTTAAAATCTAGACAAGAGTATTTTCTTTTCTACATTGAAAACACAATACAAGACGGTTAATACATTTTTCAATTTAGTCATAATTGACATAAAAACAATATGAGTTTTCCCTTCAAATTATACTTAGGTCTAAACGCCATCCTATTGGAGTTATTGAAAACCTAATTAATCACATTATTATTGAGATCATTAAGGTCAAAATCAACAAAAAAGTTGAGTCATCATAATTCAGTAGTAGTAAAAAACTAAAAATAATGGTCGGCCTTGACCAAGAGATGTACTAGGATGAGTTAGATTCTAGATATGGCCTATATAAACAATTATAATTTTACTGAAATGATTCTCTTATTTTTTTGAAGGAAATAAGAGCCAAATGGCCCTTAGTTTCATTGATATAGACTTCCTTTACATCCATTACATACCGCCCGTATATTACATTACATTTTATTTAACAAGAGAGAAAAAGACTCAACAACACAGATGAAGATTAGATGGGCTAGTATTCTCCATTAGTAGTATAGGTTTCTTAGTCTCTTCTTCTTTAGCCATAGAAATGTCATCTTGTTTTCTATTTAACCTCATCACGTTGATCTTCTTCAATATCTCATTTTCTTACACAAATCAAAAATCGCAACACAAAAAACATAATATGTATTTCTACAAAGTAACATTTGTATTTGTAGCCTACGGGGTTCTTCAAAAAAAATTATTTGTATATAATTGTAAACATGCGAGGATAATGACTAGATCATACCATTAAACACTGCTATGCTACTAATATCATTCACTTTGTACACCTCTCAACCTTTTGCATTAGTCCACCTAAATGAAATATCACGCATTAACGACTTTCTCTGTTTGTCAGTGGCATAATAGTAATATCATTTAATCTTTACTGCAACACCTAAGCCGTGAATCCTAGACTGCTGCATTAACAGTTTTGTTGTGTGTTTTTTTATTAATGATTCATTAAAACCCTTGGATTGTTGCCATCATGGGTGTCCTCAGTCATCTTACGAGAAATAATTTTCAATATACACAACACAATACACACATTTAGGATGTAAAGAAGCTTGTTGATTCCAAATAATGAAAATAAAGGATTATGATGCATGACAACACATATACTAACAATCATTCCAATAAAGATAAAAGGCTAATACACCAATATTAATAAACTAGATAGAATATTTATCATGACCGGCCTTGGGCGATACAAATCTTCCGAACCTACAGCTTCGGGAGAGTCAATCCAGATGTTTGTCATACTTTCAATTTCATCGCCAACTTGTTTCCAATCAAAGAACAGCTCTAATGGCTTTAACTGCTTCATTTACTATTCTTTTGTGCTGAAACGACAACACTGAAAATTGAGAGATATAGAAAGAGAAGTAAATTTAGAGTATTTTTTAACACAGGTGTTCGGTTGAACAGTTGAGTGCAAGCACAAAATGAGTTGCACTGAACAGAATCGATTTCTGTTATTTAGAAGAAAAAAAAATTGGTAAAAAAAATTGCCAAATTCTGTTATTTAGAACCACATAGTAGGAAAGATATGGAAGAGTCGTTTAGATACGAATAAGACGAGTTGTGAGATTTGGTCCGAAATTTTGAACGACCCAAAATTATATTGGGCCGGATCAATTTATTCGTACGTGTAATTGTTTTGGAGATTGAATGTAAGGTCTTTTTTACATTAAATTATGATTATTGGCTCTGATAATCGACAACTAAAATCATTTTCCAATTAATTTAACAAGTCAAATAAATAAGGTTGAAATTATATTTTTTCCAAAATATAAAAAACATCAAACTCATATAAATAAATATATAATCTGAAAAAACATTTTTTTAATAAACAATACAATGTCTTGACTGGACTCATCGATGATTATAATTACAACAATTTGTATGCTAATTGACCACAAAATCTTATCTCAGTACAATCATTTTGGATCTCGTGAAAAATGTTGCGAATTGTTTTTTGTAAATTGGGTCTTCAACTCCACCGGTGTATATCTAAATGCTAATATTACTGTTTATAGAGTCATTATCGTATCAAACTTGTATCTTTTATAGTAGTTGCACAAATAAAAATATTTTAAACAACCAAGTGAGATTATGTTTACATTTGGAAAATTTACTCCCCTATTAAATGGAAGGTAAGTCGCTTTACGTCACGGACACACAATTCTTCAGCTACATATCATAATTTCTCATCTTTTTCTTTTCTTACGTTGATTTTCTCCAATACCTTATATTTTTTATATAAATTAAAGCTCAAAATAACAAAACAGATTAACTTTTCAGAAAAATAATCTAAAAACATAGCGCGCAGCCCTACAATTAATAGAAAGTCATTATTTATAGAAGTGTAAACATGCAAAAACAATGACTATGTCATTTCCATTTTCTTAAAAATAGAGTGAGTAGGCCATACTTTTAACACTATTCATGTCATTCATTTCGTACATAACTTCTTTTTTTTTTCTCCCAATCAATTTTGCGTGATTCCACGTAAAAAGAATGTCACGCATTATATACTCTCTGATTTTGCACCAGCCATATGTCCATAATATCATTTAATCTTGTTATTGAAACTTGTATTAGACAGAGCTAGCCTTGGGTTGAAGTAATTGGACGGCCATATTCAATTCATGTTGGATTGGATCAATTTCTTCATACGTGTAAACCAATGGTAGACTGATAGTTTTCTTTTCTTCAGACTTCGGTACGATTAGTTGATTAATGGTTCTGATCATTCAAAAACATCAGCAGATCGTGGTAACGATAAGAAACAGAGAAAATTACCTGAAAAGGAAGAAGAATGGCCATCATACGAGAATTTTTTAATGGTTACAAATGCCAATTTCAGTTAATTAGAATTGTAGACTTGTATGAACAGAGTTACAGCCCGTAAACATTTATTATACGGCCCAAATTGTAGCCAATTTGTATTGAGCCGGCTCAGTTTATTAATTGACTGCAAGGTTTTCAATAAATTCAGCATGATTTTTTGCTCTCATAATTGGAAACTGAAATCTTTTCCTAGTTAGTTTAACAACTCAAATAAATAAAGATATGATTTTTTTCACCATAATCTCAAAATATAACACGTACTAGCCGGCTCTTTCTTTCTCTCTTAGTGGGATTAGTTAGTGAGAGTATCGAACTATTTTCAGGACTAGTCTAAAATATTTTTTAGGTTTAAGACCGTTTCTAAAATGAGACTCCTATAAATAGGAAAAGGCTACATTCACATCCAAATTCACAGAAAATTTCACAACCTCTCTCACTTGCTTGTGGAGCCCACAAATATATCTTTAAGCTCTCTTGAACAATCCTTCAAGGTGGTTAGATTTCCGGTTTACAAATATTCAGGGTAGTAATGGGTCAAATACTTCTGTTTACATTTCTGGGTCACATTTGGTTTGATGCATACCACAAATTTTGATCTTATATATTATTACATTAATTTTCCCCAATATCTCCATCTTTTTATCTAAATTAAAGATCTGAATAACAAAATAGATAATTTTTAAAATAAGAATAACACATATGTATGCACAGTTCATTGAAGTAACGCTCTTATAAATCTTTTATGTGTACAGTATGCACATGTGCATACTATACATGCTTAAGAGATGACTAGGTCAGACGCCCTTCAAAAGAAAAAGAATGACTAGTTATGTTAGTACTCATATCATTTTTGGTACAAAACCCCTTTCTCTCAATTATACTTGGCTTGATTCCACGTAAATAAAACACATTAGTCTTTTTTTTATTTTCTTTTGAGACTCGAAGCCACAATCAGCTGTGAGTTGAGAAGACTAATGCAATAGAATTATTATAGATAGACATGCTTATTGAGTCCAAATAATGAAAATAAAGCTTACTAATACATGAAACAATATAATGACACTCTAATTATGATAAATATATCTGAATGATTATTGCACTAGCATAGCACCATTATCAGAAGCTTGAGAGAACCTTCATCATGACTGGCCTTGGGCGATACAAGGCTTCCAATGGAGCAGCCTTAGAGAGAGTCAATGCAGAACCTTCAGTCATATCTACAAGCTCGTCTCCAACTCGTTCCCAATCAAAGCACTGAATTAGAGTCCCTAATATAAGCCCAAGTTCACGTACCGCGAGCCCTTCTCCAGGACACCTCCTCCTACCCATTCCAAACGGAATCATCCATTTTGCTTTGATCTCCCCTTCAAACCTCTCGGGTTTAAACTTGGTCGGCTCATCCCATAGACTTGGATCTCTGTGGATGTGGTACACATTCACCAAAAGCATAGTTCCTGATGGAATTTCATAACCTCCAATCGATACTTGTTCGCGTGATTCGTGGGGCACGAGAAGCGTCCCCCCTGGGTACAGACGGAGCACTTCTCGGAGTATGGAATGGAGATATGGAAGGATTACCATATCGGATTCTTGTATGAGTCGCTCATTTCCAACGTGTTCATCAATTTCATTCGTTGCCTTCTTGAGTACATCTGGATTGTTCAACAAAAGAGCCATCGCCCATTCGACCGAATTGGATGTAGTATGTGTCCCTGCTTGCAACAAGCTCTGCAGGGGAAGGCAGAAAATGGAACAATTTAACAAATATTTACAAAGATCATAATTTATTAATATTATATTGCTCTAATTTAGATTTCACTTTTGTTTGATGTGAATAAACTTTTATTTATGTAATGGTATATCAGTAGGTTATCGCCGTCTAATGCTTCAAAAAAAATTAGATACCACTTACGATGGTAATGATCTGAATAATCTTATCATCGTATTTTTGCGGATTTTCTTTTTGTAACTCTAGCAACTTGGCAATCATCGTGTTCTTCTTCTTCTCGCCACCTCTTCTATGCTCGTCAATTAACTTTTGGCTCATCTCTTCATTCAACTCAGCCAAGTGCTTCAGCTTCTTTGCAGTACCTGTCACTCCGAGCAACCTCAGAACAGGTAAAAAATTATCTAGATTGGAAGGCCCGATCAAGGCAAGGAACTCCTCTAATGCCTTTCTAAATCTCTTTGTTTCATCAAGGTCATCTGCGTTGTCACCATAAAACCTCTTTCCAGCAATCATCGTCATCATTACATTCAATGATAGTCCAAACAACTTTGTTTTTAGATCAACCTTCTCGAAATACTTTGACCTCATTAACCTTGCTGAAGCAGTATTCCAAGATTGAAAAAGGCAATGAGCCAAGTCACGGACCTCCCCAGCTCTGACGTCTAAGGTTGCATGCAACCGTTGAGCAGAAAGAAGCTCCATGGTCACAACCTGACGAACATTACGCAAGTGGGGCCCATAGTTGGCTGCAGCGACGTGGTTGTAATCAAACATAATGTGTTTTCCAGATGATAAATGGACTCGATTGGAGAAGGCCATGTCATGAGTAGTGAAGCACTGCTCGGCTAGGGAGTAGGATGAGATTACAAGGACAGGACGAGATCCGAAACGGAGAAAAATGGCCGGGCCGTACTTTTGAGCGACACGAGATATAGTGTGATGAAGAGGCTTTTTCAAGAGATAGAGGTGTCCAATTAATGGAAGTGCCGGCGGGCTCGGTGGGAGTTTTTTGCTCTTGTTTTTGTTAATGAAAGAGAGAAAACTTTTGATAACTATGAGGCAAACAAGAGCGATGATAATGGAATTGAAGGAGAATATTGCAGCTTCCATTGTGAAGTAGGAACTAATTCAATTTTTTTCTCTTTAAATGATGAACTAAACAGGCTGAGATCTCTAGGGTTTGTCTTTGTTATATGACACTGCATGAAGTTAATGAAATGATGAGGTGAAGTACTTATAGAGGTGAGGAATGTAGTGAGAGATTTTTAATCATGGTATCATTTAATTAAAAATTAAGGATATTTCTTATGTAAGCATTTGCATCAGCTTCAATCTAGATTTTTCTGTTTGCATTAATTTCTAGAAGAGCTCAAAATGGATTATATATCTACTAGGGTCTAGGATAATATTAAGAACACATTTAATTCTATGTTTTTAGATTTCTATAATTTTCTGTGTACCCTTATTTCATTACCGATCCTTTATTTAGTTGTGCCCATGTTGTTTTCAAAACTACTCTTGAGGGGTACAAATGAAATAATCCGTATTTATCGAAAACGAGTTACTAACAATCAGGATATAAATTTGCAAATGATTCAATAGCCTACTAATTATTAAGCATCTTGATTGAGGTTATAGTTCAAACCTTATATGCATCGACAATAAGCAAATTATAAGCAATTTTCTTTCTTTCTTAAAATAACTATTCACTTGAGAAACTTCAAAAAAAAAATAATTAATGATCTCACAATCCAGTGCATAGAGTATCTTCTTTGACATATAAGAGTTCATGAGTTAAAATTCTATATACATCAATTTAACAATTTTTTCTCTTTTCTTACAAATATTCTTCATTTGATGACTTAAACAAATGATCAAGGTATAACTGTATAAGTGATATTTTGAATCAATACGGATAATATTTTGAAATTTCAGGATTTGAAAACCTTTTTTTTTTCCTATTTATTTAGAATTTTGAAAGTTTTAACATATTTATTTGTGTGGCCGACAGTTGAAAAATGTTTATTTTGTTTTGTCTCCTTATTTTTAACATGTTTATTTGTGTGGCTAATATTTGAGGGAAAAGTATATATATCCTTCTTCACCGTCCCCCACCCAATCCACTGTTTACCACTGGTATGGTAAACGGGCCCCACTTATATTCAATATAAGTGGGGTTTGGGGGATGGTGGGTCGGGTCGGATTTGGGTCGGGTTATTCGGGTTTCGGGTCGTTCTGGTCTCGGGTCGTTCGGGTTCCGGATCGTTCGGGTTCCGGGTCGTTTGGGTTCGGGTCGGGTCGGATTTCGGGTCATTGACTTGTCAACATTTTCGGGTCGGGTTTGGGTTCGGGTGGGTCGGGTCGGGTCAGATTTTGCCACCTCTACAGTTATACTTAGACTTACTTTTCAAAATATACTACTAGCAAAAAAAAAAAAAATTCAAAATACTGAGTTTGGAATTCCAAATTTTTAGGCCCTTTTTTGAGCCCAATTATCAACTACCAGATGAGATGAAGTAAAGCAAGTCAAGCCTACCTCTTTGTGTACTAAAAATGATTTTTGGGCCGAATACCGTATTAATTTTTTACATTGAAACATAAATAATATATTAATCTCTAATATTTTCATATTAGACACCAAAATGTAGAGGCAAAACAAAAACAAATTGAAGTATATTTTTCTTTTAAAAATACTACTTATCTTAGATAATAAAACTTCCTTATTTCTTCAAAAAAAAAAAAAAAAAACACATTATCTGAGAATCATACCTTACAATACAACTTTATTCCTTCAAAACACACTAATAATAATTACAATAAAAAATTTCTCATAAACATAAAACCTCCTAAATTGCCATCAAAGCATCAAACATAATTTACAATACAACTTTATTCCTTCAAAAAACACTAATAATAATTACCATAAACAAAATCATCTCATAAACATAAAACCTCCTAAATTATATCCCCTCCAAAACATCAAACATAATCTCTCGCGGGCGATACAGCGCTTCCAACGGAACGGCTTTAGGCAGAGTCAATCCAGATCCTTCAGTCAAGTCGACAACTTGATCTTCAATCCTCTCCCAGTCAAAACACTGAATCAGAGTCCCCAAAATCAGTACAACTTCTCGCATCGCCAGACCTTCACCAGGACATCTTCTCCTCCCCATTCCGAACGGAATCATCCACTTTTCTTCTGTCTCTCCATTCTCAAACCTCTCAGGCCTGAACTCTGTGGGATCTCGCCACATGTCAGGATCTCTGTGGATGTGATACGCGTTGACCAACAACATCGTTCCTTGAGGGATTTCGTATCCGTTGAGTGAGATATTTTCACGTGATTCATGCGGGACAAGAAGCGGACCGCCTGGATAAAGACGGAGGACTTCCGAGAGAATGCAGTGGAGATAAGGAAGGTTGGCCATGTCGGACTCTTGTATTAACCGTTTGTTTCCGACGTGTTTGTCAATTTCATCTATGGCTTTTTGAAGTACTTTTGGATTGTTTAGAAGGAGAGACATTGCCCATTCTACTGTGTTGGATGAAGTGTCGGTTCCAGCTAGTAGTAAACTCTGTAAAAGGGAAAAAGTTATTTTGTTAAATTAAATCTATAAATTCTCAAAATGAAGAAATAAAATATGTATAATTATATGATAAATATAATTTAAATTACCAAACAAATGCCTTTGATGATCTCGTCTTTATATCCTTCTGGATCTTTCTTCTGCAATTCAAGTAAATCAGAAATCATGGTCTTCTTCTTGATCTTCATCTCATCCTCATTTTTCCTAAGTTCATCAATCAGCTTTTGTGCCATCTCATCGTTCGTCTTTGCCAGCCCTCGTTTCTTCTTTATCACTCCGTTTAAATCAAGCCACTTCAAAAACGGCACGAAATCTTCTACATTAGACGCTCCGGCCAAGGAGAAACCCTCCTCAACGGCCTCTCTAAATCTCTTTGTCTCCCCCAAATCCTCTATATTCTCTCCATAGAACCTCTTCCCAGCTATCATGGTCATCATTAGATTCAACGAAAGCTCAAACAAACTAGTTTTCAGCTCCACCTTTCTGAACCCATTATTCAACCTCAATCCGTCAGAATCGGCTTTCCATGAACGAAACAGTCGGCGAGCCATGTCAAGAACCTCGTCAGCCCTAATATCAGAAGAAGCCATTAACCGTTGGGGCGAGAGGAGCTCAACGGCGGCAATCCGCCTGACATTTCTCCAGTAGGGCCCGTAGTTTGCACCTCCAATGCCAGAGTAATCGAAGGAGTTAGCCTTGGCTGAGGGTAAATGGACCCGGTTCGCAAAAGCCAAGTCATGAGTCGTGAAGCATTGCTCAGCTAATTTGCGAGAGGAGATGACTAAGACAGGACGAGATCCGAAACGGAGGAACGTGGCGGGGCCGTAACGGTCTGATATGCGAGCGAGACTTTGGTGGAGAGGTTTCTTGATGAGATGAAGATGGCCGATTAATGGTAGAGAGAGAGGGCTTGGTGGGAGCCTTTTGTTTTTGTTTGTGGTAATGAAAGAGAGAAGGATTCTGACGAAGAGGAGGAGGGCGAGAGAGAGTAGGATGGTTTGATATGAAACCATTGTGATAAAAGGAGAACGATGATTGTTGTGTGGAATATAGGATTTGAGTAACTTACATAGTGCGCATGGAGAGAGATTAAAAGGGAAAGAGAATGGAATGAAGGAACAAAGAAGAGTCACAATTCACCACGAGTTAAAAATAAGGACGTAAGTCGATACGTCACTTTGCAAGATCTGGGGAACAATCTATAACTTAATTGAGCCATCTCCAGTTATTACAAACAATATATAACTGTATTATTCGTGGTATTTGATAAACGGAGTCGGAGACGAAACGGAGTCTACAAAGCACATGAAACGCAGGAACTTACGTCACTACATGGGATCAAGAGTAAAAGACTTGTTTTTTCAATTAGTCCTTTCTCGGAAAATAATTAATCAGATAAAATCTAATACTTTCATCGGCACTATTAGCAGAACTAGAGTAGTTTCTCCAAATTTTCCGGCAGAACTGTCTATTTTTTTTTTATTGAAGATCATTTGACATTCTTAAATACCATTAATTAATAGAAAAAGATAATTTTGTCATAATTTATGATGGAACTGAATAAAATTTATTTTTTCAAGTTAAATTCTTAATTTAGAAAGTCAATTAACTCAAAAATTATGAATTCAGCATTCCGCCAAATCCTCTGAAGAAACCGTCTATATTATATTTTTTTTGCCTCCATAAAATTTAGCAAAAAAAAAAAAAAATCAATGTTCTGCCATCGGTTAAATTTTCATGGTTGTTTATAGGCAAAAACTCGGACGGAACTGTCTTTTTTGTCTAATTAAATATGTTTAAGACGGTCAAATAGTCGAGATCAACAAAAATAAAAAAAAGATGAATTATTTTAAAAAAAAAATTGCTATTTAAAAAAAAGAAAGTCAAAGATTAAAGAGCAAATTCACTAGCGATCTAGAAGCAGAGTAGAACTGTAGAAATCTCCTGTAAAATTACCATTTTACCCCTGGGACCAACTCGAGGAACCGAGATCTAATGGCGGGAGAAGAACGGAACTCGGATCCAGATCCGAATCCGAATCCGATTGGATCACCACCCTTTCGATGCATCGTCAAACTCGGTATTATTTGATTAGTCGATTAATTTCGTTTGCCTGTATTATTTGGTAATTGTAAATATTATCAATGAATTAGGTGGGGCTGCCATTACTAATAAAAACGAGCTGGAGAGTATAAATCAGGAGAATTTGAAATCGGTCTGCTCTCAATTGAGGCAAGCGATGATGCCTCCAACCGGAACTCGAACTGATTCCTTGGTGAGTTTCGATTGGAGCAGAAGAAATGGAAGCGAAATTGATTTGGGAGAAATTGAGGATTCTTCTTTCGCGGATTTCGATTCCAATTTCATTGTTGTTCATGGTGCAGGTCAGTGTTTACTAATTACTATTGTGTTTTTTTTTTATTAAATATATTTTAATTTTACACTTGAATTTTACTTTTTTTGCTTATTTTTTTTTTTAATTTAGGGTCATTTGGGCATTTTCAAGCGAGTAAATCAGGTGTTCACAAAGGGGGATTAAATTCGCCACTTGTCAGAGCTGGATTTGTCGCTACGCGGATTTCCGTACAGATTTATCCATATAAATTATTTGCATGAATATTTGTTTTCAAATTGTATTTACAAATAAATATGATTTTTTGTTTTTTGATTTCTTTTTTCAGGTTACTTCTCTCAATCTTGAGATTGTTAGAGCCCTTGCAAGAGGTAAAGTGTAAAACAGTAAAATTTGTTAATGTGATATAATTTAGGGTGTTCTATGTAAAAGTGTGTGTACATTGAGATTTAATTTATTTTATTATATTTTTTAGAAGGAATTCCATCTGTTGGAATCTCACCATTCGCATCTGGATGGTCCACTCAAAATAGAAATGTCAGAAACAAAAGTTTTCAGCTTTTTTAATTAAATAATATTTTTATTCTCATTTATGCATGAAATTAATTAATTAAAATTGGAAATTACAGATTGCATCGGCTAATAATTCTCAAATTGTGGAATCTCTTTCTGCCGGTTTTGTCCCTGTATGTTTGTGTGTGTGTGTGTGTGTGTGTGTTAATAAATATAAAAAATAAAATAAAATGAAATTATCAGACATTTTATAATTAAAACTTAAAACTACAGGTTTTACATGGAGATGCAGTATTGGACCATTCATTGGTACATAATCAACTTATTTTTCCTATAAGCTAATTGTTGCAAAATTAAAAAAAGTAATTTATATAATTTCATTTCATTTTATTTTTTTAATCTGGGGACTGATTGTAGGCTTGAACTTACCAGGATTGTACTATACTGAGCGGTGATGTCATCATACGTCATCTCGCCGAATTTCTCAGCCCTAAATACGTCGTATTTCTGGTAATTTTACATTTTTTATACGGCTAAAGAACAAAATATACATTTGAAGTAATTAAGCATTTTGATTGGGCTTTTGTGTAAAATAGACAGATGTGCATGGTGTGTATGACAGACCACCTACTGATCCAAACGCAATTCTTCTAAAAGAAATTGGTATATATTTTTTTTATTTATTATTATTATTATTTATTTTTATGGTTTTACTATTATTATTATTAAAAAAAAATTTATTTTAATAGTGGTGCATGAAGATGGAAGTTGGAATGTTGTGAGACCTAAACTGTCAGATACTGAAAAAGAACGTATATAATTCACATTGCTATATATTCATTACAATAAAGATTTTATAATATAATTAAATTTACTAATTAGTCTTTCAAATTTATTAGTTGAGATAACTGTGGCGGCTCATGACACAACTGGAGGAATGCAAGCTAAAATTCAAGAAGCTGCACTAATCGCGAAACTTGGAGTTGATGTTTATATTACAAAAGTATACATTCTTTTTTTATTTTATTTTAATATTTATTTTTGGTTTTGGTCCTAATAAAGTTTGGAATATCGATTAATGTAGGTTGGGACAGAGCATTGTTTAAGAGCGCTGAGAGGAGAAGTGTGTGAAAATTCTGAAGATTGGCTTGGTACTATTATACGATATGCTAAATGATTGTCATTTTTATTTAAAAGCTGATGTGTTGTTTGTAATATTATAATATATATCAATTTGATTTTGTGATTTTTTTTCTTTCTTTCTTGAACTGGAATATTCGGCCTCAGCTCAGCGTAAAAAATTTCAGTTCAAATATAACCCAAAAAAGAAAAAATAATAATTCTAAGCCTGGCCTATGGATCTTTTTATTTTTGAATCCAAAAAGAAAATATTATTGTTAAATCTGGACCATGGATCTTTTTAATTATAATTCGAAAAGAAAAATTATTGCAAAACATGGCCCATAGATCTTTTTTCTTTTAATCCGAAAGTAAAGAAATTATTACTAAACCTGGCCCATGGATCTTTTATGTTTTAATCCAAAAAATAAATTATTGCTAAATTTGGCCCATAGACCTTTTTACGTTTAACCCAACAAGAAAAATAAATTACTCGGACGCCACTAGTTTCTTCTTCCCTCCTAATCTCTTCGTGACCTCTCTTCTCCTCTCTCTCTCTCGCGCTCTAAACTCAGCCTGGTATATATATTTTCTCTTTTTTTATTCCTTTTCTTTCTCTTTTTTTTTTTTTTTGATTGAAAGCTCTATTTGATCTCTCAAATCTGTTATTTGAATCGCTTTCACTGAGGCTTAACTTTCGTAATTTTTGTTTTGAATAACTTCGTAATTTTTTATTTGAGTAAATTAAATTCGTAAATTCTTGATTTGTTTGATTTAATTAATTTCTAATTAACTCTATCACAGGATATTCAATTGGGATCCCATTAATGGTGTGATTGAATTTCGGTTCAAATTATGCAAGCTGTTTCCTTAACCAATTTAACATTTGGAGGGTCAATTCCAAACAGGAGAAAATACCAGGGGCTTTTCTGCAAATTTCATGAGAGCAGTACTCTCAGCAACCCGTTTTACAAAAAGGGTTTGTTGAGAAATAATCACAGAAAATGGAAAAGGGGCGATTTGTTTGTTAAAGAAGCATGGCGGTTTTTTGGGGGTCAGAATGATAAAAGTACAGAAGCCAATATTGAGAAAAGCGAGGCTGCTAATGAAGATATTCTTCTCTTTTTCTTTCAGCTGGATTTAGAGACTCGCGTTCAAGTAATTTTTTTTTTAATTTATTTATGATCTATTTTTTACTTTTTGCTCGAATTAATATAATATCTGTTGTTTGAATTGGTAAAATTTGAGATCTTAAAATATAATATTTTTAATGTGTCACTACTAGTATGCATTAAACACGGAGCAGTATGATATTGCACAAAAATTACGAGACAAACTTAATGAGGTAATTTTTCACTTTTTTTAATAAAACATTAATTAAGATAATTTTTCTAATATATATATATATATTTTTTATTTTTGAAAGGTTGAGAGAGATATAATAAAACAACAAGAAGCTAAGAGAGGTTCATCAAAAAGTGAAGCACAAGATAATGGAATTAAAATTCTTCAGTTACGGTGAGTGAACAAAATATGAAAATATTCCTTTTTTTTTTCAAATATACCCATGAAAAACCTGATTTTACGTGCTTAAAAGTATCAAGAGAAAAAATAAATATTTTATCATTTTTTTTGGGCAGAGCAGAAATGCAGAAAGCAATTGAGAGTGAAAATTATGATTTGGCTGCTAAATTACGTGACCAAATATCTCAAATTGAGGTATTATTATTATTATTATAGAAATAAACATTTGAATTTTAGGTACTTTTATTTATTTACGCTAGTTTTTGAGTTATTTAACATTTTCTAGGCTGATTCTCTTGCTTCATCTGCAAAAGCACTAGTTAATGAAAATATAAAATATGAATTTAGATTGGGCCAAAGAGTAAAACACAAAATATTTGGTGAGTATATTCTTTTTTAATTTTCATTTTTTGTGCTAATTTTAATTGTTTGGCTTTATTTATATGCCTTGAAATTTTTTTTATAATATTTTTCTTTTTTAGGGTACAAAGGTGTAATTTGTGGTATGGATCCCGTTTGTACAGAATCAAAATCTTGGATGGAAAATGCGAAAATTAATAATTTATCTAAAGGCCCAAGTCAACCATTTTATCAGGTAATTAAATTAATACTTCATTTAATTTGGGCTCATATAATATTTTAATTTTTTTCGAAATTATGGCGATAAAATATTTCTCTTTCAAATTGTTTTATGTATAGGTTCTTGTTGATGTATATGCGGACCCAAATCTCCTTGTTGCATATGGTACTTTTTCACTTAAATTTATTTTAACATAAACTCCACTTATTTGTATTTAATATTCTTTAACTTCACTTATTTTATATTTAATATTTCTTAATTCATATTTCTTTTTCCAGTTGCTGAGGAAAATCTTCTAGAATGTGAAGAGAAAGATAAGGTAGAATTTATTTTCTAAAATAAAAAACAATCCGCCTGAATTTCCAAAATCTAACTTCTGTGTAGCAATCTACATATACAAAACAAAATCTGTGCATAGATGTATATTGTATTGGATATACATTAAAATATCCGAAATGTTGCATTAATTAAAATGTGATAATTTATAATATAACATGTCTTTAATAAATGTATAGGGGAGATTTGAGCACCCTTACGCGTCATTTTTATTTTTCGGTACGGATACAGCTGGCGACTTTATTCCAATAAAACAGCTTCGCGAGAAATTTAATCGGCCTCGTTACGAACCCCCTTTTGAGCAAGACGATGATAATGAT
This sequence comes from Juncus inflexus, assembly GCA_024447665.1. NCBI lineage: Eukaryota > Viridiplantae > Streptophyta > Magnoliopsida > Poales > Juncaceae > Juncus > Juncus inflexus. The sequence continues at coordinate 16,130,339 of JAJHPC010000001.1, read as the reverse complement.
GACAATAGTGATTCCTAACATAGATTTTTTCCCTTTTTATTTTTGGGTTTTTTATGTTCATATTTAGTTCTTTATATATGTGTTGTTTTATCCGTTGTAATAATGAAATTTGAAACTTTTATGCGATGTAATGTGATTACTGTTTTATTTGTTTCTAGAATATTCGACAAATTGTTTTATTGTGGAATCCTGAAAAAAAAAGAGCTTAGTTTGCTATAAAATCCAAAATATGTACAGATTAAATGAAGTGGAATAAGTGTGATTAGTCCTTTGAAGTCGTTGAATTAGTATGAGGATAAATCATGTCTGTGAATTCATCCTATTTGCGTGAGCTACCTATTACATTTGGACTAGTTAAACATGCAAATGTTGCATTTTCATATATAAATAAAACAAAGTGTCTATATATAGTTCTGTACTGATAGCTTCACATTATGAAAAAGGTTCACAAATTAGTTCAACAATTCAATAATGACAGACCATAGAACTGTAATTGAGTATGTAAACGAGATTAAGATGATGGAAGAAACTGAAAAAACAAAAGTCAAATATCCTAAATTATGTTTGCTAATAGAATATCTAATGATAATGATAGAATTTTCAGCCGTGAATTACTCCATTTTATTAATATTGCTGAGAAAAAGTAAAAAGAGTATGTTGATTCGTTGTTTCGAATAGTGGTTAAACCTTGAATAGTGGTTAAACAAGATGTGAGGAATGGACTAATTCATCATTTTTTTTCAAATAGTGGTTGAAAAGAGTGCGTTAAACAATTAAAATAGGGCATTTCTTATTCGTGGAACCAAGATGTGATGACTTGCTAGATACCACAATTTTTACGTGCATAGATTAGAGATGAGATTGATTAAAATTTAATTTGAATAATATTTATTACCCCCGTTTCTAGTTGTGATTCAATTTCCTTTACTACTATTGAGCATGCTTCTTGTTGAAGTTGTGTATAAGATAACAATGAGAAAGATAAAAAGATTCAAATGAGATGTGAAATATAATATAAATATCAAATCAAATGATTATAATTTGAAAATTGTTAGCTATGAGCCTATGGTAGTCTAGTGGTATGTATTAGCCTCATTTTTCCATATGTGAGGAGTTTGAATACAATGTTTAGCATGATTTATTTAAAAATTTAGATCAGAACATATGAACTCACTCTAAAAAGAATGAAACAAGTAATCGCTTGTAGTTTTATATCATTAATACTCATGACCACAAGTATTCATTAATCCACATAGTTTCTACAACTTTGAATACCTTTTCACCCATGATCCAACTTTATTTTATTTTCAATACAAGTTAAAAACTTCTCCTCTAATATTCTGTGATATATTAAAACCATACATTTCAATTCTCAATTTAGATGACATCATATCTCAGCTCAGGCCCCAAAAACCCAAGATTTTAATTCCAACAAAGCATCATTAAAACCTCAGAAACCAATTCCACCTCAAAAACCAGGAATCAAAATCCCCGGAAATCAATTCCCAACTTCCCTTCTCCAGGACACCAAACCTCCTCCTCTTCTCAAAACACTGAATTCTATAAAACCAATTCATCACTGAAACCCTCATTCTCCTCCGGCCATGGCGACGCCGCCTGAGCCTCCGCCGAAGAAGCGGAAGCTTATAGAAGCCTTAAACGATTCTTCTTCTCCTTCTCCTTGTCCTGAGATAGCGCGCAGAAGTAGAAACAAAGACGAGCTACGATCCTTGTTCGACTGTTACAAAACAATCCGAGCATGCGTCGAGAAGAAAGATCTCCGTCTCAATTTAGAACAATCTTATCTCTCCCTCATCTCCTCCTCTCAAGGTCAGATTAAGGGTTTTAACCTCTCAGTTGACATTTTCAGTCACAATTTCGATTCATATTGATGAATCTGAAGTTCAGTTGAGCTTAAAATGAATTTAATTGTGATTTATAGGCTGTTCGAGTGTGCAAAGAATTGTGGCGGAGCTGATTCCTCGTTACGTTTCTTACTGTCCGACGGCAATTGAGGCGGCCAGTAAGGTTTCCATTAACATGTATAACTGGAGCTTCTCTTTGATTTCCAAAGGAGAGGATATTGATAAATCGGCTTATTATACGGCCAAATCTTGCATAATTGGTCTTGCTGAAATTTGTTATACAGCATCGAATGAAAGTTTATCTTTGGATGTGTTTAAAAGGGTTTTGGACTTTTTTGTTTCGAGTTTTGAGGGGAAGGATATTTATCGAATTGGGAGGGACTGGATTGAGAAATTGCAGGATCCGGTAGAGTTTTTGTATGAGTTAAAAATGGAAAATGAAGATGAGTGTGATGAGTGGAGTAATGAGAGGTGTTTGGATAAGTTGTTTGAAATTAGGGTTTTGAGCTTGTTTTGTATGTTTGTATCCTGTCCGAAGAGTTTGATTGAGGCTTGTTTTGGTGAGAGTGAGAGTTCGAGTAATGAAGCGGTTTATTTTGTAAAACAGATTTGTTGTGATTTTGAGGGTGAGAAAGAGAGAGAAAATGATGATGTTGGAACCGGCTTGGCGATGAATCATAACTGCTTTTTGGAAATGGTAATATGAAATTAAATTAAAATATAACAAATTATCTTGTTTTAAATGCTGGTAATAGAGGAAAGAAAATAGCTGACTCAAATGATTATTACTTTGTTTTTTATTTGCAGGTGATTAAGAAGGATCCTGCTTTTAAATCTTGGATTATTTCAAAGCAAAAGAATTTAAGTATTTCAGAAATTTCATCTCTTATTGAAAGAGTTTTGAGTTCCTTACCGGAATCAATTGACGAAAAAGAAAGCGAGGTAATTTAAAATCAAAATATTCAATTTTTTTATCTTTCAATTTATAACATTTATTTACATTTTATAATCTAATTAATTATTTTATGTGCATAGGACGTTCCAATGGATTTAACCGAAGAATCCCCTAAAAACTCCCCTCCTAAATTCAACAATTCCACCGAAAATAATCAAAATTCCAAAACCGAAGATATTCCAAATATTCCCACAAATAATAATAATAATAATAATAATAATAATAATAATAATAATAATAATAACTCCACACAGACCCCTCAAAACAGAATATTCGATTTTAACCCAACTGGAGTCTCCAGTTTCATAATCTCAGCCTCAAAAGAGCTCTGGATAAGCTATCAAAACACCAACGCGTCAGAACTTTCTCTCAGGTCAAAATTCGAGGAGTTCGGCCAAATCACCAAATTCCAATTTTACCCCCGTAAAAAATTCGCGGTAATCGAGTACAAGAACATTCACGACTCGGTAAAAGCTCATTCATTCATGCAAGGCTGTTCAATTTTCGGCGGAAATTTAAAAGTGAAATATCTAGACAAGGGTTTAGGGTTTAACGGTTTTACTGAGGGATTAGCAATAGGAGAGAGTTGTTTTTTGTATGTAGGAAACGTGCTGAGTCAGCAACAAAGAGATGAGATTTTGAATGAATTATCGCGTAGCGGGTTGAAATTACCCGTTTCGGTTAAGGATCTGAAGAGTGAGAATGCGGTTCTGATGGAGTTCGGATCCGCTGAAGAGGCTGCTGTTGCCAAAGCAAGAATTAGGTTGAGAAATAACGGAAATGACAATTTTGCCCCTGCACGGTTAGTTAATTTTAATTTTTGAATTTATTAGCATTTTTGTAAATTGCATTTTTCATAAATTGCCGCGTGATTTTACTATTTTTTATTTTATTTTATTTTATTACTAGTGATTTATTTTATTTCTATTTTTTAATTTGTGGTTTAATTTATTTTGGTATTATTTTAGGCGTATGAATGTGTCAGGACAGAACAATTATTATCCCGCTCAGCAGCAATCTCCAATGCCTAGCAGCACCGATACTCCCGGTCCACATACACCGGGTCCACATACACCAGGTCCACAAGTCTTCCTACCCAACTGGCCAACAGATCCTTCCTATCCCTCACCTTCTCAAGCGCCACACGCTTGGCCGCACAGATCTCATCCAATCCGGCCTCCTATCGTTCCGCCACCTGTCTCCCCATCCTTCCGCCCTCCTTATCCTCCGACCAATCAGATCTCGCCACGTGTCGCCCCGCCCGGATCCTTCCGGACTCCTCTCCCTTTCATCCCTTCTTCAGTCACCCCTTTGTCTCAGATCCAGATCTCAGGGGTATCTTTGCAAGAGAAAATAATTCCGGGGACCTCTTTGCAAAATTTCAACAGGCTGCCGCCGCCTCCTGTTGTTGGGCCGAGTTTCTTAGCGCCAGCTCAGCAAGTGTTGAATGGGGGTGAGATTGGGAATTGTAATAAATGGAGGGGCGTTTTGACGAAAAGCGGGGTTAATTATTGTACTGTTTATGCGGTGCGAGAGGAAAGTGAGGCGTGTAGGTATGTGAACGGCACTTCTGAACCCAAAGAGTGAGTAATAAGGGCTTTTAACTAAAATTGTATTTTTCGTTTTATTTTAATAACTAGATTGGTTATTTGTTTATTTATTATTAAAAAAATGTTTGTTGTGTAGTTGGCCTAGCAAGTTGGATGTTACGAAACGGACTGATTTGAAGAACGTCAGGACTACTTTTTCTAACTTTCCAGCCAGTAAAGTAAGTATAATTTCCATTCTGTTCAAGTTTAGTGATTTTTTTTTTAAATTTAAATGGAACCATACATATACAAATATGTAGGTTTCTAAGGTTATATATGCAAAAAAATAATCCTTTTTATACCTTCCTTGCTTAATTTCCACAGAGGGAGGTCTGTAGATTACTACCAACATCAGCCAGTGACCAAAAAGGAGTAAGCAAATATTTCTTTACATTTCATTTACTAAATCATTATAACATACTCATAGGGGCATTTTTGTAATTTTCTTTTGTGTGTGCAGTTGGGTGATTTTATAGGGTACTTGAAGCAGAGGGAGTGCGCGGGGGTGATAAAGATCCCCGGAGTGAAACCCATGTGGTCCCGTTTACTATTCATTTTACCTCATTCTATTGAGACATGCAAAATGTTGGGGATTAATCTGAGCCCTAGTGAGTGTCTCATCGCTTTGGTTTTGCCTAAAGATGCAAACAATTCTGAATGAATTATGTTGAAAATAGTAATCAGTGTTGAGGATTTGTGTGGATATTGTTGTTGCGCGTGGCTTGGAGTTGGACCCGGTTGAATATTTTTTGTGTGTTTGTTTAGTGTGTGTATAGGTTTAGATCCTTTTTCTGTTATGAAGGTTCTTGGACTAGTAATTTCTTTTTTTGGTTCAAAAAATTTATAATTTTTTTTGCCAAAATAGAGTTTTTTTGGTGAGGTAGTCGATCTTGATTATTTACGTGTTTTTTGACTATTACATGAAAATCAGGTAATGAGGACGAAAGTTTTTATTTTCAATGCGTGAAATTCAACGTCAATAAATAACATGAAACCATAAAATAAAAAAAATAACATGAAGCCAAAACGTCAAAACCATTATTCAATAAATAACAGGAAATCAAAATACAACAATTTGTCGATCGTGCATGTTACCCTTGCATAAAAAAACAACCACCAACAGCAAATCCAAACCGAAAATCAAATCGCGTCACAACTCAACTCCCTCATTTCACGCATAAACAAAACAAACGTAAAACCAAACCAACTCAAAACCCACTTAACACCTCAATCAAGTCTTCTTATCAGCGGGGCCGGTTCCGCACCAATAATCTTGCGGCACATCGAGTCCAACTTTTCTGGCCTCTCTTGCACACCAATTCGCACAATACCGTTTTGGTGGCGGCATGTTAATTACGTATTTCCAACACTGAACGAAACATTCACAGTAAGTGTGTGCATGCGCTGAGTTGGCAATAAAAAGCGAGGAAATTGTCAGCATGATAAATATCGAGGTGACTCCTTTGTTTGAAGCCATTGTGTTGAAATTTTAATTACTTTTTTGGGTTTAAATTTTTGAGATTGTAGTGAATGGATTGTTGGTTGTGGTTTGAGAGGGGCTTTGGAGTGGTGTTTTATATGAAGGGTTTTAGTTTGTGAAATGTTTCTGTTGTTACAAAGTAGGAATATGAATTGTATAGCGCGTAGTGTAATGAGGGAAATACAAATAAGTTGTTCAAGCCAAATTTTGTCTGTTGAATGAAAATAGTTAGTTAATGGTAGTAAACTAACTGGTCATTAGTTAAGCAGAAACAAATCTGAATATCAAACATGCAAGACCTTAATCTTGTTAGAAGTGCTGAGGGGAAAGTAATATTACGACTCAAAATGGTATATTTGGCAGGCACATAAGTTATAAATTTAGAATTAAAAAGGTATCGTGGTATTCAAATATGTATTTCTTCTTCCTTTGCTTCTGGTTTTAGTTCCGCCAAGTCAGCACTCAGCACCAGCATGGGACAGCTTTGTTGAGCTATTTTTGAATTGAATGAAATGTGTACTTTGGATTAGAAAGGATGAGGGTTTATAATTTTATAGAAATTAAGTTGACGAAACTATCATTAGAAAACCCGAAGTACTTTGAGAAATATGGATGATTTCTCATGTGACTATTATTAGATCATTAGTATTTACGAGCAAATAGTATTCTAACTTAGTGGCCGAGTGTCTTGCTTGGGATGCTAGAGTTTTGGGGTCGAATCTCATATGCACCAATGAGTGGAGTATGCACATTTTTTCTTTCTTTCTTGAAAAATGTTTATCACTAGAGAACTTCAAAAAAAAATATTAATTAAGAAATTGCTGTTAGGAAATAAGTCAGTAAACTTAGAGCAATGCAATTATTACTAGAAAATTGCATAACAATTAGAAAATTCAACTATTCTTTTAAATAAAAAAAATCACAGTAATACGAAAAACTCCTAAAATCGCAGACTATTATTTTATCACCCGGACCAACTCTAATTGACGGGCATAGATCTCGACAGAGTAGATATTTAAATCATAAAACTCTATAATTTTAGGGTGGAATAACATCAGAAGAGAGAAAATTCAAAAGCCATGGATTGAATTACAGAGAGATTTTTTGTTGAAAATCGAGATGAGTTTATTTCAGTAGACTTAGGACGAGACTGGAATAAGAGGGGGAATTTCATTTCACTGGTTAATATACCCAGGATTTTAAACCAAAATACAAGGATTTTGTTTATCAATTTACGGATTCTTGAGATTTCTACTCAAATCACAGAATTTGAATTCTCTACTTTCAAAGAGTTAAAAAATGAGCTCTGTAATAATTTTGTCATACCGTATTTTTTAGTCTATTAAACAAATAGGAAACTCAAATGATCAAAATGATTGATTAGATTTTGAAAAGAAATTCAAATTCGTTGTTAAGGCATTCTTCTCTTCTTTTTTACCCAAGACATGAAACAACAAGATTCGCATTAAGAACTCCAATACAAATTAACAATTCAACAACTCAATCTTGAAATTAAATAATACAACATTTCGACTGATCAATCCCAAAAAGATGGACAACAACACATCAAAACAAGGACGATAAAACACTTCTCACACTTCAGTGCCCTTTAGTTTTAGTCGGTCCGATTTTCGTAACATGATCCAACGGGCCGGTCCCGCACCAGACATCTCGGTCCACAGCAACTCCAGCTCTTCTAGCGGCATGAATGCACCAATTCGAGCAAAACCTCTTTGGGGGCGGCAATCCAGCTACGTATTTCCAACACTGAACAAAACATTCACAATATGTGTGCACATGCGCTGTGCTGGAAATGAAAAATGAGGATATCATCAGCATGAGAATTATTGTTGTTACGGCCTTGGTTGAAGACATTTTTGAATTTGTCTTTTGGGATTGTGAGAATGAGATTGAAGTTTGAATTGTTAATGGATGATTTTGTGATTAAAGAGATCATATGCAATGGGATTATATATAAAATAAATTCTTGTTTGGAAACAATTTGAGTTTGTGAAAGTAACAGGATAATGTCTATTATTAGGGTTCTCGTTAATTAAGTTTTTGACTTGTACTCCTTTTTAATATAGTGAAGCTTAGATACAATAAGATGGTCAAGCCAATTTTGAGAGCTGGTAGTTAGTGGAAGTGAAATAACTGAAGGAAGCTAGATTAACTATAGGATGGTGCATGGGGATACTAGATTTCTGATTTACGTAATATTGGTGATTTAATTGTAATTCAAACGAACTTTTCTAATTTGGCTAGTCAATTTCTTTTTCCATCATTTACGGGGTGACATGCTTTCAGCATTTGTTTGGTTGTAAATATGGATGCTTCTTTATTTGATTTAAAATTTTATTTCATGAAATTTGAACGTACTAAATTAGATACGTGGAGAAAGAAATAAAAAAACGTGCTATGCTAATCTATCACATTGTCATGAGATATATGTTACATTTGTGAGGACTAAACATACAAATATCACCTCCAAAAAACAATTAACAAGAAGCAAAACCCATTTCTTGTTCTTATATATAATTACATTTTCTACTGGATGCGGAAATTCATCAAACAACCAAGTTATTCTCCTTCTAATAACAGCGAACAATTAGTTCAACAATTTAATCATGCCTGAATGTGAAATGTACCAAATTAATTAGGATGATGGAGGGAGCAGAAAAAGGTAAATTAAAACAATAACATTGAAATGTACCAAATTAATTAGGATGATGGAGGGAGCTGAAAAAGGTAAATTAAAACAATAACATTGTTTCCTCTAAGAAAAACTGCAGAAATGTTTAAAATGTAAAATTAAGAAACGAAATAAAGAGAAGGTTAAAACTGAATATCCAATCATAAAGTTTGTTCAACTTCTTATTCAATCTCAAATATGACAATTTTTTTTTATTTTGATTGACACACAGTAATCTCAAATAGACGCGGATTTCGGGATTGGAGCGGATATTGTGAGTTGTCGACATGTGATAATCGGACATTCTATGTAGTGGTTTTTCTCCACCTGTTCTTGTTTAAGGAGCTGATAAAACATGCATATAGATTACAAGAGCTCTGCCCATTGCCCAATGCGAATAATGCCAGCATTTACAGCTCGCCTTCTCTTCTTAGATTCGTCGATTCTGAGCAGAACGGGACCAAGGACTATGAAAGTCAAAATGAAGCATAACAGAACCTATTTCTGGATTAACCAGATTGAACTACAACGGGCCGGCGGTCAGAATTTTGAGCAACGATAGAAGGAAAGTCATTAGTACCAATACCAAAGCGCAATTGTAATCAATGTTATCCCGTCAAGAAAGTCAATTAATGCAGTTTCAGGCATCACCGCAACGAGTTTACTAACCAACATTCAATTATTCTATTTTCTAATTCATTATGTGTCAAATGGATTTGACTGGATTACATAAATATTCACAATAAATGAATTTACATAATTTTGTGTGTATTATTATTGTAAAACTTATAAAGTAACAAGACAATGATGATAAAAGCCTAGTAAGATAAACCAATAACAAACTCCGAAAAGATAGAAGCTTATTTCTTTAACCCATTTTCGATTGGAATGATCTCATAGAAGAAAAATGATATTATTTAGAAAAACAAACTCCTAACTTTATTTTAATGATTAGTGGATTATCTCTATTACACAATTTCTCTTCTATATTTTGTCAATACAACATAACCATGTTTATATAGCATACATGATGATATTTTATTTTTCTTTAATACATTGAATCTAGATATAAAACTCCCCTTCTACCTACTAAATAGCATTAACTTTCATCAATACCCACTAACTCCATTATTCCCTCTAATTCTAACCCCCACTAATGACCATACAAATTATTATATTTAAAATAACATTAAATAATAAATATTAATATTAAGTTTAATATTTCAACATTATCTTTAAAAATTCAGTAAGTTTTATTAATAATTTCCAACCTAAATTTTGGAACTAATTCAAAGCAAAACAGGCCGAATGAACCGCCCTGGATGAGACCCACAGTCAATTGTCATTCGAAAGCTTAGACACAACGGACCAAATTATAAACCTACATGAGTTCCTATCATTATACAATGTCTCAATAAATAAATAAATAATGAAATTCGTTGGCACCCAATAAGCATTCTTGTCATGTGAGACAAATCCTGCGCTGATCACGCCATTATTCACAGTTGGAAAAAGATACAAACTCCTTTTTTCTTCTCTCCCCCATTTCTTCCCAAACCAAACACATAACTCTGGTAAGCCAAAACATAACTCTATGATAAACGAAAATGAAATATGATGATTGAGTGTGAGTGGATTATAATGGATGGAATAGTAGACTAGTAGTGTATTTCTGTTCTGTATCCAGTCCAGTCCACTTTCTAGAGGCATAACCGCGTTACATGATTAGTGTCATGCAAAGTCACCGCACACTCATATACTGCACATGACCCTCTTTAATAGTCTCCTTTTCCCTTCTATATACCTAGTCCACACTAATTATGTTGTAAAAATTATAGATTACAGATACCAAACAATATTATTACGTGATACTGTGACAGCATGTGCCAATAATTGTACGTGTCTGATCCAGGTTTATGGACATGATTATTTCTCTTTTCTTCTTCTTCCCGCCTTGTATAGTCTTGCTCATAAAACGGCCCTTCACATTCCTCTCGCTTCATCTTCACTCTGCCTCTCTTCACTTTTCTCCTCACTTCATTCTCTCTCTCCTCTGATCCTATTCTCTTCTTTTTCTTCTCTGTTTTAAGAAAAATGCGTCTCGTTTTTCTATCGGTTTACTTACTACTGTTGATATCAGTTTCATTGGCCGACGATCCGTATAGATATTTCACTTGGACTGTCACTTACGGTCCCATTGCCCCTCTTGGAACCCAACAACAGGTTTGCATTCCTTTGCTTTTCTATCAATCCTTTTTTTTTTCAAATTAATTATGTAGAATAATTACAAGATTTGCCACATAAAAAAATTATGTAGAATATTAGTCATTGATTCCTAATCTTGAACTTTACAGGGGATATTGATCAATGGCCAGTTTCCAGGCCCTCGAATCGACTGTGTCACTAATGATAATATTATTGTCAATGTAATTAACAAGCTTGATGAACCCTTTCTCGTAACTTGGTACTTATGTTCTTTCTTTAATCTTTGACAAAATCTGAAATTTCAAATTTCTTCACTCTTTCGTCATTTCATTTCCAAGTTCTAACACCATTGTTGTTCTGATCTGATCTTTTAGGAATGGAATCAAACAGAGAAAGAACTCATGGCAAGACGGAGTTTTGGGCACAAACTGCCCAATCCCGCCCAATTCAAACTACACATACAAATTTCAAACGAAAGACCAAATTGGTACTTTCACGTACTTTCCAACTGTCGGCATGCAAAGAGCGTCAGGAGGATTCGGAGCTCTGAATGTGTATCAGAGACCTCAAATCCCCGTACCGTATCCAAAACCGGACGGAGATTTCACATTGCTAATTGGAGACTGGTTCAAGGCCAGTCATAAAGTAAGCTCTCTTCTCTTTGCCGCATTTCATCAAACACTACAGAATTATGTGATTTGTATATTAATTTTAAATTGTGTAACAAATTTATGAACATTTAGGTTTTGAAGCAAAGATTAGACATGGGAAGATCTCTTTTCTTTCCTGATGGATTGCTCATTAATGGAGCTCAGCGACCATACTTCGTTGGAGATCACGGTAATATAGAAATTTGATCGAACCTATTTCCTCAAAAAAGAAAGAATTTTGACATAACACACGATTGAATCATAAATCTCACAATTTTTTTACAAATTATTCAGGAAAAACATATCTGTTCAGAATCTCCAACGTGGGTTTAACAACCTCCATTAATTTCCGAATCCAAAATCACACATTAAAACTAGTTGAATTAGAAGGAACTCACACAATACAAAACTCATACGACTCCATCGATGTACACGTGGGCCAATCTCTAGCTGTGTTGGTCACATTAAATCAAGCACCGAAGGATTATTACATTGTCGCTTCAACCCGTTTCACCCGTCGAGTGCTGACTCAGACTGCAGTCTTGCATTATAGCTGGTCGAGTGGGAGTCTTGCTGGACCCGTTCCACCTGGACCAACTTATCAGATCCACTGGTCCATGAAACAAGCCCGCACATTTAGGTATTACTTATTATTATTGTTAACTGTTAGTATTATTATTATCTTGACAACAAATCATTATTATCAGTAGTATTATTATCTGTAGTCAAATCTACTATCTAAGCCACACGGATTTGTCCCTAAAAAAAAGTCTACTATCTAAATTCAAATCAGCAATTAAAGAATTTTAACAATTTTGACTATCATATAAAATTAATATTACGATCAAATTCTATGTATGCATTATTTATTGTTGCTTTCCAACTATTTTTTTTACATATATTAAATGAAAATACATATAAGGTTATATTTTATATATTTTTTTATTATTATTTAAATAGGTGGAATTTGACTGCTAGTGCGGCCAGGCCGAACCCTCAAGGATCATACCACTATGGTTCCATTCTCAAACAAAGATCCTTAATACTCGCCAACTCAGCACCATTAATCGCCTCAAAGCAACGCTACGCAACCAATGGCGTATCATTTGTAATTCCAGAAACACCCCTGAAACTCGCGGATAATTACAATATTGCCAATGTATTTAGTTGGGATAGCATTCCCATTAATCCGATAAACGGCCAGGCTGTACTTGGCACGCCGGTTTTGAGATTTAATTTACATGATTTTATAGAGATTATTTTTCAAAATACAGAGAATAATATTCAGAGCTGGCATCTTGACGGATACGACTTTTGGGTTGTTGGGTATGTTTTGTTAAACCAGTTTACTAATATTATTGTATTTAATTTACTGATTTTTGATATAATTAGTAATTACTATTGTACTTATCGTATAGATACGGTTTTGGAAAATGGACTGACAATATGAGGAAGAGATACAACTTAGCTGATGCCGTCACTAGACACACAGTACAGGTACAAAATATACACTAATCTTATCTAATAAAAAGTAAATATATTTGAACATAATTTTTTTGATATTTTATAGGTATATCCAAATGGATGGTCGGCAATATTGGTATCGCTAGATAATGAAGGGATGTGGAACGTAAGATCGGCAATGTGGGCGAGACAATATCTTGGCCAACAATTTTATATGAGAGTTTGGACTTCCCAAAAGAGTTACTCAAATGAGTATGATATTCCTTCAAATGCATTGCATTGCGGAAAAGTGATCGGTCTTCATGCTTAGATGATTTTACAGTTATTTAGAATTGTAATTTCTTGTTATTAAGTGTTGATTCAGTCACAATGAGGTGACTGAAATTAGGAATAATATTTATGAATGTTGAATGAGAATTCTTTGGTCGAATTATGTTTTGTGTTGTAATGTAACATTAATTATCTTCCTTGAATAAAGTTGCTGATTATATATATATATACCCCGACAATTCAACAAGGGAAAAGAGGAAACTGATGTAGAACACTTTTGAAGTTATTTTCCTTTTCTTTTCTTGTTTCCTATGTTTAGAAGAGATTTTTCTAAAAACTATAAAATCAGCAGTAGTAATGCTTGATACAATACAAAATACACAAAATCTCACCTAAAATTATTTTTGTACCGATCAAATCAGCTCTCTTCAAAATCTTGTGTAAGTCGAAGAATATATAGTTGCATATATTATATGTATGCACAATATATATAGAACTGTATGTTAAGTTTGCTCTGTTTTTTCATCTTTTTGCTCTATTTTTTCGTCTCCCTGCTCCACAATTTGACTTGAAGGGAGCTCGACTTGGCCTCCCCAAACCCTAATTCTCTCTTCTGCTAAATTGGCCTTCGTCCCAACATATTAGAATCAATTAAAACCAGTTATAAAAGGAAAAATATAAAAGAACATACAAAAAAAAATTAAATTAGACTTTTGTAGAAGCAATACCTCTTTTTGCCACTTTGTTCTGTATGTGATAATAAGCAAAATAACTGTTTGTAGGACTGTACCAATTAATATACCTGTCCAAATTCCCTGCATGAAATGAAAAAAATATGAGAATATTCTAGTTATAAATTCTTCAAACGAAAAATTCTAAAATCACATGATAAAATTTATCATACAGTTGCATTCATCTTAAGTTTGAACCCAAAAACAGCTCCAAGAGGCAAACCAACCAAATAATAACTTCCAATATTTACAACTGCAACTAAAGATTGCCATCCAGCTCCAATCGCCACTCCTATAAATATCAATTACCCCATCCATTTATTCAAAAAAATTATATTTATTAACATATCCATTTATGAAAAAAGAAAAATAATAAATAAATACCAGACAGAACAGGTTGAACGCTATTTAGAAATATTGTGGCGGCCAAAAGATACCCTAATTTTGAAGTTTCTTTGATCAAATCAGGTTCGTCAGTGAAAAACTTTGGCAGTTGTTTCCTCCCAATTAGAACTATAACTGTGAATATTAATCCGATGAATGCTGATGTGGCAGACGCAATTATTACTGAAAATTTCGCGGCTTTTGGATGATTGGCTCCAAGCTCATTGGACACTCGTACACTAACAAAAATAATTAAATAAGTTCTAATTTAAATTTGAAAAATTAAGATGCATTTACAAAAATAAATAGACAAAAATGTTTACCTCACTGCGGCATTGAAACCAAGTGCGACCATCAACGTCCACAGAAGATAATTCATGCTGTATGAATTTTAATTGATTAAAATTAAATAATATATGCTAAGAGGAAATAATTATTAAACATCTTTATTCCTAAACTAAACACTAACCAAATTGAAATTGCACCGATTTGCAATTCTGGATTTTTCAACAAACCGACCAAAATAATCACCGCCGTGTAATACCAAAGCTCCAAACTACAACACCAAAACAAAAAATATAAAAATAAAGAAAACACACTAAAACAACCAATCAAATAAAAAACAAAACAAAACTCAAAACTAACCATAGCATGATAGCAGAAGCGAGCGACAACCTAACAAAAGCACCCAAGTTCTTGAAAGCATCCCACGAAAACCCGGTCCAGGAATCCGGGAAAAACCCAGAAACCAAATACAGGATTTGCCCCAAGTTAATCAACCACCACGAGACATTTCCTACCATGGCCGCGCCAAACAAGCCTTTCCCCATTTTAGTAACAAAAATCCAGTTTAACAAAACGTGGATTCCTAGCACGAATCCCGCGATAGCCGTCATCACCCAAACCCGGCTTTGGGATTGGTAGAATTTTTGTAATGGGAAGTTGAACGCATATGCGAAGAGTTGCGGTAGGGCCCACTTGGTGTACCTGTTGTTTTTATTTTGTTATATATATATATATATATGGTACGATTTAAATTTTGATGATAGTTTTTTTAGAGTGAAAAGTTTGAGAGTACCGGCCGGCGGCTTGAGAGATGGGTTTGGATTGGTGGAGGAGAGAGAGGAGAGGAGAGGTGAAGAGGTAGATTGGAGTGAGAAACAAAGCGGTTGTGAGACAGATTATCCATGAGCGTTGCATGTAGATTCCTAGCATGTGGAATTGGTTGGCGCCGACCGCTTGACCGCAGAGAGTTTCTAATGCACTTCCCATGCCTAACTGTAGGAAAAGAAATATTGAATATCTTAATTAAGAAACAATTACGAAAATTTAAATGAAATGTATTATATTTTCTTTTAATTACAGGACTTCGTGTAGTTTAGTATTATTTGTACTATGGTACAAAACTAGGGTAACTTTATGGAAATACATTTATGAATGGAATGGACTAATAATTGCAAAAAATACAAAAATCAGCATTTCTTGCAATAATAAAAGATGGAAAAAGTTCATAAAGGATCAAAATAGAATATTCATAAAAGAAAATTCAACAATAGGCATGAGAATAGAAGTTCAAACAAAAATAGACTAAATCAGCAAGCAAACAGCTCCGAAATGAAATCACACTTCCTCCAAAATCAAACAAAGAGACAACTTAATGACGTAACATAACAAATTTATTTCATTGTTACACTATCCAAGCAAATATATCATTTAAAATTTACCAAAATGCCATAGACGAAACCCTCAATGACATTTTCAACAACTGCGACCGCATCAAGCTCGATCTCGCCTATGTGGCCTACGAACGCAACGGTTACAAAACTGATTGAAAACTCAAACACTTGAGTCAGAATTACAGGAAGCGCGATATGCCACGTCAGCTTCGACTCAAACCATATCTTCTTCATCAGTACCATTCTCTCCATGATTAATCAAAAAACAAACACTCCTTTGTTTCTAGTTTGTAGATTATATATTCTCTCCAAAGAGATCACGTATATGCAGCGAATTTCAAAATGTCGTAATCATTGTGTTATTTTATATTTCCATCATTTGGAGGTTGGCAAAGATAAGTCGTAATATAGGGGCCCTTCAGAAATCATACACAGTGCTCTAGTCTCAGTCTCAGCAGGTGTGTTTGGCAGGTTGTTGGCTATATATTTGAATTTGACCTCTGTTTTTAAGTACTAAATATAATAATGATGAATATGTATTAAAAAGGAACACATGTTAATATTATACGAATTGTTGATGGTTCCAACTTCCAAATGGAAGGCGAAGATTTTAATAAAAAGCTATTAAGACTAGGTACTATTAATATTGTATGCTTAATAGATTTATAATATCTTTGGTTAAGTTAGTATTATTGTAGATTTCATAAGCAACGACAAATTAGAGAGACAAGTCTCAACTGCTTTTTGACTAAACAAGTCGAATACATCCTGTATTGTGCTCCCGTGCAGTGAATCATGTTGCGGGTAAAATCGCATTTGAAACATGACTCGTTATATGAATCGCTGCATGATAGATAGCATAGAGACAATACAGTCAATTATTGTTTTTTTGGTAAGTAAACTCAATTAGTGGGATATCTAATTCTTCCTTTTCATTTTTAGTCCTTAGCTTTGGCCACTTCCACCAAATTATGATTCCTCACTTGATATTTTGCTTAGTAAAAGAACATATTGCTTCTTCACTCAACAAAATTGACCACTTTAGCCTAGATATCATTTTATTTTATATATTATTTTCTTGAATCCCACCTTTTAGATATAGTATAACTAATTAATCATATACTGAAAAATAGTATGACTAGAAGAAAATCATTTATTGTTCCATTCCATGTGCAAAAAATTCTCTTTAAATAAAAGTATATTTTTCGCCTTTCACTAAGGCCGAAACAGAAACCGGATCCACAAAAGAAACATAGCCCAGTGCCTTTGTAGTCGAGGTAGAAATATATCATTTTGAAAAAGTAGAAATATATCAATTAAAAATGCTTAAGGAATACTAAACATTCCCTGTTTGTAAAATATGGTAAAATATATCCGTTCGTAAAAGAATTATTACGAGAATTCCGTAGGCGAGGCCTTCGATGAAGCCCTGAGCGACAGAGACGGCGGCGAGCTCGAGCTTACCGAGATGGCCGGCGAAGACGGTGGTGACTAACGAAATCGACTGCTGAAGAACCGCCGTGAAGATCACCGGAAGCGCGATTCCCCATAGCAGCTTCTTCTCCTCCCAAATCTTCCTTCCAATTCTCTCCAACATATTTCTGCTTCTTCCTTTCTTCCCCCTTTGACGTGGGTTGTAGGGTTTGGGGGAGGGATGGAACAGTGGAAATGGTAACTTATACGTAAGGGTTTAAGCTGACACATCGGAGAAGGAGAGACACGTGTAGCTTGCATGGCGGTTGGTAAGTTTTGGTTCTTTTGGTCAACCTTTGAAACAAAAGTCGTAAAACTCAGACCAGCAGCTTTATTTATTTTTGTTGTCAACGGGAGTATATAAGTATTTATTTGAATTGGCCTACGGACAATCAAATTAAATCGACACGTTAACTTTTCAGACATAAATTCTTCTCCAACTATGCAATATTTGGATTAGGCTACGGGCAATTAAAAGCCGAAAAAACTGCAATGTTTGGATTTGTATAAGGTTGCGGCTTTTCTTTTTCTCGATTTTGTTTTGGGAATAGTTTTATGCAATTTATTAGAACCTGTAAAGTCAATATATCTTTTTGCACACACATATATAATCTGTTTCAGTCAATTTATTAGAACCTGTAAAGTCAATATATCTTTTTGCACACACATATATAATCTGTTTCAGTACAACAGTATCTTAATAAGGCACCATTTTATACCAATCAGTACTTAACAATTCATCATTCATGAAAAAAATTACACCACCTAATCACAATTTCCTACCATTTCTTGATCAAAATGACAATCAATCAATTCCCGCAAACAACAAAACAAAGCCAAAAACAAGCACAGAAAACAATTCCATTACCAGATAAACCCATCATTATGCACCACCCTAAACAAACACACTCACCACAAACACCAACTCACA
Source organism: Juncus inflexus (assembly GCA_024447665.1). Lineage (NCBI taxonomy): Eukaryota > Viridiplantae > Streptophyta > Magnoliopsida > Poales > Juncaceae > Juncus > Juncus inflexus. Next base: position 16,111,974 of record JAJHPC010000001.1, on the reverse strand, counting down.
CACACACACTATTCAAACAATCACCACCACAAACAAACTAAATTCCATCCAACCAAACACAAACCCTAATTAATTATTAAAACGCGAGAAGACTCGCGATGACAAGAACTCCGACCAAAACCAAGAGAGCTTTCAAGTACACGTCGGCCTGGTGATGATGATGATGATGCGTGTGGGCCCCACCCGGTCCGCCAGCCTGGCGCGGAAATCCGTGAGCGTGTTGCCATCCGTGCAACGAGTGCCCGTATCCGTATGGAAATCCCGCTGCGGGTCCGTACGCTGCTGCGTGTGGAAATCCATGCACCTGATTAAAAAAAAAATTTAAGAAATAAATAATGATGGTTTTATTATAGGCCAAAATTGACTTGTATCCCTGCAAAAAAATCATAATTTCAGATATACACCTGCAAAACGTATAATATCACCAATAACACCAGATAGCTAAAAAACTATCATCATTTATCTTCAAGCATTTTTATATGAGTGATTTTGTAGGGGAATTGGTGATATTTCACTTTTTGCAGGGACACATGAAGTCATGATTTTTTGCAGGGGTACATGTGAAATTTGGTCATATTATGTGATAGTTTTGTTTTTGTATGACAATTGGATTTGGTATTTCAAATCAAATAACTCAACAGATGTAGATTCTGACTCTAGAATTAATTCTAGACAACTTTATATGACAGCCAAGCCTAGTATTTTAAATTAAATTAAATTCGGATTAGCAATTAAATGGAAGAATTACTAGTCTGACAATCAAATAAAGTTGTCAAGAGTTAATTCTAGAATCAGAATCTACTAGTTTGACACCTGCGCGTTGCTGCGAGTATAACATTATTATGAAAGATAATAAAAATTAATTTTTGAGATTTAAAAATATATCATTTAAACATAGGGACTTTTTAGTAAATTTCCAAAAATATTTAAGTAGGAACTTTTTTGCAATTTCCAATAATGCATGGACTTTTTTGCAATTTAGGATAATATAGTTTTTTTTTTAATTACTGAAAAACATTTAAGTAGGGGCTTTTTCTCAATTTTAAATAATCCAGAGACTTTTTGGATTTTTGGGGATAATATGTAGTAAGTTTTTTTTGGCAATTTCCAATAATGTAGGGATTTTTTTTTTGTAATTTCGGTATAACATAGGAATTTTTTGCAATTTCTAATAATGTAAGTTTTTTTATAATTTACATAAGGTTTTTGTTGCAAATTTTCAAAAATGGGCGTTTTTGTAATTCTTATTTATACAAGGACTTTTTTACAAAATTCCAAGAGAAGGGTGACGTGGCCACTCAAAAATCCTCCATTTTCATCGAGCATAATATTTAGTAAGATGTCCGTTGCATTATGTTTTAAATCCAAATCAGCAACTTAAACAAAATATTACTTGACCTGCCTATCATATAAAACTACTTAAGAGTTAATTTAAAATTAAAATAAAATAACTTTCCTAAAAAGAAAATTATATATATATATATATATAATAAATTTAATAAATCCCGGCACCTGAAAGCTGAGCAAAGGAAACAAGCCGCCAATAGCAGCTGAAAACGTATAATTCCCCCACCTCCCTCCCGGCCCCGGTCCACCCGCACCCGGTCCATGTACACCCGGTCCACCCCCCACGGTCCCCGCACCCGGTCCACCCATATACCAATTCCCCCCATTCCCAAACTGCTCGGCCTGCTGCGGCCTCTGCCCGGTGGGTCTACTCGGTATTTCCCTAGACCGGGTCCGCGGGTCCTCTCTCACTTTCCCTCTTCCGTAAAGAGGCACCAATTTCTCCTCTTCTATTAAAGCTTTGCAGACTGGGCATTCGGGCGAGTGAGCGTGGATGTGGAGCCATTCGTAGAGACACGGCCAACAGAATAAGTGGCCACACAGTGTTATGATTGGTTCCTGAGCGAGCTCTAAGCAGATGTTGCATTCGAAGCTTCCGGAAGATTCGAACGGGTTTGGGTTGGGGTTTGGGTTTGGGTTTGGGATCGTGTTGCTGCTCGTCGATTCGCCGAACCGGCTCGGCATTTTCTCACCAGACCCTGTGTGAAGTACAAAGATTTTTGGAAAAAGTGTTGAAATTGACTTTGAGGGTATTGATTGAAGTGAACTTGTATGAAATTATGTGAAAATGTTTGGAGTAATTTGGTATAAACAGTGTAATATTTGGAGTAAATTTGATAAGCAATTATGACGAAATTATGGCTCAAGGAAGTAGGAAGTACAAATTCATATCCCCAAATGGAGAAAACGACCTGAAATTAGCACAATTAAACACGCCTTTGTCCTTAATTAAAAAGAGAAATCCCATGTTTCTCTTTTAAGTCTATAGTAATTACCAAAAGTGTATACACTTCCACGAAAAGAAACAGACCTAAATACTGAAAAAGAACAAGAGAAGAACGAAATCAACACAAAACGAAAACCCTAGATAGATCACTGAGCGTGATACTGAACTCAGAAAATTTTCATCTATCAGAGAGAGTTGAGAGACAGAGAGGGAGAGAGAGGCCGTACACCGGGTTCAGGAGAGGAGAAGGAGCGGATCGGATTCAGCCAGATCGGAGCAACAAAAAAGATTCTGTTTTTTTATATTTCTTTTTCATGTTTGTTTTTGTTTTCATTCTTCACAGTTTCGGTGTGAAGCATTTTTCTTCCTAGGCACGGACCATGATACAGTTCTGTTAGTTAGGTGGGTATAATTTGAGCACACAATATTGATAATTGATCATTATTAGTATATTAAATGAAAATGTTATCAAATGAACTTGTTTATTAGCTAGAATTAATATTTTTGTAGTTCATATTTTTTTAAGGTATTTTGTAGTTATCATTACTGTTTATTTTTGTTAGTTAGACATTGTAATATTGCAGTTTAACTGGAAAGTTGAAATATATATGGGAAAATGGTGAAATAAAAAGAAAACTGTTGACAGGGTCTAGTTCCAAGTAAAATAAAATAAATAACAAAATTAAAAATATATATATATTTAATTATATTGGGCTAACTATTGCAACAAAAAGAGGCCCAACATTTTTATGGATCAATTAATTCAGTGTTGGGCCACATTAGTCAAAATTTCAGGCCCTTGCTATTATTTCAGTACACGTTATAAGCTGAATTAAAAAAAAATGTCTAAGCCCGGGTTCGAACCGGGGACCTTTAGTGTGTGAGACTAACGTGATAACCAACTACACCACCCAGACCTTTTTTGTTCCATTTTACAATATACTTTATTTATATTCTATTATTGATGAATTTATATAAATATACTGTTATCGTACCGGTTTCAGAGCATGAACTAAAATCATTTTCATGATGGGAGTGAATTGATTATGAGTCATACCGGTTTCAGAGCATGATAGTATTGGTCAAATTATTAACAGTCTTGATGTAACAATTAGGCAGGGTTTTTTGTTCTGTTGAAGGCTTGAATATTCCTTTTTCCAAGTAACACAACACCTAGATAGTCAAAAACATTGAAAGTCAAGAGGAATTTACTCATGTTTCCTTTTCAAAAATTAAAACTTGAATAGACAGGAAATATCAGAATTAGATGCCTCCAGAACGCTTTTTTGACAAAGTCTATAACCAACAAAAACGAAATTTTACAAATTCATTCAGGAAACAAAAAGATATCTATCACAAATTTCACACACACAAAACAACAAAACAAAAGCTCACATTTGCTCCTCCTGTAGATATTTATACTGTTTTCTCTTAACCTATAATTAACTAAGATTATCATGCATGCATCTTAATTTCTCTTATCATTAAAACATAAAGTAAAATAAAAATTAATCAATTTCGCTAATTTGCGGAAGCGGACGCATATAATGGTCATCATCTCTCACATGGCGATTACTATTACAAGCGAGTCGGATCCCGATTTGAACCCCGACCCGTTTCATCTTCCCCCACAAATCCTTCTTCTTCTCTTCACTCCCCATCCTAACATGTTTTACGCTTTTTGTGCACTCCAAATAAGCCATTAAAAATGGATCATCTTGATCATCTAAAGATGGTGAAATTTTCTCAGGAGGCTGAAACGGGCAGGGCGGTAACGGAACGTAAAGATCGTGAAATGGCGGTTTAGGCTTTGATTGTAAGGAAGGTGGTGGAGGAAGCTTGAGGGTATTCTGGGTTTTTTCTGTGGGGATTGGAATTAGGGTTTTTTCCTTTTCATTTTCTTTTTGAAGAGGGGTGCCTGGCTGGTTTTCCCATGAGAAGGGGACTCTCTGTGTGATGGTTGTTTGAGTGTGAAGACTCATCTTCTTTGTGCAAGAACAAATAATTGATGGTTGTTTTTGTGTTTTTTTTATAGACGAGGGATTTTAAAAGAGAGAGAGAGAGAGAGAGAGAGATGTGGTGAGGACCGTGAGGTTATAGTTATGGTTTAGTTGAATGAATTTAATAGTTAGATTTTGTAAGATAAGAATTCTTGTTTGGTTTACTAGGATTTTTAGGGAGACTTGCACTGTTCTTGGGGTTATCTCATCATCTCCATCTCCATTGACTGTACTTACTGGTTTAATCCAGTATTCATCTCTGCAGTAGGATCACAGTATTTTATACAAAAGGACATCTCTGTTTTTGAAGAATGGAGAGGAGCTGACCATTTGCCGTGAGAGAATTGTTTTACGTATTGGTTCAAATATTGGTTGGTTTATGTTTGGATAAAAAGACTTGGAAAATGAAATAGAAAAAGGATAAAAGTGGAAAATAAGTAATGGGGCTGAATAGTAGTCATAAGACTCTAAGAAGGGTTGACCATGGTGTTGACTGGTAGTGTCTGTCATTTTCTTTGAATCGAAAATCAACTTTAACAAGGATGAATGATTATTCACATTAAAATTTTATCTAAGTTCTTATGACAATCTAGTTATTTAGCATATGCGTAAAGGTAAATAAGTCAAACATGATGTAAAAAGTTTGAAGCATGTCAAGTTCAAGTTATCCAATCTAAAAACGGCCGCATCTTTTTTTCCTACAAGATGATGCAAAACTTGAACTTGCTTGTAAAAAATGAAGGGTCTTATTGTAATAGGCGTATAATAAATACGTGTGGTGAATTAAATGATTTATATTAACTTCATTATATGTATTTCTTGCAAACAAGTGATGGATTTGAACCCAACTTGATGAAAAGTCACAATACATGCAACGAACTTATTAAATTTATTTTGCAGCGAAGCAAACGTACAGATTTCAACAACTTTGATATAGTACAATGCACTAAATAATTATTAATTACATACGTCTGAACATTTTACAAAATTATCATAATCTCCTCGATCCTCTATTAAGATCTGCGACTACATCAGTCAATACAATAATTGCATCATAAACTATTACAAAGATGAGCAATCTGCTTTTTATGCAAACAATTTCTAACTATTCGGACAGGATTAGGAAGCTCGGTTTCAATTCAAGAACAGGATTAGTAAACTCTTATTTAGTTAAAATTCGCCTAAGGGCGTTTAAAGCAAAATATATATATATAATAGATCTTGAATGTTTTGTTGGCCCTACGAACTCCAAAGTGACATGGCCGAACAAATTTACAAAAAGACACGACGGCATTTAATCCATGTCAGAGCCCACCAACGAAAAATGGAGGCACCATTTGTAATTTACACCTATGCCAAAAAGCAAAGAAAAATCAAAATCGAACATTCATATCTGATTAAACGATTTGATATTTGCAAAATGCAAGTACCACTAAGAAATAACAGAAGATAATTCACCATTTTCTTAAAATCCTAAAACATATTAATCAGCAAGCACTAATCATGATTAGTGGGCTAATAATGCAAGTGCCCCACACACACACACACACAACATAACATACTCTCAAATCTAAATATAAACCCACTACTTAAAACTTTACATCCCTCAAAAACCCACAAAATATTAGAGCCAAACAAAGCAAATATACCACCACTCCTAAGTCCTAAATCCACACACAAACCATTAAACCAAACAAATCCTTCTGACCGATTTACAAAACCCTACCTAAAACCACAACACAATCAATCAAACAAACCCTAATTATACTATAAATGTTATGAGAAATTTCCATAATTTCTCTTTTACTGATTTCGGTTCCTTTCCTTCTTCCTCTTCTTCTTCCTCCTCATTCTCTTGATTCCCTTTAATTGGCGTTTCAGAAATCTATCACAATTCAAACAAAAATATATATTCAAAATAAAAAAATTAGATAATTAGGATTTCTTATAACTTGAATAATTATGGTATCAAAATGAATAACTTACTGGAATGATCTCCTCTAATGGCGCTTCATCATCCTCATGTGAACCATTCGCCCCTCCATTACCAACCTTCAACAAACTGCCAATCCAAAAAATAAAAAGATAATTAAAAACATTAATCATAAAAAACAACATTCATCTTCATTAAAAAAACATTATAAATACCTTGAAGAAGCATCAACATGAGAACCATTAGTTCTCTGTTGCTTAAACCTCAGCCCAAACTCCTCATCATTATCATCATCATTAGATCTTTTCCTTCTAGAAGCTTCCTTTCCGTTCCCCGAACCTGACGCATCGCCAGCTGTACTTTCTGGAGAGTTTTTAAATATAACTTGCTTACATCTTCTAACCCAAGAGACAGGTGTCCCTTTCGATCCAGAACCTTCTAGAAGAACTCTCCTTTCTATTATAGAAATTTCCTTTTCTTTTTCTTTTTCCTTCTCTTTTTCACCCCCATTTACAACTAAAATGTTATTATTATTATTATAATCATGATCTTTAATTAGTTTTGTTTTGACAGGAGTTGATCTGAGTTTAGTTGACGCGTACAACAAAGCTTTCCTTTCTGCTTCCTGATTCTCCGATTCTAATTCATTTAATTCCTTAATTTTCACATTTATCGCATCGCGATCCGTGCGTAAAAGCTCTCTCTGTTCCTTGAGTTTCTCTCTCTGTAAATTTAAAGAGTCTATCATCTCCTTTATTTCGTTCGTCTCTTTCTCTCTCTGAGACCTCACAAGGGAAATTTCCTCTCTCTCCTTTTTGAGTTTGTCAAATTCACTTTCTAAATGTTCGAATTGTTTTGAGATCATTTCCTTTTGGGACTCTAAATATCTCGTTTCTTCTTCTCTCTTCCTCTCAAACTCTCTTTCTCTCTCCTTTAAATAAGACTCAACTTCTTCTCGCCTCGCATTCACACTGTTTTGTAACTCGGTTTTCTGAATCTCCATATCTCTCTTGAAATCCTCTCTTTCTCTCTCTAACTTGTTCAGCCAGGTGGCGTGCTCTGATTGGATGGACCTCATGAACTCATCTCTCTCACTAGCCAATAACTCAGAATTGGTTTTCAACTGCTCTCTTAACTCCTCTTTCTCTCTCTTGATGCTCTCATGTTCGTTCTTCAAGTGCTGAGTCATCCTCTCTCTCTCCTGTTCTAACCTCTCAGATTCTCTCACTAGATCTTCCTTCTTTTCGTCTACCAATTCCCATTCAATCTCAAATCTTTCCTTTTCAGATTGTAATCTTTCCGTTTCAGCCAAAAGCTCTCTCTTTTGAGCCCTTAAACTATCAATTTCCACTTTCAACTCTCTCTCAAGAGAAAACAGCTCGTTTCTCTCTCCTTCGGTTATCTCAATTTCCCCCTGGGTCTTCACATTCTCCACTCTTTCTCTCTCTAAGTTAACCCTCAATTTCTCAAGCTCGATTCTCATGCACTGAATCTCAACTTTCTCTCTCTCCAAATTCTTCAACCTAATATCCTGTTCTTTCTTAGCCAGCTCAAGCTTTTCTTCACCTTCTTTCAATTCTCTCAATTTCACACTCAACTCATCTTCTCTCTCCGCCAGGTCAGCAAGCCTGACTTTCAAAACCTGCTCTTTTTCATCAAAACTGCTCAATTTCTCATTAAACGATGCTTCTAAATCGGCCAGCGAAATTTTTCTCTCCTCAATTTCCTCTTCAAAAATCGCTCGCCTTTTTTCCAAATCCGATTCAAATTCACTCTTTCTCTTCTCCAACATTCTCTCTTGCTCCTCCATCAGCTTCTTAATCTCAGCCTACCAAAAAAACAATCATTAACCACATTTCACTACTTTTACATCATTATTAATTATATTCAAATTAATTTATTACCTGTTCTTTAGATCCAATATTCTCTTGCAAAACAAGCAGCTCCCTTTCTTTCTTGTCCAACAAACCTTCCTTCTCAATCAAATCCTACAAAATAAAAAAATAAGCACAAAAAACATTCAACCAGTAATTAAATAATTTAAATCTTAACAGTTCAAAACTTAAAAAATAATTTTAATCTTAATAATTAAATAATCTTAAAAAAATAATTAAATAAATCTAATCTTAATAATTCAAAATAAGCACAAAAAACATACACCGCCTCAAACTTAATACCTCAAAAAAAAAAATGAAATATTTAAATAATTGCCCACCTCTTGTCTAGCAGATAAATTGGCCAATTTGAGATCAAAACTACTTTTCTGTTCCAAAAACGCCCTTCGTTCTGCCTCCACTTTCCCTCTCTCGCTCTCCAGCCTGCTCTCGAGGCCGCTCAGGCTCTCCGTCCTCTCCATCGCGAGCACTTCCCTCTGATTTACAATTCTCTCCTTCTCCAGCAGCCGCTCTTCCTCCTCACTCAGCACCTTCTGCGTCGAGCTCAGGCTCTTCCGTTTCGCGCTCATCTCCATCTCTTTTGTCTCGTACCTAAAAAAAATGAATAAAACAAATTACTTTATATTTCTGACAACTTATGAATAAGCCCTTTTGCGAAAAAGAAGCCTTTGTTGTCACAAAATTGCAAAAAAATGCCCCTGGGTTATGGAAAATTGCAAAATACCTAGCATAATTGCCAAAAAAAATAAAAGAAATTATTTCCATCAAAGTTTACAAATAAGCCCTTTTGCAAAGAGCCCCTGCATTATGACATTTTGCAAAAAGACCCTGGGTTATGCGAAATTACGAAAAAAACCTGTATTATTGAAAATTGTAAAGAACCCCCCTGCATTATTTCCAAAATTGCAAGGACCTCCCTGTCATTAGTTAGAAACTTTAATAATGTTAATTTGGAAATAATGAAGGGGCTTCTTTGCAATTTTCAATAATGCAGAGGCTTTTTTACAATTTTGGCATAACCCAGGGTCTTTTCTGCAAATTCACCTAAAAAATAAAAAAAACTTACTCATTCTGTAAAGAAACCATTCTTCTCTTTAACTCGTCCTCGCGAGCCTCCACATCCTGAAGGCTCCTCTTGGCCGCCTCCCGAGTCCTGCTGACGTCAGCTTCTAGAGACCTCGCTGACATCAGCTTGACATCAGCCTCGTCTAACTTTCTAGAAGCTTCTTCTCTCATCTGACGCGCCTCCGCCAGCCTGGACTCGTAGGACATTTTGGTTTCTGCCCATTCTACCCTCATGTCATGCAATGCCTTCTCAATCTGACATGGAGAATGCAATTATTTGTGTATTAATATACGAATTATTAATTAAATTTGTATTATCTTTATTCATAATGCATAACATATATACAAAAGTTATATTATTTGCGCCAATTACTTTTATAAAAAAATATTTATAACATGTGTAAATATGTTTCCTGATATGCACAAATATATTATAACAACTAAAATAATTTGCATGTAAAATATATTATGAAATAAGGACATTTAGGATGATTTAACTGACTTACATTTGAGACGCATTCTTTTTCAACTCGAAGGGCTTTTTGGAGAGATTCTTCTCTTTTTGAGGCCTCAGCTAGTAAAGTGGCCTGTGAAGCTTTCTCACGTTTGTGTTTCATTTCTGATGACTCAGCAAGTTCCTTTAGTTGGTCGTATTTTGAAGTCCATTCTTTTTTTTCGAGTAGTAAAAGACCCATTTGGTTCTGATATTCATATCTCTGCATCAAAATTGAAAAATAAAATTAGTTTTTTAGAATGGCAATATGGTAATTGAAAATTAAACATTTTTAAGATTCATTCCAAATATAATACATGTTCTGATATTCATATGTGTTTCCAAATATAAACATGTGAATTGGTACAAAACCCTAGATGTTCAGAAAAGCATAGATTATTCATTTACATCTTGATATGTAGTACTCATACAATCACATAAATCTTAATTCAAATATGTGAAACAGAACTATTAATTTCTGTGCTTGTGCATCTTTTAAGGCAATTAGAGAAATTCAAAAGAGTAATTAAGGAATTTAGTTTTAAATTAATAAACCAATTTAAAAAATTTCATTTATTTCAGAAAATAAAATAAAATTTGTGAAATTACTAAGCGCCATAACCACCGTCAAGCTAAACCTTAACCTTCCTTAAAAATCAAGAAAACTAAATTTACCTAAGACAAAACAAAAGAACAAACCTCTTTTTCAAGCTCGGAAATATACGCAATCAAAGCCGCTTTATCCTTCCTCTTGACCGTCTCTTCGTCAAAACCCGCCTCTCTCAGCTGTCGCCAGATCGCCTCGTCACCAGCTCCGTTCGCCGTCGGAGAGAGAACTCCGCCGCTTCTCAAGCCAGCCGAGGCCATTCTAGGGCTCGCCATCAGCTCGCCTGAACCCTAACCCTAGATCGTGAGACTCGGCTGGAACCAGTTGGCTACTGATAGTGGGAGAGAAGGTCTTTTTTCTTTTTCTTTTTCTTTTTCTTTTTACTTTGCATAAAAGACCTTTTTATTTTTATTTTCTTTCCTTTCATTTACTCCTGTAAGAATTGTTATATCCTCTCTGTTTTGTATAAGCTGGAGATATACGGTTTTGAAGAGGCTGCCAGGTAGGCATTTACTAGATTAAATGGAGAGGATGACTTGACTGGACAGGAAAATGGAAGGTCGGCTAGCAGTGCATTTGATTAAACGTTTGATTTGATTTGGGCGGGATTTGATTTGATTTTGATCTCATTTCGAAATCCAAATCAATTTGATTTGATTAAGGGCCAATTAGATTCATCTAATCTAGTAAGTAATCTACATACTGTCAATCTAATATGATTTAGTTGCCCAGAATTAACATTTCAGTATTTCAAATTTTTCCTCATTATCAAAATTCAACGATCTGTAAATTGTAATATCCTTTTTTTTTTAATGTTACTCTCAAGTCTAAAATATATGACATCTCTTAATATAAACTAACTATACAGAATAATAGAACAGAAAGTCAAAATGAAATAACTTAACGCAAAACAAAATATCAGGATTCATTAATAATTAGGATTTTCATTCAAATAAAATCATACATAATCACCATTGTGCTAAGCACACAAAGTCAAACTCTCAAATTAGTTCCATCTGGAAACATCATTATTTCCTCGTACTAAAATTCAAATATTTACATACATCAGACAAACCTAAAAATAAAATTCAAATATGGAAATAAATATTTCTCAAATCATCAAGCTACACTAATCCCTCCTTTCAAACCTCGGATATCATAGAAAAAGATGCACCTTTTTCTTCATAATAATCAGAAAGCCAGCTTTTAATTATATTAATTTCCGATTTTCTAAAATTCACCAACCAATCAGGATCCTCCTTAGTTGATGGCCTCAGATCAATATGATGCGCCCCTGTAAAAAATACAATAATTAACATAAGCTCAAAAATAAAAATATACTCAAAAGTTTAAAAAATAATTTAAAAAGAAAAAATACCGAGTGGAGCAACAAGCGCAACAATACTGTCAGATATGTTATTTAAAACACTGGAAAATGTACAAAAAAAATAATATTATAATTCAATAATAAATATAGTATTAAAATAGTAATAAAATTTGAAAAAAATAATTGATTTTATTTTATTTTTACCTTCCACCACTCCACGGATCCAAAAGCCCATTGGAGAAAATAATATTACTCCCAAATTTCTCCAAAACCTTACTAATATTCTAAAAAAACAAAACAAAAGCTCAAAAATCAACAATCACATTAAAATACTTCAAAAATTCAAAATAAAATAATCCAATTAATAAACTTACATGGCCGCCAAATTCAGTAGTAACCCATCCAGGTCTAGGAACAATATTAAAATTCTTTTTACAATAATCCAAAGTATCAGAATAATTATAATTATAAGGCGCAAACATGCTCGTCTTTTCGTTCGATGACATCGGCATGACCATCTCTGTGCACGCCTATCAAAGCACATCCAATTTTCATTTCAGTCCTCAGTTCGTAATTTATAAAAAAACTCAAGGGGGTAAAATGTAAGATTTGCAAACTTTCAAGGAAAAAAATCGTAACTTGATGGCAATTTAACGGCAATTTCAGGGCTCAAATTATATTTTGTAAAAACTCAGGGGGTAAAGTGTAAGATTTACAAACCTCAAGGGTTGAAATCGTAACTTGATGATAATTTCAAGGGTTCAATTGTAATTAGTAATAAGTTAAGGGGTGAAATGCAAGAATTACAGACCTGCCAATCCCAACCGCTCATTCCGTGTGGATCATCGTTCAAATCAAAGCATTTATTATCTCCTGTGTAGTTATAATATATATTTACGCCTGAATAAATACGCTCTGTTAAAGTCTTTCCTTCAGATTCATCGTCTATTTTTTTACACACCTGGTAATCAAAATAAAAAATAAAATAATAAAATAATAAAATCATTTTAAAAATAAAAAATAATAATAAGATTAAAATAAGCTACCTCTTTAATTGGATTACCAGGTAATGGCATGAGAAAATTAGCTGCATAAGGATAATTAGCCATGGCTAAATAACTATAAGCTGAATCGATCCAATCTATAAGTTCGTCTGTATTATTCAGCGTGCTGTGTATTTAAATTAGTATTACAATTAAAAATATAAAATGCAAATAATAATAAAAATTATGCGAAGATAATGAAATCTTACTTGCAAATTTTGAAGGTTTTGGTTAATTTCGAAAGGCCGTTTTGGTCTTCTCCTTCCTTCTCCAAAACATCCCATGATTTCTTTATCGACTCAAAACAACTCTCACTCTCTCTCTACAAAACAAAACAACGCAATAATATTATATTAATAATTAATCTATTAGAATAAATAAATATTCATGTACATAATTATATGATGACATCAAAATCATTTGAGACCATATGGTAAAATGTATCCGACAAAGCAATATCTTGTATATTATATATATATTATATTATATACTAACCTAAAAATATTCATGTATATAATTAATTATATACTAACCTTAAAATCATTTGAGACAATGTCGTAAAATGTATCAGTGGAAACAATATCTTCAAATTGCAAAATTGGCGCTGACGAGGCGAGAGCTCCAATTGCAATATGTGGATATTTTAATCTCATCCAAGCAGCCAACACTACCAAAAAAATAAAAAATAAATCAAAATTCACAATCCAAAAACATATAAAACTTCTGATTATATTATTTTGTTATTCATTCTTACTGCCGCCATAAGAGCCGCCGAAAAGCACAACCGGACTATTTTCTGACGATAAATTCCGTTTCAGATCAACAATTAAGGTTCCAAAATCCGCAAGAGCTTGCTCAGCCGTGAGATAAGCCAACGATTTCGAGCTATTATACGCAATTTCCTTACTTCCATACGGCATCGATTCCCCATAGTACCGATGCTTCAATCACCAAAAAAACCATCAAATTCAGAACTTTTTCTCATCAATTCTCATACAAGATCTCTCTTTTTTCGTTACCTCAGCGAAGACGACGAGGGCCTTGAACTGAGGAGCGATTTCCCAAATGAGCCCGGTGTTTTCCAAAAACCATTCAATATCGCCTTCGTTCCCGCAGTAGAAGAAGATGGGTCCACCTGGACCGGACCAGCCGTCAGTTCCGCCGACCATGTACCGCTGCTGGAACTGGGATTCCGGCGCGGCGAAGCTGAAGTGGTCGAGCTGCTGCGTGAAGTAGTATGTTTTGTAGGAGTAGGAATTTGAGGGATTTGGATTCCTGGATTTGCGGGGGAATTGGTTGAGGAATTTGGGCAATGGGGATGAGGAGGTGAGGAAGATGAAGAGGAATAATAATGGGAGAATAAGGATTAGAGCTCGCATGGTGTTTGTGAATGTTTGTTTGATCAGATGATCAATTTGTTGTTAGGGGAGGCTTAAATAATGCACCAAGCATAAAGATTATTATATTTGATTAATTCAAAAATAAAAAATTACAAGAATGGATAATTGGGGAAGTAAACTCCGTATAAATCTACGGAGGAAAAAGAGTTAAAACAAATGATGGTTTTTGTATTTGATTGGATATGTGATCGTCTGTGTATTTTTTTTTTTTTTTTTTTTGCGAGTATGTCTGAAAAATAGCTTAAGATCAAACTTAGGGATATACATATACTGATATTTAATGTGGAGATGTGGAGCCCAATGGCAGTGAGAGAGAGATAAAAGGAAAGGTCAATTTAGCTTAGTTTAGTCTAGGTGTTAAGTACAAGGTGGAGATTTAGTTGGGTGCACGCTTGATATAGTGCCATCATCTCAACAGAAAAAAATGCCAAAACAAGCAAGAAGTTCCAAAACTTACCTTATTTAATAACTTTAATAAATTGTGAGGACGTTTATAAAATTACAAATTAGATGATGGATAACTCGACTTCACTCTAAAAGTTGATTAGTTTTACAAAATTACTGCAGTAAACCCAAAATTAGATGGATTATTTTAACAGAAGTAAAGTTGGGTCATAATGGTTGGGGTAAACAAATAAGAGAAAATAAAAGGTTTGATCAATTTTATTGTTGTTTAACACTAATTTTAATATAAAGAACACAAAATGTCAATGTGCATTCAAGTTCAAGATCCAACTTGTTCATGAAGAAATTAGCACATCCAATATTTATCTACTAAGATTCAAGATTTGGTTTGTCATCCCGCATTCAGGACCGGATTACAAAATAAAGAGATTCAGTTTTTTGTAAAATTAGACGCCGGGTTTTACTCCAAAACATATATTCCTGGATAAAATACCCTGAAATAACCCTAACCAAACATGCCAAATATGTATTCAATGAAATATGTGTTGTTAATGTCATGAAACATATAATTTTCTTTGAAAACTTTCAAGAATTGTTGGACAATTTCGCACAAGGCTCCACCATCTCCCCGCAAGAAGGAGCCCGGGCGGAGCGGCCGTCGGTGCGGATCTTGGTGGTAGTAGCAAATATTCAAATAAGAACTTTGAAGGCCGAAGAGGAGAAAGGTTCCATGTGAACGGCACTTGCACATGTGTTAGCCGATCCTAAGGGGCTGGGGAAGCCCGTCACAGAGCGCACGATTTCGTGCGGCCCCCGAAAGGGAATCGGGTTAAGATCCCCGAGCCGGGACGTGGCGGCTGACGGCAACGTTAGGAAGTCCGGAGACGCCGGCGGGGGCCTCGGGAAGAGTTATCTTTTCTGCTTAACGGCCTGCCCAGAATATTGGCTAAACACCAATAAACGAGCCAACAAAGAAGACAGGAAGCAACAGAGTGCAAAATGAATGGCGAATTGTTGGATAATTTAGAAGGTGCGTAAAGATATAATATTATTAAGGAAAAGAGTTTCGCCGGAACACACGAGCCTAACCGCAATACGAGACGCCTCCAAGTGGTTGGGGTCTTTAACGACCGGAACTCTCTCAATAACATCTAAGTGAATAGATGTACTAGGGAATTGAGCAGATCCTAATTATTCACTAGATTAGGTCATCCAAGTTTAGCATTTATTTCTATACATTTGCTTGCCAAAGAAATGCATTTTATTTCTTTTAATGAAAATGATTAAGTAGGCTAATCGCCTCCTACTAAAAAAAAATTGTTTGAAAACTCTCAAGAATTACATCCTTGTAGTCATGTTTGATCAATAATATTAATACTAACAAATAATATTGGGTTGTTAACAAAACATCAAAGCTTTCATAGCTCAGTTGGTTAGAGCACCCGTTTAGTAAGCGGGAGGTCTTGAGTTCGACTCTCAATGAAAGCATTTTCATTTTTTGTTCTTTCTGGGCTTTCAATGGGCTAAACAAATCTAAAGCCCAAACTACCTCGTAAATACAGTTCCACCCAACCAGTGTCACAAAAATATCAGAAATTCTCTATTCCTCTTCAGTTCAGTCATTAATCATTCATTATCCGTTGCAACAACCACCATTCTGATCCTAAATCTTAATGTTTGTTTGTGTCTTTCTTGATCCTTGAACGTAGTTACTGACATACGATACAGCCGAATTATTGTATAAATTACTGCAGGCAATTGGATAAGGTTTGCATTTCTGAAAAATTGCAAGTAATTGACTGGAAAATGGGGTTCGGGCTTCCAGATGATTCGTATTTTCTTGGATTCGACAGCTCGACGCAGTAAGTTGAATTATCCTGAATTGCGTTGTTTTTTAGAATGTTTTGCGATTATTCTGATTGTAAGCTGTGATAATTAGAATTGGATTTGATGAGATCACTTGCTGAAAAGCAAGTATGATTTATTTTTTTGCTCTCATAGTAATTGAATTCTGCATTATGTTTGTTGATATTTGAAATATTGGGATTAGTTCATTATTCTACTGGTACTTTTGATTGAGTGAGACAACAACTTCTATTTTATGTTTGCGTATTCAATTCTATAACAATTCATTATGATTAAAATCTTCTCAAAAACATCTCCTTTTCAACCAGATCACTAAAAGCAACAATCCTCGACTCAAACCTAACCCTAATCGCATCGGAAACCGTGCACTTCGACTCCGAACTCCCTCACTACAAGACGAAAGACGGGGTCTACAGAGACCCAAATGAAGACGGCCGTATCGTCTCTCCAACCCTAATGTGGATCGAAGCCTTAGACCTAATTCTCACAAAACTACAAAAATCCAGGGTCCCTTTCGCGAAAATCGCCGCTCTCTCAGGAAGCGGGCAGCAACACGGCAGCGTGTACTGGAAGAAAGGGTCCGAAAGTAATATTCTTTCTTCCTTGGACCCAACTGAAAATTTAACTTCCCAATTCAAAGATGCTTTTTCTGTACTTGAGAGTCCAGTTTGGATGGACAGCAGTACAACTAAACAATGTAGAGAAATTGAAAAGGCTTTTGGTGGGGCCGCTGAGCTGGCAAGGGTTACCGGGTCGAGCGGGTACGAGAGATTTACGGGTCCACAAATTAAAAAAATTTACGAGAATTGTAGGGGCATTTATGAAAATACGGAGAGAATTTCTCTTGTGAGTAGTTTTATGGCCTCTGTTTTTGCTGGGAAGTACGTGAGTATTGATCAGACGGACGGAGCTGGAATGAATTTGATGGATATTAATACACGTTTTTGGTCCCAAATTGCTTTAGAGGTTTGTTTGTTTAATTTTAATCATTTTTTTTTTTTAATATTCAATATTTGAGAAATTTTGAAATTTTCAATAAGCTTTTTTTCAATTTAGGGTAATAGAGGTTTTTTTTTTTTTGCAAATTTCCCTAAATATTTTCAAGGGGTAAATATGTAATTTTTGTGAATTTATCGGATATTAAAATGTGTTTTTGGTTTAAAAAGTTTTTTAGATGTTTGTTTAATTTTGATTGGATTTAATAATTTTTTTAATATTGAATATTTTCAAGGGGTAAAATGCGTAATGTTTTATTTTAATATAGGCAACTGCTCCAGGTTTAAAAGAGAAGCTTGGACAGCTGGCGCCAGCTCATGCAGTGGCTGGTAAAATATCACGATATTTTGTTGAGAGGTGAGATTTTAATTTTTGCTCGAATAAAGTAATTTTAAGTTTAATTAATTTTTTAATATTGTTCAAAATGGTTGTATTTTAGGTTTAATTTCAATAAAGATTGTTTGGTTATTCAATGGTCTGGAGATAATCCCAATAGTCTTGCAGGTATTTTATTTTATTGGGAAATTTGCAAAAAAGCCCCTACATTATCCCTAATTGCAAAAAAAACCCCTGCCTTAATGGAAATTGCAAAAAAGCCCTTATATTCTTAAGAAAATCAAATTTTAGTCCCTACCGTTAGTTCACTTTTAACACCGTTAACTAACACATTATATTCATTTTCATTTATTTCAAAAATATTTTTCTTAATAATAATATTCCAAAAAAAATCTAAGAAAATATCTCTTGAGCAAAAAAATTTTACTGAAAAATAATTTTTTTATTTTTATAAAAATATTTTTTAACAAAAAAATTTAATAAAAAATATCGTTTTTTAAAATAATTTTTCTCGGAAAATAGTTTTTTCATAAAATTATTTTCTAAAAAATATTTTTTCTCAAAAAAATGTTTTTGAATTAAAATTATGAAAAATATATTTTTCGGAAAAGAAAAATCGGAAAAAGCTCAGTTAATGAATAATTTTTCAAAAATATATTTGTAAGAAATATATTTCTTAAAAATATCTTTTGAAAAAAAATATTTTTTAAACATATTTTTGAAATAAATGAAAATGAATATAATGTGTTAGTTAACGGTATTAAAAGTGAGCTAATGGTAGGGACTAAAATTTGATTTTCTTAAGAATACAGGTTTTTGTTTTTTTGCAATTTAGGGATGATGTAGGGAATTTTTTGCAAATTTCCCTATTTTATTTTTTTCATTTTTAAGTTTCATTTTTTTCCCATTTATAATTTGAACAAGTTAATTAATAATCTAATTAAAATATTATTTACAGGTTTAACTCTGAATAAACCAGGTGATCTAGCCATTAGTCTTGGTACCAGCGATACTGTAAGTTTATCTTAATCTTAAATTAATTCTAATATAATAATAAATGAATATTTCTAATGCATTTTCATGAAATATTTTACTTTTTTAATTTAATTTAGGTATTTGGTATAACTAGTGAGGCAAAACCGAGTTTAGAAGGAAATGTTTTTCCAAATCCAGTCGACCCAAATTGTTACATGGTTATGCTTTGTTATAAAAATGGCTCTCTAACTAGAGAAGGTACTTTATTTTATTAATTGATTATTTTTTTTTTGTTTTTTGCAATTTAGTATGTGTTAAAATATTAATTATGTAATTTCTTTTATTTTTTCAGATGTGCGAAACAAATATGCAGATCAATCTTGGGATGTATTCAACCAATATTTGGATCAAGTACCCCCATTAAATGGTAATATAATATTTTTACATCATTTTTATAATCCTAACTAAATTTATCTCAATTAAAATACAATTATTATTTTCTTTTTTACGCCAGGTGGCAAACTTGGATTCTACTACAAAGAGCATGAAATCTTACCCCCTTTACCTGGTAAATAAAAAATTTACTGACCACACACTTGATTTATTTCTTTATTAATTTATATTCATTTTCATATTTTTACTAACAAAAAATATTTAATTTATGTAGTTGGATACCACCGCTACATAATAGACAACTCTGACGACATAAAACAAGTCGATAAGTTCGATCCTCCCTCTGAGGTTTTTTCCCCATTCATTTCATAAATCACACCATAATTACCAATTACATAATATTTTAATAATAATAATATAATAACTAAAAAGGTAAGGGCAATAATAGAAGGGCAATTATTATCAATGAGAGGCCATTCAGAGAGATTTGGGATGCCAAATCCTCCAAAGAGAATTATCGCGACAGGTGGCGCTTCTGCAAATTCCAGCATTTTAAAATCCATTTCTCAAATTTTCGGTTGTTCTGTTTACACTGCTCGAAGACCAGGTATTTAATCTAATTTAATTAAATTAATCACATGTTTTAATTACGGGGAATTTTCAAAAAGACCCCTAACTTTTTTCAGTATTTAAAACAAACCTAAATTCTTAGATTATTAAAAAAAAACTTTTCTTCATTGAAATCACTCTATAGTTTTTTTTTTTTGAGAATCTTAGAAGTTAGGGTTTTTTTGAAATATTGAAAAAAGTTAGGGGTCTTTTTGAAAGTTTCCCTTTATTTATTAATAATTATTAAATAATTATTTCTGTTGGTTGTTTAATTTTTATTATTTTATTATTTTTTTGAAAGATTCGGCTTCGCTTGGAGCGGCTGTAAGAGCAGCACACGGTTGGTTGTGTAATAAAGAAGGGAAATTTGTACCGATTTCTAAGATTTATGAGGGGGGATTGGAAAAAACAGCGCTGAGTACGAAACTGGCGGTGCCAGCTGGCGAAACGGAAGCGGATAAAGAGCTGCTTGAGAAGTATACAGTTTTAATGAAGAAAAGGTTGGAGATTGAGAGAGAACTTGTTGAGAAATATGGCCGTGTTTAGATGGATGTTAAAAGGGTAAATAAGGAGGCAAAAGAATAAATTGTGATTGATTTTTACTATGTTCATGATAAAACCAATAAAAGAGAAAAACTGATTGATATTTTCTAATAATGTATTTGAATATGTTTATATTCTTCTCTAGTTACTAATGCATAACAAAAATAGTTTAGACTGACCAAATAGGCTCACATATTTTACTCCTAATAAAGAAAATATGGCCACAATAATTCAAGTTCTCGAATGCATCGGAACAACAAATACCAACTCTCTTCTTGTTTCCATTATTTCACAAAGTTTGGAGTCTACATTCTTCCCCTCTATATCACTAGCAGATTCATAAAGTTTGTGGTCTTTGCAAATATAAAACTAAACTTAGAAAGAAAATCATAATTATGACAAGTTAGAGGTTACTGCATAATAGATGTTGCGTATATACCCTTTCAAGATGCATAAAATATAAGTGAGTTATTGAAAGGAAAAGCTACAACAAGAGGAACCCCAACTCTCTTGAAATTGGAAACAAGTATTATAAGTTCATATCAAGACACCAACGATAACACATTAATAATCTCCCAAATGTTGCACGTTTTATTGCATAGAGGTAACAAACAAATAACATTACAACAAATTATGAAAATGATAGCTTACTAATGTTTTATTGCATAGAAGCAACAAAACGAATAATCTTACTACAAAAACTATTGAGTCCACAAATTATTACTTACTAATTGTACATATAGTTTACAAAATTTATTCTTCCTCTAAATTAATCTTATGTACCTCGCAAGGAGCAACATCTTTTGTATTTTAATAATTTATTCTGTACATTTAGAAAATGGCTATTTTTTATGATTGCATGTTGTATTCATTATTCTTATGTATATACTAGGTATAACAAAGAAAAATAAAGAAACATGGAAATGTCATGGGTTAATTATTGAAGCTGCTCTTGTTTGAACATCTCTCCTTTTTAGCGTTTTAAGTCTCGTTTGGCACTATTTATGTTTTTCTGTTTTTTGTTTTTTAAAAACGAAAAAACAATTCTTTGTTTTTCTATTTTTGTTTTTAATATTGATGCAATTATTTTTAACATATGCTTACAAAGGAAACTAATACATATCAAATAAAATATTTCCCGAAAAAATTAAAGTACTGCAAAACCAAAGAAAAAAACTACTTAAAATTATCTTTACATCATTTTTTTTTTGTTCAATAACATGTTTGTTTCGTTGTATCAACCAAGTCTCGAAATTCACATGTGAAAATAAGAAATACAAATTTGCACTTATTTTTTCACACCCTTATAATAAGAATTCACATATTTGTTTCGTTTGTTTTGGAACTGGAAAATATAAAGATTAACATTTGATAAATAATAGAATTTGCACATATTATGTTTTGATCAAACTTAGAAAGTCCAGCCGTAATAGGAAACAAATGATTAATAGGAAAATTATGGTGTATAGGCATGAATCTTTGAAAGATGTGAGCAGCTCTAGAAATAGGAAAGTGAAAACGAAATATGTTTATTTTTTGGCAATTTAGCTGAAAAAAATGGAAATGACTCTAATTTGTCAAACACATTTTGTTTTATTTTAGGCAAAAAATAAACAAGAAACAGAAAATAAAATCAACCGCAAATTTCAATTTACTTGTTAAAATTATTTATGATTGTCCATAGAAAGAATTTATTTATCATCACGTTTAACAATTTGGTTTCTTTCGTTTGATTATGAATCAATATTTCCTTTCTTCCTACAAAGAAAAGTTACATAGAAGGAAATTATATGAAAGGAAAGTTGACAAAAAAAAAACGGAATTCCTCTCCAAGTTTCCTCTAATCAATATTTCCTTTTTTCCTGCTAAGAAAAGTTGCATAAAAGGAAGGGACCTAATAAAGCACGACGGAATTGTAGCACGACTGTTCACGATAGATCCAATAACAATATATATAATTTATTTTCTAATAACAATATATATATAAAGTGAAAATAGTATATAAAATGGGAAAAATAATATATATATATATATATATAAAGTGAAAACAGTATATAAAATGGGAAAACTATATAAAAAATGGGAAAAACAGTATATAAAAGTAAAAAAATAAAAAATACACAAAGAATAAACAACATATATAAAATGACAAAATAATATATAAAAATGAGAAAATAATATATAAAATAAAAAAATAATATATCTACAATACGTCGTGCTACAGTGCCGTAGTGTTTGGACAAAAGGAAAGTTGACAAAAAACGGAATTCCTCTCCAAATTTCCTTAAAAAATAGATGGGCCGATTTCAAATTCAAATACAACAAATTTGGCAGTATACAAACACCACCACCCCTATATATATATAACAAACCGCCTGTTTGCATACCTTACTCTCTCTTTCTCTCGTCTTTGAGATACTTTTCATCTTGATCCAGCTCTTCTGTTCTCTGATAAATTTGAGGTATATGTTTGCTATGTTTTCTATTGTTATTAGCTAGATCGGCTGACTTCAACTTTTCTTTTGTTAGCATGAATAAAGAAATTTTTCATAGTTCTCTCTGTTTAGTATATTCGTCAATTTCTTATTTGTCTGTTTAATATATTAGTCAACTTCTTATTTGTATAGATTAAAATCTGAGATTTAGTTATGAAACCAGTTAAGAACTATTTACCAATTTTCACTATTTGCCTGTTTATGAATTGTCGGTTTATTATTATGTCTTTCTGAATACTGTAACCGAAGTACCAAATACAACTGTTGCAACTTCCTAACAGAGGAATCTCAGTTTTGGCCTCTTTTTTTTTCCAAGTTATATTTACATAGTTTACAGAGGAATCTCTCTCTCAAAACTTTTAATATTAAGTCAATTACTTTTTCAAGTCAAAATGATCTCATTTTAATTAATTAATTAATTATTTTGAATTAATTTGTGCATAAAATTGCAGCAGCTCCACCCCAACAAGGATCCCAAGTCGACGAACAGAATATGAGTGAACAGTATGATTCCTGCCCTACCTTTATGACTATTCATCCAATTGCATTTATTTAAATTTATTTTATTCTCTCAAAACGTGAAATATCTAACTTCTAAGATAAATTTTTGTATTAATGCTGTAGTCCTGTCATTAGCAGTGAGCACCTTCTCTGTTCAAAACAACCGGAAGCAATGATGAGGCAAGATAAACTCGAATGGGTGAAGCGGTCCTGCTTCCGGTGCCGAATAACCTTTGAAGACTTTGTGGGACACGGTATGCATATGATTCAATTTCATCATAAGGACCTTATGAAAGAGAGAGTGTGCAACAGGTGTCATTATGTTCAAGATACTCGTGAGTTGCTCAAACTGGACGACCACTCTTTTACAGTGAGTCCTTGTAGTTTAAATTAGCTGAATTAAATTTGTTGTAATTTCTTGTTTTTATCTTTAAGCTTTCTAATTTATCAGTTTAGGTCCCCATGGGAACATTCCAATATGTATCCACTGATGATTTGATGGAAGAACTTATTAAATGGGATGACGCTAAGCGGAATGAGTACTTTTACAAGAAAGGGGATAAGATTCGGCAAAAGTTGAGGGATCTTGATGAAAATGGAGAGGATAAATTTGGGAAGCTGTTTGTTAACAAGATTGCGTGGCATTATGCTGAGTGGAGAAGGCAGATGGTAATAGAGGCAAAAGAGACTACAAACTTGGTAGTGCATAGTAATGATCTTTCTGTGTTTGGAGCCGAGCCTGCATGTCCAAATGAGGGGAGGAGTATGATCAGAAGGACTAGAGGGAAGAGGAAGGGGAAGGGGAAGGGGACTAGAGTGATTCAGAATAAAGATGGTTGTTCTACTTCGACTACCAGTGATTGAACAGAAGGACTAAAGGCATATGTTGCTGCTCGTGATGGCAATATGCTTCATTCATGAATTGCAAGCTTTTGTTGAAGAATTTGGTAGTTTTAATCTTTTTGGACCAATGTGGGTATTAAATGAGAGAAAACTACAAGCCATTGCTTGATGTTCGTTCTTTTGTAGCCGCATCTCTTATTGCCTTTATCTAAATTTTTAAATCAATCCTGCTAGATACGAAATTTGAGACTCTCATCTATGAATAGATATAGTTGTTACTATAACCACTAGGCTAACCTATGAGTGCTAACCAATGTGGTATTGCAGTCAAATTTTAATCTTTATTTATTTATTTTGGGTTAGAGTTTAGACTGGATACTGAGTTTTGTGTGTTTGTCGATTTGATACTGATGTTTTGTTTGTTATTTCTGGATAGAAATCAGATGGCATGTTTAGGTAGGATTATGATCTGGTCTCAGAATTTTAATTGATTCTATCATTGAAATGCATGTGGAACTTTTAAGTAGGTCTATTGAATTCTATGATGTCGAAATAACTATCAAACTAATCTCAAATTCAGATGGTCAACAACAACAGTTTTTCTTCTGATAAACAAACAACATCCATGTGTTCCCTCTTTACCTCTTCTCTTCTCGCTTGCATAATAACCGGTCTGATATTTAAATATTGTGTAATTTAATTATATTGCATATATAAATCTTTGAAAACATGACATGGCCTGATGGCCATGCATTCATTCAGTCCATGCCATCTTGTATCTCCTTTGTTTCTATCGCCATTATGCTGCTGCATGTTTCGTTTTCTTCATTGTATTTTGACCTTCGTATTAGTAATTTTAGACAGCACGTAATTGTATTGTTGCAAGATTACTGATGATTATTGCAATGCTGACTTTTTATTCATTCATTTCCATTCTCACATTGAGTAGAAAGCTTTTGATAGGCTCTTTGTAATGTCACAATAAGCATGATCACTTCCTGATAGATTTTGGGAGCATGAAATATCACAAACAAAAATCTTTATTTGTTGAAATTTATCAAGGTAGTTATTGTCTTCATCATAACGACATGCCGCTTTTTTAGTGAAATCTCTGATTTGAGTTTCCTTTTTCAGCTGCCTCTTCATTAATGAAGTCCATAACTTGACTGGTTATATTCTGATATTCAAAGGTCCTACTGTATGTTATTCAAGATTTATCTCAAGTTATGTAAAATCATATACTTTGTAATTACATAATAAATCAAATATCTAGAAGCTCATATTATAATTATCAAGGATCTATAGATATAATATAACCTGAAATTATGAGCTTAGTGTTTCATTTCCCCGCCTGCCCAATCCCTACTCTTTCTTCCCGTTAAATTTAGTAATTTACAATTCTTTCTTCTTTGTATTTAGCCATTTTAAAACTAGTCATTTTAATTATCAGACAAAAAAGAATTCTAGGTCGTGCTGAGCCCAAAATCACAAAAGCAGAGAATGATTAGCGCTCTGTAGGCCCAATAATATTTATTATAAGCTCTCTAGGCTCAATAATCAGGGAGCGGAGTTTGACCCATGTCCGTGGGACAAATAATATGTTCCAATACCTCATCTACCGTACGATCTAATCATGATTAGTATTGCATGATTAGACTTGCATGGCAGTTTTATCTCTCCCTTTGAAGGAAACAGAAATCAATTCTTCTCTTTCTGGAAACAACTCCTCTTCTTTTGCAAACAGATCTCACTCATCCATGGATAAATGAATCTGTAACTGTAAGGGTGAAATTTGTCTACCTTTTCCCAATTGTAACTCATATATGCCCTCTGCGCCTTCTCTCCCACGGTCTCCAAATCTCCCTTCACCTCATAGCAGCCATACTATAAAGCTGCTGGAGTTTCCCTCAAAGAACAAGAAGCTATGTGTCGTTGGACCTTTATATGATAGAATTACTCAATGTGATTATATATACTAGCATAATTTTGAATGCGATGTGCTTTACTGACATTCAAGTGATTTTTTTTATCTAGTTTATCTTCCATTTACTATCCTTTGGTTATTCTTATGACAAGAATTAAAATTTTGATATTCTTCAATTATTATTGCAAATTCAATCTCCATTAATTAATTCCAGGTTGGTTAAGTGTAGCCCACAGTAATTTACAAAATATAGGCATAAATAACTAATCACAAACAAGAAATCACTCATACATGCACAATTTTATTGAAATCAACCTCAGGCAATACTTCAAGAAAAATTATTGAAATCAAACTGTTAACGAGAGAAAATTCAGAGAAATACAAAATTAAAAAGAAAAAAGAAGTAGAAAAGCAAGTAAAAATAATTAACAGTAAATTAGACATAACATGTATCAATCTTTATCAACACTCTATCTTCATCAATCTTCTAAGAAGAGCAAAGAAGTAACGTCCGGTAAGCAACGCAATGCAAAGTCAGACAAACTAACAAAGGAAGAGCAAGGCGAGGGCGAGAGAGAAGAAAAAGGTGGGAGCGGAGAATAGTTAGAGAGATGAGTAACTTGAATCATCTTGATTCCAAACTTCTTTGAGGTGCATTCTCCATGGATGAGATACCTTTCTGAAGGAGACGGACTAATTAGTTTCTATATTTGTTAAACGGAGAGATAACTGGGAATTAACAGACCATCCAAATCTAATCATGCAATAATAACCATGATATATCGTACGGCAGATCAAGTATTGGGACAGATTTTTTGTCCCAAGGGCATGGGTCAAACTCCGCTCCCCAATAATCACATGAAGATGAATTTAAGTCCAACCTAAGTTGAATGAAGAACTACAGGTTGGAAATACTTGGATCTGCCAAGGGGATTTACTTGCAACCATTATCAATCAAATCCACTTCGTTTATTGAATCCACTTCGTTAGCCCAATAAACGAACAAGCCCGGAACACGAGGTTCTGGTTATACATGCAAAGGTTCGAAATCGCGTATTATATATTATCCAATATTTAAAATCTTAGGTAAAATAAAATCAGATAATTCAAAATATCAGATTATAATAATAATGACAATTTTGAAGTTGTAGGTTTTATAAGGGCCGGGATGTGAACTCTGGGATATATAAAATCGAGATTTGAAATTTTGCGATGTTGGGACAATCAATCAGATCCTGGATTTTAAGCAAAGCAGCCCGACCCGAGACACACATATATTGCACGCCCTCTTATTGACATTCATACAAACAAACTTGTCAGTGCTGTTATTAATTACAGAGGACTCAGATTTATCCCCTTCCGGCTGCTCTTGAGTCAGTAATTTTTCAAACTAACCCTCCATAATCTCACATTTGCATTCTGATCCTCAAAATACTGAGCATTGGTCTTTGTTTTTCAGATTATATTCAAGATGGATAAATTTGGGCAAGGAGTTGAGTATCGGAGCTCAAAGTTGGGTAGACAGGGAGAGCTTGATTCGAGTTGTACACTTCCTTAGCGATACCGGTCTGACTGATATCCAAATCAAGAATGTTGTATCTTGGGCACCTCAAATGCTCGCCAAAAGCGCAAGCAAGACTCTTGAACCGAACGCCCGTGCGGTAATCGTGGCTGGATTTACCGAGAAGACACTCCTCCAATTGATTCATTATCTATGGCACTTAATCACAGACTCTTGCTCCCACGGCTTCAATTTTGGAAACAATTTGTGGGACACAATGAGGAGCTTTTGCTGAAGCTTCTCACGAGCCATTGATAAGATCAGCATTATTATATTCCACAAATAAACTTATTAAGAAATTACGGCATATCTGATCAAGAGATATCAAAGGTAGTAATGCGTGTGTATATAATACATCAAAATCTGGATTCTGTGAAGTCAAATTTTAAGCAAGTAGAGAAGCTCGGGTTCGTCGCGGACCTAAAATGTCTTTGGAAGGTCTAATAGTATTATGTTTTATGAAGAAAAATACATTGGACAAGAAAGTAGCATTTTTTAAATTAACTACCGGCTGGTCTGAAGAGGACGTAAATGTGGCTTTAAGAAAGTGCCTTAGAATATTAAGTTATTCTCAGGAAAAAGTAAGTTCCACGATGGATTTCCTTATGGAAGGTGGGGCTAAATCCGAGGAGTATAGCTTTGTGCCCTCCTGTAGTACTTGGGTATAGTTTAGAGAGAAGATTATTTCCAAGGCATTATGTGCTTACTAGGTTGACATTGAAATCAAAAGGTTTGAAAAATAATTGGGCTTTTCATAGTGTAGCGATCATGTCCGAGGAGCAATTCGTTGAGAAATTCATATTGCCATACAAGGAGGAGTTGCCGAATCTTGAGGAGGAATATGCTGCTGCTTGTGCTGGAAAGTTGACTCTTTCATGATTTATAAGCTTAGTGTTTAACCAATTGTAATGAGGTATTTGAGTAAGATGGTAATGTTTTTTTACACAGATTAGGTATTTAAGTGTTTTTTTACACAGATTAGAGTTAATTAGATTTCTCGTTCTGCATTTATTAGTTTAGGCTACTGGTATTTTGTTCTTTTAGTTTCTCTAGTTTGAATTGCTCATCGAGATCCTCTTGATCTGATATTTATTACCAAGTTTATGAAGAGGTTCGGGCTGCCTAAGAATACCAAGATGAATAAGATTGTTTATTGTTGTTTTGTTTTGTTGGCTTGTGCTGTATATTTAATTGCATCATATCATTTGTTACTCATACGGTACAGATAGTTGTGTGCTAGAGCTATTGATTTGTTCACTCATCAGTTTGGCTTATTTGTAAGACATATTCTGTTAGAATATAACTCATCGCTGCAATGGAAATTGTAATGAGAACTGCCTGTGTTTGCACTATACATTTACGAAAATGATGCAGTAAAATGAAGTTGAAAACTTACAGGTAAACTGGAGAAGTGAAATCTGCAAATTATGTGCAAAATACATATTGGGCGGTATGACTGTTAACGAACCGAACTGAACCGAACGTAGTCATGTTCATGTTCGGTTCGTTAATTATTCGAACGAACGTTGTTTGGTTCGTTTATTTTGAACATAAAATTTAACGACCATTTACCAAATGAACAATTTAGCGAACGGACTTCGAACAATACGAACAAAACAACAGTTTTAATTTTTATTCATTATGAGTTCAAATATTCAAATTTTAACGACTTTTTTTTGGTAAATTTAATAAAAATTTAAATAAATATCAACCCAACATAATTTAAATTTGTGGGTAAGACCGTGAGAGAGAAGAGAATCGTGAATGAGAAATATGTAATTATAAATAGAAACTAGGGTTAGTCGACCAGAGACTCAAATAGAAGGAAAAAGAGTCGTAAAGGTTGGGACATGGGTAATTAAAATTTATAAGTGAGCAAATTAGAAGTTCTTTTTGCTTTTTGAGCAAACAAAATTTTATAAATATAAAAATATTATGTATCATAATTCTTGGGTCGGGCCTAATTTTAATGGATCACTGGGTTAGAATGAAAAAAAGTTTTATTGAATATATAATTAGTATAACTATATATATTTTTGATTACTAAATATATATTCGAACATATTATTTCAATTACTAAATATATATTCGAACATATTATCGAACAATCAAACGAACATATGTATGTTCATGTTTGGTTCATTAATTATTCGAATGAACACGCTTCGTTCGTTTGTTTCGAACGAAAAATCGAAAGAACGAACTTGAATTGAACACGAATGAATATCAAACGACCAAGAAAAGTAACATAAAGCCAGAGAAGTGAAATTCGCAAATTATGAGCAAAATACATATTGGGCGGAAACTGGAGAAGTGAAATTCCCTTAATTTTCTCAACATAAGGCACTGGCAAAATACATATTGGGCCGAATCTCTCGTACATGGGCCTTATTCAAATGTACATCGAGGCCCAGAAATATTTATTAATTATCAAGATCCCTCCTCCTCCAGTCCCCAGTCTCCTCCCTCCACTTTGCTAAGTTTGCTTCCAAATAGAATGGCAGTTATGAATTATGGTGATAGATTTGAATCAAATATTTTCTTCCTTATATGGAAAACACACATTGTTTCTACGTTTACAAATTTTGCAATTATGATGATACATTTGATTCAAAGAATCAACATCATAAATGCCGAAACCCTAATTCCTCTCCTTATAAACCGCCGCTGCCCTCTCGTCTTCTCTTCACGCTCCGCCGCCGCCGCCGCTGCTCTCTCATCGCCTGATCAAGATGAAGGTATTGTTACGTTCTTTCGAAGAGATTTTAACTGTTTTCATGGATTTTTAGAGGGTTTTTCAGTTTTCGTGAGTCTGATTTTGTGAATTTGTGTGTAGTTCAACATTGCGAATCCGACCACGGGGTGCCAGAAAAAGATCGAGATCGATGACGGTCCGCAGCTGTATGTTTCTCCTTTTTGCATTTTGTCTATATCAAAATTCAACCGACAATTACTCTAACTCTAGATATTGTTCTGATTTCATTTTGAATGTTTTGATTTACAGGCTTGCTTTTTATGACAAGAGGATTGGTCAGGAAGTCAGCGGTGATCCTCTTGGTTATGTGAGCACAACACCAATAATCACGACATTTCCTCCATTAATTCAATCAAAATAATCTCAATTAAATCCCATTCTTTTAATTTATAACAGGAATTCAACGGCTATGTGTTTAAAATCACGGGAGGTTGCGACAAGCAAGGTTTCCCCATGAAACAAGGAGTTCTCAACCCCGGCCGTGTCCGGCTCTTGCTCCACAGAGGTAATTAACTGTTTTATTAATCAGAGCTAAACAAAGTTCATCAAATATTTTGGCTCCTTGCAATTTCTTATTATGATTTTGACAGGCGCGGCGTGTTTCCGTGGGTTCGGTCGTCGTAACGGAGAGAGGCGTCGCAAGACGGTGCGGGGCTGCATCGTCTCGCCGGAGATCTCTGTTCTCAACCTGGTGATTGTGAGGAAGGGCGAGAACGACCTGCCGGGGCTCACCGACAAGGAGAATCCCTGCATGCGCGGCCCCAAGAGGGCGAGCAATATAAGGAAGCTGTTTAATCTCGCCAAGGACGACGACGTCAGGAAGTACGTTAATACATACCGCCGCACCTTCACTTCCAAGACAGGTAATGTTTTCAATTTTCTTTTTGTGAATTATGATTTGCTGTAATTTCATCATTTGGCGAACTTTTTATCTTTTTCCACAGGTAAGAAGTGCAGCAAGGCACCAAAGATCCAGAGGCTGGTGACTCCGGTGACGATCCAGCGCAAGAGGGCTCGGATCGCGGAGAAGAAAGAGAGGGTGGCCAAGGCCCAGTCCGAGGCCGCTGAGTACCAGAAGCTGCTCGCATCCCGCCTCAAGGAGCAGCGCGACAAGCGCTCCGAGTCCCTCGCCAAACGCAGATCCAGGCTCAGCTCTGCTGCTAAGAAGCCTGCTGCCCCTGTTACCGCTGCTTAATTTATTAGTTCGATAATGAGGAGTTTTGTTGGTTGTGAGTGTTGTTTTCGTGGATGAGCATGTCTGTTTTCTTTTGGTGTGTTAGTTTTGTTTCGGGAAATGATATTTTGAGACCACATTTCTTATTTTTAGAGCATGAATACATTTTGAGAGCAATTTTACTACTTACTCTCAGCTCTCAAAGTAAGAAATAGGCTATCAAAATATCATCTCCCTTTTGCTTTGGTTATTGTTTACGAGTGTTTGGATGATATATACTTTGATCTTCAGGATAAATATTTCTATTTTGTTGCTTTTGGACTTATTATTTTGCTTTTTTGTGCTAGTAACGAGAATTGACCGGAGTTCTTTTTTTTGTTTTGGAATGTTGAGGTTAATTAAGGCGTGTTTTAATCAGTAATGCTATCTTAACATGTTAATTCACCTAGTAGTGTTCTGTGTGTTTCACGTGATATTTGTACCTGTGAAGCTTAAAATTTAGCAATGGCACCACTGCCTTTTTCTTCTTTGTAATGGTTTGGGAGTTTCTATATAATGGAGATGAGACAATTACTAAGAAGTTATTTTCTTTTATTGAGTTTTCTTTTTCCAAATTTTCTATATTACTTACAAGTTTAATTGTCAATTAGCTTAAATATTTAATTATTTAATTCTTTTCTTTTTGGAATGTGGTTCCATTCAGGTTTCATTACCTCATATGCGAATATGAACACCTCCAGCACATGCTAACCAACCATAGGTTCAGCCACATTGAAGAGAAATGATATTGCCAGTCAATGATTTGATTCGACCATGCAACTTTTTAATAAATGACATTATTACCCCTCATAATTAAGAGACAACATATCTTTATTTTTGGTAACTATGTATATCTCTCCAATAATCCAAATATGATGTCTAAATTATGTAGATTTACAACTATTCATCCTTTAATTTTTTTGGTTAGTTCTTTAACTTTTTGTTTTCATTTACAATTTTTATTTGATTGTTACATAATAAGAATTTTAATGTTAAGAATGAAAACTATTATTATTATTATTATTATTATTATTATTATTATTATTATTATTATTATTATTATTATTATTATTATTATTATTATTATTATTATTATTATTTCCGTTATGAAAAATTACCTTCAGACTCTACCTAATTTAAACAAAATTTGGTAACCTATATTTTTGCATAAGTATAATATATTATTTTCTAGGAATGAAGAATACATATTCTGCCTATCATATATGTTTTTTGCATATCGAACATAGATCCCATTTTTTTCATATCATGTTTTTAAATATTTATTTATTTATAATATATAATTTCAACAAAAATCATCATATTTTTTTATATATTATATATCAGTCAAAGGAAAAAAATAATGCAATAAAACAATTATATATGTTTTCTTTGAAAAATGAGATACAATATCCGATAAATCATCGGCAAAATATTTTTTTATTTTATTGTGGTATATATGACACATTATCTCTTTTGAAATATTTTATTTTCATAATAACATTTTTTTAATTCTCATTATGATATATGAAATGTCACACATAATTTCTTTTTCATGAATTTCACAAACAATTTTTTTCCATAAATGTTTTGATTATTTTTTCAGTAACTTGCTTTCATTAGAAAATTAATGAAAATAATTAAGAAAATATGATTGATGAGTTCATCCTATAAGTGCAAATAAGAAATTTATTTTAACTTGACATCTAAAGATATCATGCATTTATTAATGATTATGCATAAACTATATGGGCAAAATAGCAATTTTACATTTTGTATGCATGTCTTCATCAAAACTCTGTCTGTCGATACCAACTCCCCACATTCAAAGTTTTTCTTTTTTTCAAAATGACCCACAGGAAAATTTGGATTCATTAATTAATAAAACAATCGTAGGGAAAATCATGAAAGAAATTAGCACACTCGTAGAAATTGATCAATCAACACAAATATACAAAAAACATTAACCACTCAAATTTGCCAACAAAATAAAAAAACCCATCAAAATGTACACCAAAATAAAACTCAAAAGCAAAAAAAAAGGTCGTAGCACAAATCACTATCTAGTGAAAGGATCTAGTAGACGACCATTGAGCCTCTTGTCAACGGTTACCACCAGCCGTGTGAGGAACCGGAGATGAACTGTCCGTATAACTCAGGAATGTCAATGGAGTTGTGCCTTTGCTCTGATAAGTTGAAGAAGTTTCGTTTCTTGGTTTTCTCGTCCTCCCCGAGCACCAGCCATGGAAGTTGTGGGGCAAGGGGTGATGCTTTCGCTTAGCAACACAACGCCAGCTGTGACAGACAGCACTGAATCGGTGTTGATCGATCACAGAAAGAAAGCTCGTTACATAGTCAAGCACATCACTCACTAGTTCTGACCAACCGCCAGACATGATTGATGGATGGTCACTTCACCCTGCAACATCACAAAACAGAACAAACCATTAATATTAATCTTTCAAATTTGATCAAGGGATAGGTTGAAGAAGAAAGTAAGAACCTTGAGGAGGTCGTCTTTGTCTCTATGACCAGCGATCCAGCGATAGTGGAAGAAGATGTATCAGATGAACACATTGCCTCTTTCTCGAGTCATGAGATCATTTGTGCACTAGAGAGATCTCTTGCCTTCTTAAAAAAAATTTAGGTTAAAGAAAGATTTAAGATTGGATTTGGATTTGAATTTCTTTTTAGGATTCGAGGAAATATGGATATTCGGTTTGGATAACAGAGATTTTCTATTAACGTATTAGGAATATGTTCATATTCCTTTCTAATGAGGTGTATCCAATGGAAAGATAATTCATAACATATTTTTTATTTTTGTTTATATTTTTTTCCGCAGATCAAATAGCCTAGGCTAACAAAATTTTACTCCGAATTAAGAAAATATAACACTTCACAAACTTGCATAAAAACAACAACAATCCAAAGCTCTCAAACCCATTCAAACAAATACCAACTCTCTGCTTCTTTGCTTCTTTCATCATTTCACAAATAAAAAGCCAGCATTCTCCTATACTCTTTCTTTCATACTATACATATCTAAATTCCCAACCCTAGTATACATTCAACATTACACACCTCCAACCCATCCAATCCAAAAAATAAACCCTTTATACTCAAACCACCTCTCTCAAAGGGTGAAGTAAACTGGCACAGGATGAGCAGGCTCGACTTTCGAAACCGAGACATTCCCACTTACCATACTTTCAACTACGGTATCCTGCACCTCAAACGGCCTTTGAACCTGCGCGATTCTTTCCGGCACAACTTTCCCTCCTTCCTCAACCCTAGCCAAAACCTCAAAATACGCCTTCCCTTTTTCAGGCCTACTTTTCCACTCAGGAAATTCCGCCCCCTTAAAATCCGCCTCAATATACCGTTTTTCCACCTCAAACCCCATTTTCAAATAAGTCTGAGCCGAAACCTGCGCCTTAACCAGCTTAAAACTCCCCTTTTTCTCCCCCTCTTTTCCCAAAACCGAGGCCAACAACTCCTCAAACGCTCTCAAATTCACATTCGACCCATTGACCGAAGTCAACGGCCACAACGTCGATGACGTGGCGGGCCCTGATTCGTCCAAATCCAAACCCGACCTACCGAACAGCGACAGCTGTACAAGCCCAGGCGCCAGCCTCTTCAGCTTCAGCCTATCCTCATTATTATTCTTCAACGAAGTGGGGCCCACGATTCGGAGGGATAAGAGGGGCGTTTGGGAGTTTGATGATGAGCTGGCGGCCTGCTGGCGGAGGGATTGGGCGAGGGATAAGAGGCCGGACGCGTGGTGAGCCGGGTCCATGACGGACCGGTTGAAAGGGAGAGGGAGGGATAACGGGTTTCGGAGGCTAACGGATCGGGCACCCGTTATGGTTATGACTGCTCCGTCGGAAAGGACTACTTTTTTTAAGGCTCCTGCTTCCACATCGTTCTGTCAAAAAAAAAAAAAGAAGGAAATATTATAAGATGATGATTATTTAAAAAAATAAAAGGGACTATGTGAAAATAGCAATATATCATGTATGCGTAGCCCCACAAAATGGGAAATATCATGGACACCCCTACAAAACATAGGAAATATCATGCAAAATATAAGAAACATCAAGTATATCCCTCCTTCCTATATATATATATATATTTTTTTTTTTCCAAAACTATTACCTTTACATAAAAAAAAGTGGAAACAGGGTAGTTTAGAGTCTGACATTTTTGAAACATTAGGACAGAAGTGACATTGATGAAATTTCTTATGTATGGTAGGGGTATTCATGATATTTCAAATTTATTTCGGACAATTCACGATATTTCAAGGTTTTTGGAGGGGTATACATGAAATTCCACCAAAAATAAAAATAAATAAATAAATGAAATAAAACATTGAATTACTGGTAAAGCGAGTCGCATATCATCTCCATCTTGAATCCAGAGCTCCATCGGACCCGAAAGCTGAAACGGCGGCAATTCAGGCAAAACCCTAATTTTCTTCTTGTTCTTCCCATCCATCTCAGCCAACGAATTTCCCTCCTCAAATGTATCTCCACCGTCCGTTTCAACCAAGGGCAGATCCACGAAAGTCCACTGGCTCACGTCCCCTAATAATTTAATGGGAATCGACTTTTTCCCGATTTGTATATCGAATTCATATGCCACGGCTTGGCCCACACGGGCGTCTCGCGCGTCGAATCCTGAGATTTTGAGATCTGATGATGTGTGGAGGCCCAGTCCTTTTGCTATTGCTTCCTTCAAATCCTTATTAAGAGAAGAAGAGAAATTGTTGAATTTGGTTGTATTTTAGTGAAAGGACACTTAATCAGTGAGTTATCAAGTAATTAGTTATCCATAAAATCAATGAAAATATCAAAATATGATTATTATGCAAATAATATGAAATTAATAAGAGAATTTTTAATGTCTATCAGGTAATTTAAAAAATCGGTAATTTCACTTTGTTACAGTAACTAAGAAAAGTGGAATTTGAGGTGAAACCCTCAATAAACTGGAAATATTCGAATTGATAGAGGATATGTATCACTGCATTCCACTAAAACAGAGCAACTCATCAAAATTGAGGGAATTTGCAAATACTTACAGAAAACGCCTTAGAAGAGGGAGGAGTCACTGTTTCTGATGAGATTAAAGCACAACACGAATAAGCTTGAATACCCACAACTATCGCAAGTGAAATCGCCAGAACCCGCCATCTAATCTTCATATTCCCCTCCTTAACCCGCCTAAATGAATTACAAATTCAATCAGCACGATAAGATTAATTTCACTCAGCCTCTCAACTCTACCTTCTTTTCTATTTTCTTCTTGAATTTCAGAAGCAAGGAAGGAGTAACAGAAGAAGCTTCTGGTTTGTGGAAGAAGGCCATGGAAGCACGTCGGCCGACCAATTATAAACAAGCATATCACACGTGGAAGCATATGATTGGCTTGTATGACGCGCACGGAGTAAAATAAACTTCTTGACGTTGCCTTTCCAGTTACGTTAAAATTCCGAAATT
The DNA here is from genome assembly GCA_024447665.1 of Juncus inflexus. Taxonomy (NCBI): domain Eukaryota; kingdom Viridiplantae; phylum Streptophyta; class Magnoliopsida; order Poales; family Juncaceae; genus Juncus; species Juncus inflexus. The sequence goes on along the minus strand of JAJHPC010000001.1, from coordinate 16,074,999 downwards.
CAGTTCCTGCTTTGTAAAAACGGGGAATTGATTGCCTTGTTTAGGAAATCAGGATTTTGTTGTGTGTGGAGCGAGAAAAAGAAGGTCCTACCGAGATTTGAACTCGGGTTACTGGATTCAGAGTCCAATGTCCTCACCACTAGACCATAGGACCGTTGTTGTTTGTTTGGTATCCATAATCCTATATATATAGCCATTCAGATTGCTTCTTTTCGTTTGGTTAAGAAAACTTTAGCTCGTTTGGTATCTGTTTTCTGTTTTTTTTCTCCAGAAATTTCTGGAAAACAAAATGTGTTTGGCAAAATGGTTATGTTTCTATTTTTTTCTGTCCAAATGGCAAAAAATAAACAGGATTTTGAAAACAAGAAAAAATTGTTTCTTCTTTTCTGTTTTTCATTGCTAAACCTATAAATGTCCGAAACCACACGAAAATAATATATATGGTAGCACTAAAATAGAATATTGAGCTTGAGATATTGTATTGCGAAAAAAAGGTAAGTTGACGTAAATAGTGCATTCACATTAAAAATAAATTTTGACCGTAAAACTTTATATCCGCTAAAAAATGTAAGTTGACACTAATTAAAAATATTGACCCTAAAACTTTATATTGCAGTAAAAAAAGTAAGTTAACATTAAAAATAATATAATGATATCGAAAAAAGGTTTATTAATACTAAAATATTTATATTCATATTGAAATGGTATATTAACACTAGAAATGATATATGTCGATATTAAAAATGATATATTAACATTTTTTAATACTAAAAATGATATATTGACATTAAAAATGTTCTATTGATACTAAAAATCAGTATTTTGATACCCTAAAAGCAATATATTTTCACTGAAAATAGTATATTGACATAAAAAATGATATATTGATATTGTAAACGGTAGATTAACAATGAATAATCAATATATTGGTATCGAAAATAATATATTAACCGTAAAAATAATTACCGAAAATAGGATATTAATACTCAATAATGATAAATCAACATTATAAACGGTACATTGGCACTAAAAATAATATATTGATACTTAAAACGGTATATTAACGCTGAAAATATTATGTTAATACTATAAACGACATATTGGCGCTGAAAACTTGATATATTGGTACTGAAAAATATTATAAATGTGCATTTGATAAAATAATAACTAGGAAAAAATTATTATCGATTTTAAAAACAAAAAACAGATTTTTTGGAAACAAAAATAGAAAACGAATTTTTCCATGTCCCACATAAAAATAGAAAAACGAAAATGATATAAAAATTCCCATCAACTCCTATTAAGGACACAACTCTTGTATTTTTCCATGTCCCACATAAAAAGATACAAATGTAAGTATAACCATTATGGAAAATAAAATATGAAGCTAAGAACACAATAGGGCCTGTAGCTCAGCGGATAGAGCGTCTGTTTCCTAAGCAGAAAGTCGTAGGTTCGATCCCTACCTGGCTCGTCATTCTTTTTCTCCTCATTTTTTTACCGTCCTCCCATATTTCTGACCATAGGTTTTGCTATATAAATCCAATCGGCTCAACGTCAAACTCCGAGCCCGACTCGAACCACACGAAAATAGTTCGACCCGCCAATCAAACGACCAAAACGAAGCAAGCTTAAGCTCCATTATTTTGGAAAGGAAAACTTAAATGGGGAGGAAAGGAAGGTACGATGAGAATAAAGGCGGCGGGGGAGGCGGAATGAGAGAGGAGACGCTCGTACGGGTCGGGAAGATTTTAGAAGAATTTCGTGCTTCTGATTCTGATGGTTCGTGCTGTGCTTAGATTGATTAGTTCATTTCGTGTTTTTTGTGTGATTTTTTATGGTTTTTGCTAGTACTTGAATGTTTTACTGGTTGTTCTTGCATGCACATAAAGTGTTTCCACAAATACCTTACTGAATATTCTCTTTCCTTTTTTATTATTCCCACATTTGGAGCAAATTTAAATGAAATTAGTAGCATTATAATGCGTGTTATAATATAAATATTCTCTCTTCTTGCAGTTCACAAGTTTGAACCTGGTTTGTCAAAGCAAGAAAGGGCAGCAATTCATCAATTATGCCAAAAAATGGGCATGAAATCCAAAAGTTCAGGGTAAGTAAAGTAAAAACATTACTAGTCACATAAATTTCCACTTAATAAACTTCCAAACTTCTATCTAATTAAACAGAAAAGGGGCAACGCGCCAGCTGTCAGTTTACAAAGAAAAGAATCAAGGTTCAAACCGACACGAAGAAGAAACAAGGACTTGTTTGCGATTTTCTGAACAGTCCGCAAATGTTTTGGGGGACCTTTTCGTAAATTTCCCTCCTGGCGATGCGGACTTGACTGAAGGCTCACTGAAAAAGTCCAGTAAAAAGGGCAATAAATTAAATCAAGACACTGCGTTTTGTAGACCGAGTTTTAGTAAATCAGAAATTGAGAAACAAGTGGAGTTGCTTGAGAGTAGAATTAAAGAGTCAGATCAGTTGCAAAAGGTTAGTCTTTCAACTATATGTATGCATGAAATACATATATATTTTTTGTATATTTTAAACTAATTTCATGAAATTATGTATTATATGTAGATAATTCAAGACAAGGCTAAGTTACCTATTACTTCCTATAAAGATATAATTACTTCTACTTTGGAAAATAACCAGGTACTTGATTTAATTTTTTATTAATTTATTTTTAGTTAATCGTTTATTATTTTTTCTAATTAAATTGTTTATTAGGTTGTTTTAATATCTGGAGAGACGGGTTGTGGTAAAACTACTCAGGTTAGTTAAAAGGAATACTTTGCATAATTCTTCTCTCATTATATTTTTTTTGCATAAGTAAAGTTGAGACTTAGTAAATATTTTATTTTTTGAATTAAAATTAAGGTCCCTCAATATATATTGGATCACATGTGGAGCAAGGGCGAATCATGTAAAATTGTATGTACACAACCCAGACGTATTTCCGCCATTTCAGGTACTATAACTTAATAAATTTATTTATATATATTTTTTTACATTTTTAACCCCTTTATTTTATTTACTTATTATTTTTGAATTTTATATAGTTGCGGAAAGAATATCATCAGAAAGAGGAGAAAATGTTGGAGATACTGTAGGATATAAGGTAACAATTTTAGTTTATTTTAACTAAATATTTTAGTGAATTTCTCATAATTCAATTGAGTATGATTTTATTTTATTTACTTATTTATTTATTTTTTTGGAAAAATAAATACAGATTAGGTTGGAGTCAAAAGGCGGGAATAATTCGTCAATAATGTTTTGCACCAATGGCGTTGTTTTGAGAATATTGATTGGTAGAGGGGCAAATGCATCAAAATCAAAAAAGAAAGATACGAAACCAGCACTTGATGATAGCATTGCTCAAATCACTCATATCATTGTGGTAATTTAATGCTACTTTTTGTTTTATGTTGTTTCTAATATTTTATTGCTCTATTTTGGTTTTATAGTATTTTCCATTTCTTGTTGGTATGTAGGATGAAATTCATGAAAGAGATAGGTTTTCAGATTTTATGCTGGCAATTCTTAGGTAACCTACAAATACATTTTAGCTTGCAATGTATATTCACTATTTATTTGCTTAATAGATATTATTTAATGTTTTTTGTATAACCTTATTTTCAGGGACCTCTTGCCTCTGTACCCTCATCTAAGACTGGTGCATATTATTTCGCTCTTTTTTTTTATTCAACCACAAAATAATCTCATTAAATTCCATTGATAAACTCAAATCTTTAATTATTTTTGTATTTATCAACCAGATACTAATGAGCGCTACAATTGATGCTGATCGATTTTCAAAATATTTCAACGGATGTCCTGTCATTCAAGTCCCCGGTTTCACTTATCCTGTAATTACACATTTTTTATTAATTTAATTCTCATTAACCTATCTTTCACTCACATAAATTCAATATTTATTTCTCTTTTTTTATTTTCATTTCAGGTGAAATCATTTTACTTAGAGGACGTCCTATCAATCCTAAAATCCAACAAAGACAACCACCTCTCGACTCCAAATTCCCAATCCGACCCTCCACTCTCACAAAATTACAAAAACGCCCTCGACGAATCAATCACCCTCGCTTTGTCAAATGATGAATTTGACCCTCTATTAGAACTAATTTCCGAAGAGGATCCGAGAGTGCACAACTACCAACATTCCTTAACGGGTATAAACCCGTTAATGGTTTTCGCCATAAAAGGAAATATCGGCGATTTATGCATGCTTCTCTCTTTAGGCGCCGATCTTTCACTAAAAGACAAACAAGACAAAACTGCTCTAAACCACGCTGAGCAAGAAAACCAAAAGGAAGTAATCGAAATAATAAAAAATCATTTACAAAAATCCTCTAGTTCTTCCTCTCAAGACGATTTACTCAACAAATATCTATCCACCATAAATCCAGAACATATCGACACAGTCCTAATCGAAAAACTACTTAGAAAAATCTGCACGGATTCTGAATCCGGTGCAATTTTAATCTTCTTACCAGGATGGGAAGACATAAACCAAACCAAAGAACGTTTAACGTCATCCCACTTCTTCAACAATTCTACGCAATTCACAATCCTCTCGCTCCACTCAATGATCCCCTCTTCAGAACAGAAAAAAGTCTTCAAAAAACCCCCAAACGGGGCCCGCAAGATAATTCTATCCACCAATATCGCTGAGACAGCTGTCACGATCGATGATGTCGTGTTTGTCATCGATACTGGTAGGATGAAAGAGAAGAGTTACGATCCGTACAGTAACGTTTCCACTCTGCAATCTTCGTGGATTTCTAAGGCGAGCGTGAGGCAGAGGGAAGGACGAGCTGGCAGGTGCCAGGCTGGCATTTGTTATCATCTTTTTTCCAGGTTTAGAGGGGATTCGCTTCCCGATTTTCAGATCCCGGAAATTAAGAGGATGCCCATTGAAGAATTGTGTCTACAAGTAAGTTTGTTTTTTTTTCCTTTTTTTTTTTGCTTTGGTCCTTAGGTTTTCCTTTTTTATAAATATACCCCTCAATATTTTGCATTTTTAATATTTGACTGTTATTATTTCTCCACTTCTTTGTTTTGCAATATTTTTTTAAGTTTATGCCTCTGGGTTCACATTTTTTTGTATTTTTTGAATATTTCTTCATTTTTTTTTTCAAATATACCCCTCAAGTTTTTTCATTTTTTTGAAATTAACCATCAAAATTTCTCTTTTTATGAATATTTTGAACTTTTTGATTTTTTCAAATATACCTTTCATTGTTTTGCATTTTTTAATATCTCTTCATTTTATTTTTTCATTTTTTTAGGTCAAATTGCTCGACCCGACCTGCAAAATAACCGACTTCCTCCAAAGAACCCTAGACCCGCCGGTACCAGAAACCGTCAAAAACGCCATCACAACGCTCCAAGACCTCGGTGCCCTAACCGAGACCGAAACCCTAACTTCGCTCGGCTCGAAGCTCGGATCTCTGCCAGTTCATCCTTCAATTAGCAAGATGCTTCTTTTCGCTATTCTTATGAACTGTTTGGACCCGGCTTTGACTTTGGCCTGCGCGTCAGATTATCGTGACCCGTTCGTGCTTCCCATGCATCCTGAGGAGAGAAAGCGGGCCAATTTTTCTAAGTAATATACCATTTTGTACCTTTTAAAATGATAAAATACCATTGTTACATTGACTAAACTACTTAGCTAAGTATTTAGTACTTTTTACTTCAGAGTCTTTTAACCGTTGGATTTGCATTGGAGTTCGTGTTTTTCATGATAAGCACAAGCTTTGAGCTGAGATTTATTAACAGTGGTGCATATCATGAAAAATATGAATCCCAATGCAAATCCAATGGTTAAAAGGTTCCAAGTAGCAAGTGTTAAATACTTAGCTAAGTGTTATATTTATTTATTTTTGGGGTCTTACGTATAATATTTTTTAGAGAAATTATTCGGAGTGCCCAGAAGCGCCCACCACCACCATACAGTTTTAGCTGCACACATATATATTTGCACTTGGATATACCTTTTATGTTAATAAATATACCTTTTTGAAAATATACTTTTTTGTAATTTCACTATACATTTTGTGTTTACAAAAATACATTTTTGTAATTTCATCATACCTTTTGCAATCGGGCGCTGTTGGGCGCTCCAAAATGTTTTTGTAATTTCATCATACCTTTTGCAATCGGGCGCTGTTGGGCGCTCCAAAATGCTGGCACTCTATATCGGAACCCTATTTATTATATGTTTATTTCTAGGGCTGAGCTGGCGGGATTGTACGGCGGGTCGAGCGACCAGCTGGCGGTTGTTGGTGCGTTCGAGTGCTGGCGAAAGGCCAGAGAGAGAAAAACGGAGGGTCAGTTCTGCACGAGGTATTACGTTGCGGGAAATACGATGAATATGATTTTTAATATGAGGAAACAACTCTTGGGTGAGCTGGTTAAGAACGGTTTGGTGCCTGCTGATGTGGCGGGTTTGAGTGTCAACGCGCAGGATCCAGGTATTTAAAACTGTATTATTTAAAATATTTCTGTATTGATTGTTGATATTAGTATTATGGGAGATTTGCAAAAGAGCCCCTGTATTATTGAGAATTGCTAAAAAGCCCCTGCAGTATTTCCAAAATTACAAAAAACTCTTGCCGCTAGTTGGAAGCTAAACAAGGAAAAATAATGTAGGCACTTCTTTGCAATTTTTAATAATGTAGGGACTCTTGCGAATTTCCCTTAATCGGTTGAAATTTTTAACGTCGAAAAAGCCCCTGCCTTAATGAAAACTGCAAAAAAACCTGCATTATTGCCAAAAACTCCCTACATTACTCGGAAAAATAATGATTTTTTATTTGTGCAATTTTCAAGAATGCAGGGCTTTTCTTGCAATTTTCAACAATACAGGGACTTTTTCTCAAACTCTCCTTGTAATATAGATGTATGCACTAATCAGTAACCTTTTGAAATTCACTAGGCATTCTTCGAGCGGTATTGATGTCCGGCGCGTACCCATCGGTGGGCCGCGTGCTCCCGAAAAAACCCAAAGACAAGCGAACGATGATCGAGACGGCATCCGGATCCAAAGTCCGTCTGCACCCGCACTCCGCGAACTTCAATTTATCGACCAACTCGACGACCCCGTTGATAATCTACGACGAGATTCTCCGCGGGGACGGCGGGATGTACGTGAAGAAAAGCTCGCTCGTGGGGCCCACGCCGTTGCTGTTGTTGTGTAACGAGATGGTTGTGGTGGGGAAGGAGGAGGAGAGTGAGGGGGAGAGCGAGGGGGAGGAGGAGGGGGAGATAATGGGGGACGCGGAGAATGAGGTGAGGGTTGTGGTGGATAGGTGGTTGAGGTTTGACGCGAGGGCGCTGGATGTCGCCCAGATGTATTGCTTAAGGGAACGGCTTTCTTCTGCTGTTTTGTTCAAGGTATTGTAATTTGTTTATTTATTATGAAAAAGCTGAACACAGCGGATTATGAAAAAGCCTTGGAGGTCATGGACCTTAAGAATCCTGAACACAATGCGTTTGGGGAAGAAAGTATTCAAAGTGGAGAAAGTATTTAAAGTGTAAATATCCAATTTGGGGGTTCTTTGTGAATAATTATAATTTGATTAATTGGGGTGTTTAGATCATGTCCCAAGAATTAAATGATTGTTGTTCTAAAAGAATCCCCAATAATAGTTATATACAAAGGTCTTCTGAAATTGGATGTTTATTTTGTAGTCCATTTTGCATGCTTTCACCAAATATGATGTCACATACATCTTAAATGAGTTTTTAATCATGGGTTCATAGACTACAAGTTAAAAACTTTCAACATATTGTATCTTTTATTGGAATATTTTAATATTTTGTTTAATACGGCCTACGGGGTTATTTAATATGTAGGTAAATAACCCAAAAGCGGCTCTACCGCCAGAACTTGACGCCTCGATGCGTGCAATTGCATCAGTTCTATCTTTCGACGGACTCGCTTCTCTCTCTGATGACTCGTCAGACCCAAATCAACCAAGAAAAGGAACGAATTACATTCAACCAAGTCAATACTTAAAATCCTTATTTTACGATAACTATAGACCCCCTTATCAAAACAATAGTTATAATAATAATAATAATTTCCAAAAATTCCCCCGGCCGGGGTATCAGAGAAACGTGGGGTTTGGTCCGAGACAAACTCCACCGGCTCACGGTGGACCAGGTGTAGGTAGTTCTAGTCCGTCGGCTCATGGTGTAGGGAGTTCAAGTGGACCAAGAATCTTGTCTACTAAACGGCATAGGGAGAACGGTCCACGGTGAGCCGGGTTTATATTATTATCTTCTTTTATTGTATGGGTTTTGTTGTAAGAAAATAGAATTGATGCTTTTGGTTGGGTTGAATTTGATGTAGCGTTGGAATTAGAGGAGGATTCAAGATGGTGATGGGAGTAAATAGACCTTGTCTTATCTCTCTTTTGAGTTAATTTATTTGTTTAATTTGTGTTGTGTTTTGTTGTTGTTTTTATGTTGCTTTATATGTAGGGGAACTGTTGTCTGGTTAAACTTTGTAATATACGCCTTTCATGATATTATTATTTTGTTTATCAGACGAAGTTCTTGAATTGAACTATTACAGTGAATATTAATTTGGTTTATTAGGCTAAATCATTTAGGGAGAAGCTTAAATATTGACCATAAATCGTTTCCTTCTATTGATGGTAACAAATTTCTGTATAATCAGAAGCATGATTTTAACACGACTGCTTTATATTGGATAAACATCATCAATTATTGAAAAAAAAATCTGAATTCTAGAAACAAGACATTTTTATCTTTGAAAAGCCAAAATAGCTGAAACAAGATAATTTTAGTCATGGTTTATATAAGTGCATGTGATGCCATGCTAACCTCGCTGACTCAGACTTCTCATCCAAAAAAGACACGAAAAAGGAGGAAGCAGAATCAGAGGCTATCCAAAACTAATGGATCTGTCCTTCTTTGCATAACTGGAGATATAAAGTTAAGTAAAAGTCGGTCAAAGGAATCCCATGCGGTCAGTTAATGCAGAATTATAGAAGTAGAAAAAGACTTGTGGGGTCCGACAAAACTATAAAGTTACTATAAAGAGGACAATCCTAAAAAACACGTCCACAGATTGGAAGTAACATTATTCCTGTAACATTTCCCGAATTTCTAAACCCACAGCGGGTCGATACTCATTCAATTGACCCTCTACAGAAAAGGATACATAATTTCAGAGAGAGAAGACATTACACCAGAGTCAAGAAGAGAGACAGTTTAATAATCCCGTGGCATTCTTCTGTAGCCTTTTGTGTACTTTTATGGTAAAAAAATTAGTATAAATAAATTTAAATTCAGTACTATGTTTAAATTAACTATATTTTAATATCTAAATACAAAAAATACCATAAAAGAACCTTCCATATATATGTAATTATCTTACTGTTAAATATAAATCCAAACAGGGGTCAATTTCTATAATTTAAAATCAGCAGCATGAAAGAGCACAGAGATAAATTTCAGAGAAGAACGAATTAAAGGAAAGAGACGGGCAAGTGTGAGAGGTGAGAGTAAGGGACCTCTCACCGCCGCAACTGCACGGAACCCCGAATCGTAATTCTCCACGAGCTCTCATATATGACGTCATCTGCGGCGTCAGCCATTTCCCACCACCGCCCCCTTACGTCACTCCTCCCGTCACGAACGCGACTTCACACCCAAACTTGCAAATTCCTCCCTGCACCCGGTTCACAAGACCACTGAAGCTGAATTATGGGACCCAATTGTTTGGTTTATAAGGAGTATCGTGGATGCAATTCACCTGATAGAAGACCGCGCTAGTTGTGTCGAAAGCGATTTATTCGTATCACCTTCTTAGTTCTACTATTCTGTACTCGTACGAATGTAAAGTGACACGTCGGCGTTTTGTAGATATGTGAGATTTTGGTAGGTATTGCTGTCTGATATATGGAGGCGCGAAAATCTTTCCGGTCTCCAACAAAGAGATTAAATTATTAACTAATTATTACTGTGCAAAAGATAGGAAAGAATAAAAAAATCAAGGGGGGAGGAGTGGAAATCTCCTTTACTTCTCTTCTGTTCCCTCTTCTCCTCGTCTTTTTTCTTCTCGTTTTGTCAAGGCGGATATCCTTTTTCGGTGAAATTTCTCCTCACTTTGCTGTCTGATTTTCATACGATTATTCGAGCTGATTGTTAGTTACAGTTGTTGTAATCCGTTTAAGCTTTCATTTTGTGAATCTGGTTTGAACTAACTGACTCTTTCTAGATTTTGTTCGGCTTTTGTTTGGTCTTTTAGAGCGACTTTAATTTTGCAGATAAAATTAGCATAATTTGTACTTAGCTCAAATTAGGTTGTGTTGATTTCTTTCTTTCCCCAAGTCAAACAATAGTTATAATTGTTCAGCAGTTTAGAAATAAGAACTAGTAATTTGTAATATCCTATCTTCTTCAATCTCTTCAATAAGAATTCGTTAAATTTGGAGATAAAAATCCATCAGAGATCCAAACTCCACCTCAAAAAAAGCATGAAAACCTCAAATTAGTCTCCAATCATCTCCACTTAGGGCTTTCCATGGCCAATTTCACAGACCATTCATCTTCAATCAGCTTGTCTTCCTCCCTCTCCAACGGCACCTCCAATCCTTCCTACCCAGCCACACCAACGGCCACACAACCCGTCACATCGGATCCCTCCGTCCAAACCATCGAGGCCGTCAGTCTGAGCCGTCTGAGCGCGAATCTCGAGAAACTCTTAATCAATTCAGATTTCGACTGCACAGATGCAGAAATCATCGTTGAAAACTCTCCAGTCGGGATCCATCGTTGCATTCTGGCAGCGCGGAGCAAATTCTTCTACAATCTCTTCTCAAATAATGAAAAATCTGATAATGGTAATAAATCGGAAGGCGGGAAGATCAGGTACGATATGGACGAGCTCGTGAAGGAAGGGAAGGTGGGAAAGGATGCGTTAATGGTGTTTTTAGGGTATATTTACACCGGCAAGGTGAAGGCTCCTCCACTGGACGTCTCCATTTGTGTGGATCGGATGTGTGCTCATGATGCTTGCCGACCAGCCATTAGTTTTGTGGTTGAGTTGGTTTATGCTTCTTCGGTTTTTCAAGTTCCTGAATTAGTCTCTCTTTTTCAGGTCATTTTTTTATTTTTTTGAATAAATATAATTAATATTTATACATGGTTGAAATATATTATATGTTGGTTCTGATTTTTTAATTATTGATTTTGCAGAGGCGGCTTCATAACTTTGTAGACAAGGCGAATGTGGAAGATGTAATACCGATTCTAAAAGTCGCTTACCACTCAAACCTAGTTACTTTACTAGACCATTGCATACAAAGAATCACCCGGTCTGATTTAGACAATCTCTCTCTAGAAAAGGAAATCCCGCAGGTAATCTCCGAAAAAATCAAATCGCTCCGCCTCAATTCCTCCCCCAAATCAGACCAATCCCCCTCAACTCCAAATTCAAATTCAGCTTTAGAACCTTCAAAATTTGAATCTCGAATCCGAAATATTCATCGCGCTTTAGATTCTGACGATGTGGAATTAGTAAAATTACTACTAAACGAGTCGGAAATAACATTAGATGACGCAAAAGCTTTACACTATGCTATTTCATATTGCGACCGTAAAGTAATTTCCGATTTGTTAGAACTGGGGCCCGTAAACATAAATTTGAAAAACGAAAGGGGGCTAACCGCATTACACATCGCTGCAATGAGAAGAGAGCCTGCTATAATTGTTTGTTTATTAAATAAAGGAGCGAGTGTTTTGGAAATGACAAGAGACGGTCGAAATGCTGTGAGTATTTGCAAGAGGTTGACTAGATCGAGAGATTATAATTTAAGGACAGAGCAGGGCCAAGAGAGTAATAAAGATAGAATTTGTATCGATATTTTGGAGAGAGAAATTATGAGGAATCCGATGCTTATGAATGGGGAGGATTCCGTCACTTCCCCTTTATTAGCCGACGATTTACACATGAAACTCCTCTATTTAGAAAACCGAGGTAAAAAAAAATATATACTTTTTTTCTTACTTTTAGTTTATTTTTTTTGTGTTTTATTTCTAAATTGACTTTTTTTTGTTGTTTAGTGGCTTTTGCGAGATTATTTTTTCCTGCTGAAGCGAAAGTTGCGATGCAAATAGCTCAAGCGGATACTACGTCGGAATTTGCAGGGGTATATACGTCAGATCGGTCTGGAAAATTAAAAGAGGTCGATTTGAATGAAACCCCTCAAATGAGGAATAAACGATTAAGAGAACGAGTCGATGCACTTATGAAAACAGGTATCAAATCAATTAATTAATTATTTAGCTAATTAATTAGTTAACCAATTAAATTAATTTAATTCCCTAATTAATTAAATTAATTTTTTTTACTTATTTATTTAATTAATTTAATTTAATTTATTTATTTAGTGAATATTTTTAGTTTATTTGTTATTTATTTAGTTTACTTATTTGATTTTCTTATGTATTTGTGTATTTTCTAAATTTTTTGTTCAATTATCTATTAATTGAGTTTATTTTTTTGATATTATTTTATTTTCTAGTTTATTTATTAATTATTTTAGTTTATTTTTTAATTATCATAATTATTTTTCAATAGTGGAATTGGGGAGAAGGTACTTCCCGCACTGTTCGCACGTCTTAGACAGATTCCTGGAAGACGACAACCCGGACTTGTTCTACCTGGAAAAGGGAACGCCGGACGAGCAGAAGATCAAGCGAGCACGCTTCTGCGAACTTAGAGAAGACGTCAGAAAAGCCTTCACTAAAGATAAAGCCTGTTTGTCCTCTTCTTCCACTTCCTCTTCTTCGTCTTTATTGGCCGAACGGTATCATAAAATGAATAGGAAATCGTGAGGTGTGATTGAGGGTTTTGTTGTGGTTAGAGGGAGGGGGAGAGAGATGTTTTGTTGTTGTAAGATACATGGTTGGAATGCGATGGGTGTAAGTTATGCGGTGTTATTGGGGGAGATTAGGGTTTAGGTTTTGGACCAAATGGATGGTTTTGTATTGTAGTGGGATATCTGTAAAATGTATGAATCTGAGTTTTTGTTTGTTCTAAAGAAATTTTTAGATAGTTAACTTTTGAGTAATTAAGGTTTTTTCATGTTGTGGGAAATCGATTGATTCACGTTTGATCCAAAAACAGAAAGACTTTTGTAGCAGATTAAGCATATAACTTATTATTTTATGTACTAATAATTTAAAACCACTCTAAAAGCAGTGCAATTTCATAAATATAATTTGTTATTACTAATTCATTGAAAGATAAAATGTAATAACATTAACAATATAATTAGCCAAGACAAAAACAACATTTTATAACATTTAATCTAGGCTCATGCTAGAAAGAGAGAGAAAAAAGGATAAACAATTAAATACACTCTGTATTCTTGTCTATGAAAAGAAGATTTGTGCAATGCAGTTTGTGCTTTATGATAATCTTGATAATTGTTTCTTGATTCTCCTAGTAATGTTGCATGAGCAATTTTGCTGAATAAGATTTCAAACTGTTGCAAAAGCACAAAATATTTTGATATCCACCAATATCTTATAAGTGGAGTTAAAGTGACATTTAAATTAGATAGTTCTGTTGGCATTAAGCTATTCATTCTCAACAAACCTTTTCATCCGAATGTTATGCTATGTTTGTATGGTTTGTTTGCACATACAAAATCGGATCCAAATAGTTATTAGGATTAATATAATATTTAATTTATTGAAAACTAAAAAAAGAAAAGAGAGGCATATCTTTTCTGCTCTCATATATTGCTTGCTACATCTGAGTGATCTTCTCTATTTATATATGCTTAGCCAATGCGTTAATTCTGCATGAAGTATCAATACATTGTGCACGACTCCAGTTGGTTCGATCGTATGAGTATCATGTGTCTTGCAAGAATATCTTATGTGAATGTTGAACAGTCATGTGAATTGAGCCCCAATTCTTACCTTTTCACAAAATCTCAATTATGAGATTACATATATGTTTTTTTAGAGTGAGAGTTATGTTCTGTCGTAACATATTTGCAGGACCGGCCACGGGTCCCTAGACCAACTTAGAAATAAGTAAATTTATTCAATAATTAAGAACTTAATTTTATTTGTTGTGATACACGGAATGAATATGTAAGGATTTAAAACGAATTTTACTTAATTTTAATTTTTTATGGGCTTTTAGTTAATTTATTGCTCTAATTTGTATTTGGCTAATTAAAAAAATTAATACTACTATTACTATTAAATACAAAAAAATATGATCTTTTAAAATTCTAGATTCTAGATCATGGTTTTTTTTCTATAATGAGGCCGGAACTGTATATTTGACACGGGTTTCTTTGTTCTTGAAGCTAATTAGGGGTAATGGGATATCAATCAATCAATGCATGATTCGGCCTTTTTGTTCTAAAGAAATGTTTAGGTGATTAATTAACAGTTAAATAATTAAGATATATGTTGTTCGAGATCGTTTACTTTATTTTTGTAACAAACCACTTCAATGCTTTTCAAAGGCCATCAAATCAAGAAAAAAAAAAGGCCTTAAAATTTTGAGATATCAACATATCATAACCATTGATTATCATGGATTTTCCCCAATTAGTATCTTGTATTCTGCACACGTCCTTATTTTAACTATCATCTAAATTATCAAAGGAAAATTATAGTCTTCCCCCTATTCTTCCCTCCAATCCCTTGATAACGTGGCATGAGATAATAAATCTAATACAATGTGTAATAAATCAAAGCAAATTTATTATGATGGTGAATCTAATACAACATGTGACAAATTTAAAGCCCATTTTTCTTATATATGATCACAAATTTATCAACAATTGGCATGAAACGATGAATCTAATACAACATGTGATAAACTTAAATTCAATTTTTCTATGTAGAGACTACAAATTTATTATGAATTGACATAAGATGAAAAATCTAATATAACATGTGATAAACTTAAATTTTATTTTCCTATATGGGAATCATAAATTTATTTTTATATTTATTAGCAGTCTATTAAATGTAAATTGCCACGTCATTAAGGAATTGGGGGGAAGAATAGGGGAAAAACTATCATCACTCATTATCAAAACCATCTGAAAATTATACTAAGACGAGTATAATGATCCAATTATGACTATCCAAAACCAAAACCAAAACCAAAACCAAACTCAGTCCCTCCTTCCGTCACTCTTCTTCTCTCCATTTCCATTCCTCCTCTGTTCCGTCTCTCTTTTCGGAGAGAAATAAGGATTGAGAGATGGTGATGTGGGTATTCGGATACGGGTCGCTGATTTGGCGGCCGGGCTTCCACTACGAGGAAAAGCTCGTCGGTTTCATCCGAGATCACCGCCGCGTCTTCTACCAAGGTCTCTCTCCAATCCATTACTTACTCTCCTTTACTAATTCCACAAACCAACACCATTTCTTTCTTTCTTTCTCAATCTGTGTATCTTTAGTAGTTCTCTATTCTGTCCGGTGCTCAAAGATTTTATATTATGCTTTACTTATTTTTTATTTTGAATTGGGCAAGGGAGTACGGATCACAGAGGAACGCCGGCCTTTCCTGGAAGAACTGTCACTTTGGAGACTCGTCCCGGCGAAATCTGTGTAAGAAAGTTTATTTCTTTCTCTTTCTCTAAATTAACTAATAAAACTTAATTTCTCATTTGTGGCGAAATCTGTGTAGGAAAATTTATTTCTTTCTCTTGCTCTAAATTAACTAATAAAACTTAATTTCTCATTTGTGGCGAAATCTGTGTAAGAAAGTTTCTTTCTCTCTCTTTCTCTAAATTAACTAATAAAACTTAATTTCTCATTTGTGGCGAAATCTGTGTAAGAAAGTTTGAAATTGCAATACCAAGTTTCAAATTCATACCAATGTAAGTGTAGTGATTATATCTCATGTGTGGTACTGATACTGAAATTAAACACTGATGGTAGTAGTGTGAAAAGCATCCTAATAAAATAATTTTTTTATTTTTTTGCATGATGGAAAGTGGGGAGTTGCTTACAAGGTTTCAAAAGAGGAGGATAAGAAGATTGCTCTAGAGGTATTGTTTTGATTAATTAATTCATTCCAGTGCTTATCTTAATTCATTTAATCACAGGTTACAAACTTACAATACTGATTTTATTGCACACTTAATTAATACTTATTATATACAATTCCTATTGATATAATTTATATGTGATTTGAAATTAATTATAGCATCTGGAAGTACGTGAGAAGCAATACGACATGAAGCTTTATCTTGATTTATTCACCGTAAGACTGGGTTGCATTTAGTCTTAATTTTCTCCATTATTTAGGCTTCAATTAAGACTAATTTATCCTCAATTCCTTAAAATTGATCATTCAGTTTGAAATTTCAGGACTTGAAGGCTGTAACTCCAGTTGTCACTGGTGTGATTGTGTAAGTCATGGACTGAGTTTAAAATATCTCTTATTGCAAGGATATATATGAAATTTTGAGATTTTGCATGTTTTAATTTTTGACTTATTGATAGATAAATTAAAATAAATGTTGGTATGAAAAATAGATATTTAGCTTCACCCAACAAGACGAAAAATGTAAATTACTTGGGTCCTGCACCTCTTGAAGAAATGGCCAGGTATTATTATGTTAACTATAGATATATTTTTCAGGGAGATTTATGATTAATTCATTAATTCATTAATTAATTTTGTTTGGAATAAATATGCAGGCAAATAATTAAAGCAGAAGGGCCGTCGGGACCAAATAGAGACTATATCTTCCATTTGGAAGATGCATTGCAAAAATTAGGTATGTTTCACATTCATAATTCCGGTACCATTTAATTAGTTAGTTTTTTAATGACAGAAAAAACTCAACTATTTGCTGGTTTTGCACATGACATTGATATATATCGCATAATTTTATATTTATTATTTTTGGGGATTATACAGGATTGGAGGACCCACATGTCACAGATCTTGCAAATGCAGTTAGAAGATTACTTCCTTTTGAGTAATAAATTGAAGAATAATTGGAAGAAATATTTTGTTATTGATTTGTTTACAATTTACATGGATTCATCTGCAATTTTTAGGTGATCCTGATCGATTATTGCATGACATTCTATGCAATCCAAGTTAATTCGAAAGAATTATATACAATTATTTTTACGGATTGTTTTAGTTGAACGTGGTACCATATTTGTATTGTTGTATTAATTTCTTGAAACATTCTTAACTAGAGATTGAAAATCTGGATTTCTTGTAATCAGTTATTCAAATTCTTTGTAATTTTAGATTTTAAAAATAGAGTTATTTACATTCTGAGATTTCATGTGAGCCGTCAATGTGGATGCTTGTGTAGCGGGTCATTTCAAACCCGTTACAGACTTGCAGCATATACACCAAAAGTGTTACAAAAAGATCAAAGTTCCAAAAAAATTGACAGGTTACCAAATTAATAAATACCACCTCATGCTGTTATGGATCCACCAAAAAAATTATATATATTTAATTAATTCATGAGATATGAGTCATATGACTATGGTCTAAGAACTACCATTATGGCTATCCATAACATGTCAGCATGTCGCAGCACTACATGTGGGGCCCACAAGCAGATATATTTCGCTTTAATAAAATGAATTTGTTTTTTCATTTATTTCATTTCTTTGTTCTTTGTTCATATAAAATGTAGCAGAATTTGTAACAAAATAAGAATAAATGATTAACCATATGATATTTACTGCAATCATATTATACACCAATTTAACCAAATCAACAAGCTCTAATCTCAGATTTTTCTCATGGCATAAAATCGGATAAAATTTACAAAGAAATTCCGAACAAAATTATAATCGATATATACTTGAAGCACTTAATATTCTATTTTCTCTTTCTTTTTGTAAAATTTATGTCATATCATTTCTTCTTGGCCAAAGTTTTCACGACTCCTTTCAAAATCTTTGCAAACCAGATCAAATTCATCACAAATAATACAGCTGGCACCAGAAATACAAGGATATAACCAATTATATGCATTTTCTCAATCTGCAAAAAATGTTTTAAAAAAAAATTAAAATAAAAGGCATAGTAACATTAAGAATATATAACTGAAATAGTATGAAAATAGAAGGAAAAAAGAGAAATAAATACCATATCATAATGCAAATACATGTGATGAAATATATAGATGAACAAAAGTATTCTTGCCACCTGTACATTGCAATATATTCTCCATTAAACAAGATATTATACTTTTATCAAATAAATAACCAATAGAAAACCAAATAATAATTTTATCAAATAAATAATAAAACATTGCACGTACCAGCCATGCAAAAAACATAAGAAGACCATTGACCAGATAAGCACTCGATCTTTTCATTCCAGCTGTATCAAGATACCTACCAAAAATAAAAATAAAAATGAAATTAGTAGGTTTAAAATTACTGAAATAGTAATTATTTTTTTGATAAAATTACCATCTTAAATTAATTTCTGGTGTTGTAGCCTCAGAAATTAAAACCATGTAAGTATAGATCTGTCCTTCGCCAGATAGCATTGTATATGCTATTGCAATTAAAGATAATGAGTGATGTAATACCTAAAAAAATAAAAATAAATAGATTAAAATAATTATTTAATAACTAAAATTCATTTAGTTGAAATAAAAAAATATAAAATACATACATATTCCATTCCGCCAAGAGAGGGATAAATCCAAAATATCATCGCAAGATCCGCAATGAAATACCCAACTGACACCTGTCCAAACCAAAAATAAAATAAAATTATCAAAATTGGAAAAAAAAATCTCTAAAAGGAAATAAATAGAAGAATTAATTAATTAATTACCCCTAAGGAAAAAGTGGAGAGATTTGAGAAGCGAAACGTGACTGGACCCTCAATTTGATCAGAGAATAATTTGTTGAAAAATACCAAGTATACTGACATGACTGTTATAAATATTGCATGCGCACTTGACATTCCCCTAAAAATTAAATAAAATATATTATTATACATCATTCATATATGTATATATGTTATGAGTATATTTATTCATTTATGTATAGTTATTTATGTACCGATTGCTCCATTCAATGCGTTGAATCTTTGTGAGAGAGGGGTAGCACTTGAAATAATAAGAGCTTAATATATGCGTCAGATCATGAGCCTAAAAAAACATAATTAACAGAACTATAAGATTAATTTAATCATTTAGTTAAGCCTTAATGATGAATATAATTGATTAAATTAAAATATAAAGGAGGAAAAATTGTACCAATTTGCACAAAAAGATAGCGAAAAGCAGAGAAGTGTAAGGAAGAACTGGATCAGCTAATAAATAGTCTCTAACTACTTGTTCAGCTTGAGATTTGTAGTATTTAACCTCCATTTTTAAAGGAATATAAACCTGCATCAATGCCATAATCCGATTTAATAATACATCTTAAAGGAGCAGATAAATGGAGCATAAGCTAGTGAAGAAATATAAATCGATTGTACAAATTTGCCCCAAATTCATAGTTCTTTTCACAAAATCGAAGAAAGACGCTAAACAATAGAACATAAAACTGCCCCGTTCCAAAAAAACAATAAATCTTAAGGAAGATTGAACTATTAAAACACAAAACATGCTGGACAAGACAAATTGCACAATGTGGATCGAAATCCAGCTAGAATAAGTCTTAATCACGCGCTTTCAAACTCAAAATCCACAGATCGAGAGTAACTACTCAATCAAACCACACCAAAGCGCAAAATAACAGTACCAAACTGACTCGCACAAAACAAAAATCAAAACCCACAATTAAATTTCCCAAATTAACGCACCTCTGTGCCCCAAATCAACCAATGCAAAATTATTCAATCAAACGACACCAAAATGCAAAATAACAGTACCAAGCTGACTCCCACAAAACAAAACAAAAATCAAAACCCACAATTAAATTCCCCAAATTAGCGCACCTTTTCGCCCCAAATCAGCCAATGCGGGATTGAAAAACAGCAGCGGGGGAAACCAGGCTACTGTATTTCCGGTCTAAGGAGGACCGAGTCTATGCAAGCGCAATGGCGAGGAGGAGAAGAGATAGAGAGCTTTGTGATGTATTGGGGAAGAAGGGATTGAAATGAAAGCAATCCATTCAACTAACAAAAAGAGAAAGAAAGAAAGAAGAAGCAAACAAAACAGGAGAGCTAACAACAGCTTATTATGTCCCTATGCTATACATCATTAAATTCATTATTATTATGAATATGATGCCTTTATTGTTTTCTATATTGTTTTTCCTTTTCCGGAAAATTCATTTAGCCCCTGCAAAATCTTCAGAGGTCAAATATATATCCCTATAAGATGAAATATATTGTGGATGAGTGGCTATGAAGAAAATATAAGAGGGGTGGAGGTGGAATTATTTTGTTATATAGGGGTGACAGTGTTATTTTTTCACTTTTGATTGGTTAAGCATGTGAAAATATGCCTTTGTTTTTACGCTTTTTTTGTTAATTAATTATGTGGTTGGTTGGTTAGTTAGTTAGTTTAGCTAGCTAAGAAAATTAATTAACCAGTTTTGGTGGAGAAGGGTTATGATTTGAGACTGGACCATACAAAATTAATTAATTTCTCAATTTTTTTTCTTCTTTTTACTAGATAGGAACTCTTTCTTACATAATTGTCTCGATTTTTTTGTAATGCTGTAATTAAGAAAAATAGTTGTGCCAAGAAAATGTAGTAGCAACCAAGCATTATGCAAGCCAGCTGCATCGCACAAATAAACAATATTATATTTCTTTACTTTTACATATGGCCAAGAAAAATACTCAAATTGACAGTTCCACATTTTTAGAGAGGTCATTTTCTCTTGAAAATTATGATATAGTTAGGACTGCAATCCAATAAGAAAACTCCACATCAGCAAATTAAATCTATGTTTTATAAAAAAAAATCGCCGGTGGAGATGTCTACGTGGCAACTAACATACTTAATGGTCTCATTTCCATTAGTTAACATTGTTCTACTAAACATATATACATATAATGAAATGAATATATTTATTTCTAATCTTGACCAAGTCCTATTCATGTTCAATACAAGAATTTTCTTTTTGACCGTCAATAAATTTTGTTTAGATCAAACAAATTTTTGGTTATATTAAAGAAATTATGCCGGCAGTCAATAAAATGTGTTCGACTGTCAACACAATGCAACATGGCATGCGACTACGTTAAAATGTTTATGCGCTTATTCCTAGTATTATTCTTATTAATCTTTACTTATTTTTTATTCATCAATTATATGTTTGTGGAGCTTCCATTCACGAGACCTAAAACATGGCACTTTGACATAGATATTTCTCTAGAATATTTTTGATAATAACTATTGATAGCTTATAAGGAGGTCCTTAATATGAATGATATATTTTTTTGAACTATTCCTCCCAAAAAAGTCCCACCTTTGAATGAATATTTTGAAGAATTATACTAATAGTCAATTCAAGCAACAGAATATTTCTTTTTCCAACAGAAGAAGATATAATATTGACAAACAAAAAGTTACAA
Source organism: Juncus inflexus (assembly GCA_024447665.1). Lineage (NCBI taxonomy): Eukaryota > Viridiplantae > Streptophyta > Magnoliopsida > Poales > Juncaceae > Juncus > Juncus inflexus. The sequence continues at coordinate 16,053,416 of JAJHPC010000001.1, read as the reverse complement.
ATATTAATTTATTACACAGTTTTAATCGGACAGTTATCACTAAAAAAACTTGTTAGCTAATCTTGGGCACCGTTTGTGAAACTACGAGGATATTTCATATTTTGTATTAGCTGATTATGTTCACATTTTTTTCGATACTTTTGTTTGGCACCAACTCAAACTCTGTAGCTTCAATAAATAACGCGTCCACCAAATGGATTCAGGTCCAGTGATCATTTTCATAAAGGCCCCTCCAAATAATTAAAATTCGAATAAACCTCCAAGGGGGACCATAAATAACGAGATTTACATATTCCTTCCGCAGTTGGATCGTATTTATTAAACTAGACTTATTTTCTGCGAACACAAATCTTGACTCATGAGTCATGACACAACTTCATGTGCATATCATGAAACATTAATTAGAGTAAAACTGATGAATAGTGTTTATCATTGCACAATGTGTTTTGTGCCAGCCGTATTTTCTGGGTATACTTAATAATGAGGGGCATTTTGGAAGTTGTCATCCATATAGTATCTTAAATGAAGCTCACAACCACATGCTAAGTTTAATCAAATGTTTAGACTAATAATCTAAGAACTACACAACCCAAATATATAATACAATAAATAACACCCAAGTAAATAATTCCATTCCACTTTGATAATTACCATTACCACTAATGATAAATATCTGGAAAGATTAAAAAGCCTTAACAACAGATAGTCTTAAAACCGACTTGATAAAAGAAAATCAAAACGATTTTCCAAAATAAGAAGCCAGTTTATATACTTGTCATGAAGCCTCCAAATAGAAACGATAAACAACTTGACACAACATACCTGTAAAATGCAAACTCTATTATCAATTTGAAAATAGTATAATGATATAAATATATAACAATGTGTAAGTTAGAAAAACATACGAATAATAAAGTCCTTTTCTAAGCCATGTTACGATTGAGAAGGCCTTTGAAGGATAAGAATAGATCCTTATTGTGGGGCCCAAATATCTCATCTGCCTTTTTTAGGGTTTCCTGCATACAAACATAATAATTTCATCTAGGTTTCCTTTTAATTTTTATATTTATTTTTCATGTAGTGTTTAATTGATGCGATAAAAATAAAACAAACCTCGCGAGACTGCTTATGAGCATTAAGCTCCTTTATGTTTGCTAAAAATGCTGCAAATTGTTCATATGACAATCGACTCCTAAAAATAAATAAAAAATCAATTCAACACTCAATAAAATATATTATTATAATTACTATTATTATTTTATTTATATATTATTATTACTACTCTTATTATTATAACAAGTACTTAAGCATAAAATAACACACAATCCTGATTACGATAAAAAAATATTCAATATTCAATATAGTACATTATTATTATTATTATTAAACTAATTATCCATACTAATAATTTATTATTATATTATAAGTAAAAGAAAGATTAGATTAACAAACCTGGCCTGACGGAAGAATTCCTTCCCATCAATTCTCGGAGTCCGACCTATTTCCCACAACCAAATTAAAAGAAATCACACATCAAAAAAACGAATCAATCATTTAATTAATTATCTAATCATTCTTCATTTCTCACCAGTCAAGTTTCTGTTTCTAGGAGGCGAATTAGCAGCTGAAGACTGTTTACTAGACGGAATCCAAGGAGAGAGAGGGATGATGGGGCCCTCAAACCTCTGTTTCGAAACCGGCGACGTGGCGCCAGATGTCAGCTTGGGAGACACCGACGTGGAGTAAGCCCTCGGCGATCCGACGGCTGAGGCTGCGCCAGGTGTCGGCCTCGCGTTGATTCTGGATACTGGGAATGTTGGCGGTCTAGATGCTGCGAATTGAAGATGGGAGAGAATGGGAAAGATGGGTTGAGTGTTAGTATTGTAGTTTTGGTTTATGGAATATCGAGGTAATTTCATGCAAAGTACGAAAATAATGAAATATCATGTGCACACTATAAAATTTGTGTAATCATTTGAGTATTTGTTTCAGAGTTTCTTTTCTTTTGTTTATTTATATATGAAAAAAAAGTGAGAAAAATGGGTAACTTAATTAAGGCAGTTTTTTTTTTGAAAAATTAAGAGAGGGGTATTTATGATATTTCTTATGTTTTGTAGGGAGTATTATGATATTTTAACTTTTTAGGGTTATTATTGATATCATGAGGTTTTGTGAGGGTAAATGTGAAATTATGAGTACAATTTAATGATAGAATAAAGTTACCTTCTTGAGTCACAGCTTGGTTTTCTGAGTTAGGCACAGAGCTGGTGAGCGAAAGTCCATCTGGTAATAAAAAGAAGAGATTGAATTAAAAGTTGAGAGAAATGATTTTAGGGTTTAGGGTTTTGGGGAAAGAAAAAAAACCTTTCCATGAAGACACTTTGGCAATCGATTGATCGCAAGTCCTTATATCAACGGTCTCTTGTTGCTGATTATAAAACAGAATAATTACTTTTATAAGATTTTAATCGCTTGTTAAAATTTTGCGACTAAATGAGAAGTATGAATATTATGTTATATTATGCTAATTTTATGAGCATACATGTGAGTTATCATCATTAAGTGATTGCATCAATTGTCTCTTGAAAGTCTCTAGCTGCACATTCAAAAAATATTATGAGAAATTGTAATTATGATACATACTAATTACTAATATTTGACCTAACTATGGATTAATCAGGTTTATCATACAATAGTATATATTTCTTTTATATATTTTTATTGTCAGTGAAAGCAAATAAAGTACCTTGGCTAAATCACGCGTTAATTTCTTTGATGTTTGAGCTAATGTATCTCGTTCCCTAGCCAGCTTAACCTTCAAATTAAAAAAAAAGGTATTTATAATAAGATTAAATTCTAAAATATGCATTTTTATACATTAGAATGGAGAATGTTGAAGTAAATATTCGAATTTGGAAGTGTTCCTTGCAAAAACCAGGTTTTTTGGAGAGTTTATGCAATAAACTACTCCAAAATTGGGGGAAAAATCAAGTAACATTACCAAATTAAATGACTTATTTTCACAAATTAAACAAACAAGCTTACATTTTCATCTAGAGAAAGTTTCAATCTCGCCTCAGCCTCCTCTCTCACCCGATCAATCTGCTCAATCCTGCCTTGCAAATCCGTCACGAGCGACTCCTTCTCCAGCAACTTCTGCTTTAAGATTCTTGTCTCAGACTCCAATATCGAAACCCTAGAGGCTATAGCAAGCGAGGTGATCTTCCTCGCCAGGTCGAGCTGCTCGTACGGATCCACCGGCATCACCGCCATTACCTCATCTGGGATTCGGTGCTCCGGCGGCGGACTCATCCCCCCTGAAGTAAATACTCCACCGCCGATGGTCGGAGTCATTGCTGAATCTAGAGAGAAAGATTTACTTTTGGAAAATTGGTAGATTATAGTCACAGTGAGGTTTTTGTTTTGTGTTTATTGCAGACTATTTTATCCTCGTGTGAATCGAGGAAGAAGAAGAAAGACTTATCCCTCAATGCCCTCCAGTTATTAATAAATGGACTGAACGGATTCCATTAAACAAGGATAATTAGATATCTTTTTGTTATGAATTAAAACAAGCATTGAAGTAAGTTTGGGTTACAGGAGTACAGCGTAAGGATAAGTATCAGTATCACACACATAACTAATAAATGTTATATTAGTTTTCAAATAAAATAGCATAATTATATTATTTTGTATGTCTGTATAATTATGTAATAATCTATTGAACAATTAATGGTAATAAAATTTAAAAAATAAAATATCTAGATGCATATTAATTGGTATATTGGTATAAAATAATACTAATGTAATATATTTCTTAAAATAAATTACAGAGGAAAATATTATATTAGGGGAAAGACATCTGATATTTGAATTCTCCAGTGTTTCTAAAACCGAAGAGGATTTAATCAAGGGAGACATTCTGCTATGCTCATCTCCAGTTTTATACCTCCATTTATTAGAATCATGGAGGATCTTAAACTTGAAACTAAGTACTATAGAAAACCAGTTAAAAAAATAATGGAGAGATATATATACAGATTTTTCAACAAATTTGAAATTTGGTGGAAAAGGTGGTGCTTTGGATTCCCCGCTTCCTCCCGTGAATTGATGAAATATCTACCTGCACCTGGTGTACGTAGACCATTATGTTTTTCAGGCCTGAATAAATATAGAATATAATGGTCTTGATCATAGGGTAAGAGAACAGTTAGTTTGGGCTTTTATATTTTAATATCCAGCCCGTTTAGATCCTCTTGCTTGTGAGTTTACATCTTATTTTGACAAAAATTGACGAGGTTTTTTTTAACTTATAAATATGATTATTTTTAGATTGGTCACGCGTATTTTTAGTGTTCAGTTTATAGTTGTATAACCTGTAAATATGTTTTCTGAAAAGTTCATTTTGGTTAATAAGCATGTATAAGTTCACATTATTGGACGGGACATTGTGAAAATATGAGAGCACTCAAAATCAACATCATATATTTAATTTTATAAATATTTTGTCATCTGTATTTGTAAATATGTAGTCATAATTTATGGGTCTTTTTGTGTGTGAAAGTTCTCGTGGTTAATTATTAATATTATTATGGATATACATAATTTTGAAAATATGAGAGACTGTAAATCAAGGCAAAGAGAGCCATAAATATGACTGAATATGAAAACAAAACTATCAAAATCATATCTTGTACCTTTTGACCTTGTACATTTGTAATTACTTAAGTCTTGACCTATTGGCGCAGCCTCAACAAGCTACCTGAATTTTATTAACATTAAATATTTAATCTTTTTCTTTCAAGATTATTAATTATTATTGTGATAATATCTGGTAAGTGGAAGTTTTCTCAGTAATAAGAAAAACATGATTTGCTGGTATATAAATTGGGCTATTCACTAAAAGTTTAAAATAAGAAAGATATTTATTAAATTATAGTAAAATTTTATACTTCTAAATAAATTAAAATAAAAAACAGAAAAAATAAATCTATTATGTGTAATCTCACTTGTTCATGTTGTGTGTGTTATCTCAAGTTACACAAGTAAAAAAAATATATATATTGAATATAATTACATGGAGTATTGTTTAGGGTGTCAAATTTAAGTTTTGGAGTTAACCAAATGTACACTTGTATAAAAAAAACAAAATTGTAATCAATCTTTGAAACAAAAACGAAATCAGGGTAGATTTTTTTGTTTGGGCCTTCAAATTTTACTAAGACGATTAATTTGAAAATCAAATTCATATAGTCCGCTTCCACTGTTTTGATTCTGACGCAAAATCATGATGCAAGACAAGTTGGTCATAATATACACTCTACCCCAAAAGATGAATCACCAAATGTTTCTAAAAACCATAACTTGAGTTTGATGTTCGACCAATGAAATGCATCCGTTTAAGCCAACGAAGGCTGCATCTATACAAATGGATATCCATTTTCCACCCCTCATGTTTGAAATCTTTACATTGTCTTTTTCACTCAATACATCGTTTGTAAGTTGTACCTTGTAGTCATAAAGCCAACTCCTAATTTTATGTCTACTATTTAGATGATTTTATATATCATTTTCAAAAAAATATATACTATTTCCCTTTATTAGTAATTAAAAGGATACAATACATATGCATATAATACGAAGTGCATGCATCACAAGAATGTGCACTAAAAATATAGATCTACTAACGAGAATGAGTTAGACCTAATATTTGAAAACCAATAACAAGAAAATACTTTTTGGTGTTTCACAAGTCATGACGTTTGTCGTCACCTCGTACGTGCCACATATTATTCGGCTCTTTTTATAACTTTTAAGAAACACATATCCATCTTCTCCCTTCTTAGTTCTTCCTCGATTTTTTCTCCTCAAGTCCCTCTCTCTCAACAGTATACTTCTTCATGTATATATATCTTCAAAACATAAGAAAAGAAAACCATAGTTACACACATTAACCAACCCTAAAACCCAACCCTAAACATGGGAAGTATGATATCATGGATATGTAAAGTCCCAAACATTAATTATTCAAGATTGGTAATTTTGAAAGGTCGGAAAGGATACGTTCCGATTCTCGTTGGAATGAGGGAGGCCTCAGCTGAGAGATTTCTTGTGCATGTAAAGCAGTTGAATAATCCGTTTGTTGTCATTCTGCTTGAGAAGGCCGCCGATGAATTGGGCTATGGAAATGAAGGCGTTTTGAGGATTCCTTGTGATGTTGATTATTTTCGCAAGATGGTGAATTTCAAAATTAGTAATTAGATGCTTTATCTTCCTTCAAAAAAATAATTAGATGCTTGATTTTTTCTTCATTTTTTGGGGGCGGATTTTGGTTTTGTTTTGTTTGTAGTTGTGGGGATATCTCATATATTATAGGAAAATAAATTGTAAATAATTAATGTATGCATAGCATCATCTTTTATTTGCGTAGCACGTTTCCAAATATCATAATTTTATGAGCAAATCGCATTTTTCTTGGTGAATATGTGTTTATACTGCTTTACACAATTCATTTTACTTTTTAATTAGAGTTTTTTTTCTTTTCTTTGCAAAATTGGATGTCCCGCGCCGTAATATTTCATGCTAACTTCTGAGACAAGAAGAGGGGCATATTTTTTGTATGTAATGCATATCATACAAAGTTGATTGTCCAACTTCTTCGATACATTTAGTTCTCTTACATTTATTTCATTTAGTATTTGCCCCTAGAGTTAGTAGTATAAACCGACCGGATCACTTCGTTCTTTTTTATAGTTTTTTTTAATCTTTCATTTTACTTCAAATGTACGCATTATTGACACTGCTTATTTTGTTAATTAATGTAATTTGCGCATAGGATTTTATGCCTACCGCAATTTATCAAAAAAAAGAGAGTTGGTAGTATAATTAAGAAAAAAAATCAATAATAATATCTACAGAAAAGAAAAAAAAAAGAGTCTACGTTTCCAAGTTAAAATTTAGATTCACTTTTGAAACACATTTCTTCTTAAACAAAAACGTAAAACAACTGTGCCAGACATCATCTTTTAATATAACTGCTGATCATCATCTAATGAGGCATCACCGACTCGATAAAGCCTGGGAGATGTGAATGGAACCTTTTCATCAAAAAAGAAAAAGACTTGAATGGAGAAATGGGGCGTGAGAGAGGAAGAAATGGCAGTGAGTTAAGTATCGGACGGTTTAAGGACACAGCTGCTTAATCGTAGGGATTAAGTTATTTTAATGACGTGGTTAAATGTGGATTATGAATTACAGTTGTAAATTAAATAACTAGATTAATTTTGGAATTTTAATATGGATGAATCATAAATACATAGAAGGCATTTGTACTGAGTTACTGACTAAAGTGTTAATCACATCCAAAAAAGAGAGATGATTTCAGTCTCTAATTTTATGTGAGGGAACTTCAAAATTATTCAAGAATTTTTTTGTTTACAACATATGCAATATCTGTCACATAGTTCTATATACATACTTCCCATCCATGTAATGTATCAATTTGCCTGCGAGATGCTATATGAGCTATATTATAGTGATGGATTTTGATAATACATGATGAAAATAATATAATATTCTGGATTTTGATAATACATGATGAAAATAATATAATATTCCGATTCTTGTGAAAATTAATCTACAATATATTCAAAACATATATATTCCATCCGTATGGTTGGAATTTGAATTTTTTATGATACGTATAATTTTTTGGACCGTAAGCATATTTATTTTGCTTACGTATGCTATTTAGCCATACTCAATTTGGCTTATCAATATATATAGTGATTAAAATATAAAAATATATCATATTGTTGACAACATAAAAATGTTATACGAGCTATATTATGTGGCAATTATGTTATGACAGCCTCGGAGTTCTACCTTGAATTGCAAGATGTGACATACAGTGAGAGTAAGGGTAGGGGTGTAAACGGTACGGATACGGTTCGGATAATGCTCTTACCGTATCCGTATCCATATTTTTTTCCGGATTCAGATACGAATACGGATAGATTCGGATACGGATACGGTTCGGATATTAAACGGATACGGATACGATTCGGATATCTCGGATACGGATACGAATATGGACTCATTTCGGATGTTAAAACGGATATTTTAATATGTAGTCCGTTATCTCATTTCAAAACTTGACTTTGCTAAATTGTTATATAAATATAGATTTTAGAAGAAAAGTTTTGAGTAAGGAATTACATTAGATATATTATTGTTCTACATAGCCAAACTATAGAAAAAATATGACTACTTCAATATAATAACAATATTAAAACAAAAATATCACTATACTTTTGGCGGCTAGAGTTTTGTTAGATGGAGAAAGAGTTAAAACATGTTCTTAAGTTGAATGTGGCGATTAAAGAAGAAGACAAAAATATGGAAACTCGATTGTCAAATAAGAGGAAAGAAATACAAGAAAGTGAATTAAATAGAAATTAGTATGATTATGAAATAAAAGAAAATTAATACTTAATGAATATATATTCAAAGTTGAGTCTTATAAAAACGGATATCCAAATAGAAATATTATCCGGATACGGATAATATCCGTATCCGTATTTTTATCCGCCTCATAAAATAAATATTGTATCCGTATCCATATCCGTATAAATTATCCGTACCCGTATCCGTCGGATACGGATATTTTTATTCGGATATGGATATTTTGCGGATACGATACGGTTCGGATACGGATATTATCCGACCCGTTTACACCCCTAAGTAAGGGTCAAAAACGCTCACTATTTTGGAATTTTGTCCCTCTTACTATTCGGAAGGGAAAGAGGAAACTTCCCCTCAATGAACGCTAAGTTTAATTTTATTCGTTTTGATTATGTGAGTGTGCTTTATCTATCAGGTAATGTGTCCAAAATATCAAGCTTGGATTATATTAATTCAATTCAATATTCAATGATTTATTCTCTTCAAATGTACCTTTCTTTTGGTCAAAGATCATCCATTACTTTGGCAATTTCACATTTTAACTTGGTTAATATGTTTTTCTTTCGCTTCTTAATGTTGAGGCATTTGTACAGTATAATCATACGTTTTGCTTGTATTCATGAAACAGTTATAACTTATTACTGATCAAGCCACACAGACTGAATTAAGTTTTGTGCACTACAGAACAAACAAAACATACCAAATGATTCCATTCGAAGTATAGAACTTGAAATAATAAACAGCAGTTCAAATAAACATTCATTCTTCTACAGTATTTTTTGCAATAATTAATTGTAAATATTTCAATAATGCTGAATTTGAATTTTTTAACTATTTGTCCAAATGAACTGCTTCATTTTTCTGCTTTTTCCTCATGGTCCAAAAAGCTGCACAATACCGATTCTGCGATTCCACCCATATTAGAAAAAACAAATTAAATGAAATTTTTATAATTTTCACTTTTATTTCCTTAAAAAGGAAAACAAATGTAAAATTTTCGCAAAACTATCAACATTAAATACTTATCAGATATGACATGCTTACACTGATTGCTAGATGTAATAATTTTGAATTATATATCAATAAAGTGCAATTAATTATAGATAAGATAGTTACCCATGTAACAATCTTATATCATTCAAGGTATATGATAGAGATAGTGATGTGTAGTTAGTTTTATAATAATTAGAAAAAATATAATTGCTAGATATTTGAATTTTTCATAAATAAGAGAAAAAAAAAATGAGAAACTTACTTGCATCATGGATTTCCTATTTCCAGTGTAAGTAGTCTCTATCATTTTTTCAACCTACAAACATTTTTAAAACATGAATAAAGTATAGTTCAAATATATTAATTTAATTTTTAAATTCATTACCTCCATTTCAAAACCATAGGAATAAGCAACTTTCTTCACATCCTCCAAACTTAGCTCAACTGACATTTCCTGAAAAAAGAACGATAGAAATGTAAAATTACAAAATGCCCTCAACAAAAAAAAATATATATTTGATATAAATAAATGAAATTGCATACATCTTCTCCATATGAGTCAGCGAAATGATATAACAGAGGGCCCATATTTATCCAAACCTGTTTATTACACAAAATTAATTAACAATAAAAAAATATCTTCAGAAAGCAAAACTGATCAATGCTTTTAAATGTGAATTAAAAAAAAAAGTGATTTACCCCTCCATTTTTTAATATTTTTGAGATTATTTCAATATATTCAACTACATTATGTGCCGTGTCAATGAAAAAACATGTCACGACAGCATCCCATGTGCCTAAAAAAATACACAAAAAGTTATGTAATTGAAAATTTTCTACTCATAATTTAATAATATTTGTATTTTCTTAAAAGATAAAAAAAATATTCAAAAGAGGGAAAATTTACCTTCTTGAGTTGTATCATTATAAACCTCGACAAAATCACCACCACACATAGAAAATCCTTCAGTAATCCCAGCACTAATAAAAAAAAGTAAATAAACAAATGAATAAACTTTGGTGTATCAAAAAGATGCCAAAAATTGCTTAGGATATTTAAAAACAATCCACATAAGCTGAAATTGATAATTTGTATACTTAAAGATTACAAAATAAAAACAATCAGTTATAAACCCTAAACCCTAATTTACCTGGCGGGAAGAATATCAGGAAAAGAAACGGATCTGAGCTGGTCAAAGTCAGAAAGACTGTTACAATTGCTATGAATCCATGGATATATCGTCCATTCATTCGCCTCTCTTGTACTGATAAAAAATTAATAAATTATAAATATTAATATATATCTTTTTTTAATAAAAAAAATATTTGGCATTTAATTAATGAAAAAAATATTAATATTTGGCACTTACCGGTTGAGAATAAAACTGGAGCAAATCATCATGTAATATGAAAACTCATTTCCTTGGCTTTCAAACCCTGTTCAATAATAAATAAATAAATGAAATTTTCATATAATCAATTTTTAATTTATTTTATTTTTTGAATACCAAGAGAAGAAATCTCCAAAGCTAGTCTGCCCAAACCAGCACCAGGAACTAAGCAAGAAGGAGGTCTGAAAAACAAATATCACAAATTTTGAGGGGTTACATTGTAAAAATGCTGTTCAGAAATAAATGAACGAGAATAACGTTTTGGGATAGAAAGCCAAGTCCAGAATATAGTAAATCAAACTTTAAAGAGACGAGATATTTGTCATATATTTACAGAAATTAAAAAAAATTATGTAATTTTTTTCAGTCCAATATTTCCTAAAAGAGGAGAGAAAAATGAGATGTTTATAAATAATTTATACTCTAAAACAAAAATGAATAATAACAATGACAAAAAAAATACCTTTGTTTGTTTCGATTTGGAAAAAGACGGTTGAGTTCGTCTAAAATAGGTTTATAACACTCTCCACGTTCCTTTTTTCCCTGTATTATTAAACCAAAAAAACAAAATTATACTAAATTATATATATAATTATATATTGCATTAGCTTATAAATACGGAAAATAAAATAGTACCTCTTCTGCCCAATCCCTCACAATATTCCTCACAATGCATCTGACCTGAAATTTATACGCAAATTAGATTTACACACTTTTTGAAATATCATACAAATCAAATTACATGCTCAAATTTTCAAAACTTAATATTCTTTTAAAAATGAATTAAATTTTGATTTTGATACCTTATCAACATCAACTAGAGGTACATTGGATTGCGAAGCAGGCCCCATCCAATTATGTGAAGAGGTTTCCTAATTATGCATAAGAAATAAATAAATATACAAAAAAAGTATACAGTCCACATGTGCGGAACCATAGAGAAAATATCACAGTAATTTCAAATTTGAATATGAAATTAGGGTAAAATTAATCTTACATGTGAATGAGAGCAAGAATTGGAGCAATTTTTACTAGCCTGAATTTCATCATTTCCATTACTTTTTTGAATTGAAGAATTTTCCCCTTGAATTTCCTGTTTGTTGTGTAAATAAGATCAGAAAAATTCACATAATAACCCCTAAAAAAAATTCATTTAATTAACTCCCCAAAATATAAATGAAAGAGAAACAAAACCTCTTTATCATTCACATCCATATCTTCACCCATATCAAATGGAGGCACAAATGCCTGCATAATTTGATTTTCACCAAATTAGGGCAATAAATATAGATAAAATTTAAATTTGAAATAATTTGGATGTACATACATGAAGCATGCTCATTATAAACGATGTGTTCATTGAAATACACCTGAAATTTACGAAATTCATCAGAAAAATAGAAATTACTCCTAATCAATTAGTTGCTACTATTATTTTTTTTTTCTTTTTGCTTTTGTTATAAATTAATGGAAAAATAGAAAAGATTAATACCATCTAAGTCTCTGGAACTTCAAGGGAAGATGAGAGAGAAGTGCCTGCACAGTAACACAAATCAAAGCCTCAGTAAAAGAGCCAAATTCACTGAGAAACAATCACAAATAATTCCTTGTAAAAAAAACAACAATTAAATAACAAAAATCACCTTATGATTTGGCGGTAGTTTCTTGAACGACCTCTCGTATCTCCTCACATCCCTCTCAGCCGCATCTGGATAACTGAAAATACGCCTCAGTTCTCAGCTCTCGCCATTTTTACACCATTTAAAGTTTTAAACCAATCAAAATGAAAGAAAAATGGAAAAGGAGAGAGAGGGTATACTTGAGATAGGCGCTGATGATGCGACGAAGCGACTGTATTTCGAGCTCTTCTTCCTCCTTGCTGTACTGTCTCTCTCCAGATAAAGCAGCTCTGTCCGCCATTTTCGCGTCAGCACTCACCTCTCTCTATTCTATTGCTCGAAATTAGGGGAGAAAAGTGATAAAACTGGAGAGGTAGTAAACAGGATGAAATGAAGAGGAAAAAAAGGGATGAAAAGGGCGAAATAAGAATGGGACCCACTGCTCAGTGAATGAGCAGTGTTTCAGACAAATCAATCCTTGGGATGTGTTCATCCAGGATTTCAAATCCCAGGTTTCACCAGATCCGGGATTTGTAATTAAATCTGGGATCTTAGCTCGGATTCTGGATTTCCATCCAACTGCGATTTGAAAATGTTGGTTTCACAATGTCAGATTTGAAATCTCGTGTTTAAGCAATCTGATAATTGAAATCCTCTGTTTACCCAATTATCGGGTTTGACATAAATCACGCTCGAGTTAGATCCAATCATGTGAAGAGTTTTATGGTTTTAATGAGAGGATCATAGTATTAGTATTCAATCATGTGAAGAGTTTCCTGGTTGTAATAAGTGGATCATACTTGACTTGACGTAATATAAAATAGTTTTTTTTTCCTTCTAATATTTTCATTTTTTTTCATTAAATCCTATTAAATAATTTTTTACTATATAAAAAAAAAGAACTTTCAAATCACAAATTCAATCAAATTTGAATTTCGAATGCTAAATAGACTATATAAGAATTCATGATTTATGAGCAATTTTGTAACGGTATTGATAATTCTCGTTTTGCAAAGGTATATGTAGGATTATGAGGTTTTTCAAGGTTACACAACAATTTGGCCTTGAATCTAAATCGCAAGTGATATAATTCAAGAATTCAAAATCCAGGTTATCCAAACTTAAACTGAAATTTTCATTATTGTGACTCCTTAATCCGGAAAATTAAAATTTCAGGGCAAACCAATAGAGTAGAGCACATATATTTGGTTTCAACAAAAAAATCATGATGATACTTGAAATCTTTTAGGCTCATGGGCCTGTTTGGCAAGTGAAATTAGTAGAATGGAATTGAATTTCAAGATAGAGAAGTATAGAATTATGAATTAATTAATTCTAAAGTTTGTTTGGATGTTAGAAGTATAAAATTCTGAAAAACATAATTCCTTGTTTGGTTGTCTCGTAAAAATCGGGAAATATATTATGATTATACGATTAGTAATATAATATAAAGTAATATAAAATAAAACATATAACATAAATAATATAGACTAAAACATATAACATAAATAATATATAATATAATATAATATAATAAAAATAAAATAATATAAGATAAGTAATATAAAATAATAATATAATATAATATAATATAATAAAAATAAAAATAAAATAATATAACATAAGTAATATATAATATAATATAATATAAAAGAGAGATGGTCTATTTTGGATTTTGGACTTCTAGCTTTTAGAGAAAATTACATTAGGGTAAAATTATATAGAGATAAAATTCTAAGAATTATATTATCCTTTTTCTAGTTGGCTACCAAACAAAGAATTTGGAGGAATTAGAATTTTAAAATTCAATTCCGGTTCAATATTCTAACTCCCAAATGGCTCCTAGAGTTTATTGAAAATTATGTGTGGAAGTTATGGGAGCATCCCTTTCTTCATTCAAAATTGGGAATTATAATCCCAGTTTCACAAAACCTGATTCTTTAAATCTCTGATCAAGAGTTTCAATTCAGGTTCAGAAGCAAGCTAATAAACTTCTCGTAGCCTTCCGACGAAGGGAATAACTAAGCACCACCTTCTATATAGACGGTGAGTTACTCGCATCTTAAACCCTAACCCTCAATCCTTCACTCCTACCTTCTCCACCAAATTCAAACCCTAAACCCCCCATTGAAACCCTAACAAACGATAACCATTAATCCCAATCTCTCCTCCGTTTCCATGGCGGCTGACGTGTCAATCGCGCCTGGTTCCTCCAGTCCTTGCTGCGCTGAGGTGCGATTTTTATTTCTCTTTTTTCTTTTCTTGTTGAGGATATTGATTTCTTTTGATGGATTTGAGTGTTTGAGCTTAATTTGATTGCTGATTGTTGTGATTTTTTATGTTTTTTCAGATTAGAGAAAAGTATGAGAAGATGAAAAAGAACAGAAATGATCTCAAGGAAGCTGTGAATCTGTATGAGCGTCTGATGAATAAGATTGAAAATGAAAAAAATGATCTCAAAAAAGGTATGCACATTTTCTCTATTAATCTCTCTTTTCATTTGTTATATTAGAGCTTCTTTTTCATTTTCAGATTTTAGTTTATGTTATCAGATTTATAAAATTGCTCAATATCTAACTATTTTACATTTGATTTTGTGATGAAACAGCCTTTAAGGAGGAGAAAAAGAAAGGAAATTCGGAGAGAGAAGCAAAAGACAAGGAGATAACCGTCAGAAAAACCCTAGAAAATGAGTTGCGTGAATTGAAGGCACAAGTATCCTCTCTTTCTGAAGAATCTAAAACCCTAAACCCTTCTGAAAAATCGGGAGAAGAAAACGAGAGGCTCAAATGGCTTTTAGACGAAGAGAAAAAGAACGCGAGTGAAGCTTGGAATTTGTTAAAATTGGAAAAAGGGAAGGTTGAAGAAGAGAGAAGGATTTTAGGTTTAGAGAGAGAAAAGGCCAACAAATTTGAAAAGGCGTTGGAAGAAAAGAAACAAAAAATGAGCAAAGACAAGAAACTAGCGGATGCTGAAAAGGTGAAATTGGAAGAACAGAAGAAAATTCTAGAGAGAGAAAAGAGAAAGGCGATTGAAGAGAAAAAAAGAGCGGACGGTTTGATAAAGAAATTAGGAGAGGAGAGAGAAAGAGCTAAGGAATTAGAGTCCAGAATCGCATCTCAAAATACCCAAAAGGAGAAAATCCAAATAGAGAATTTATTGAAAAAATTAGAAGAGGAGAGAGAAAGAAACAAAATTTTAGAGACCAAAATCCCAATTCAAAATACCCAAAAGGAGAAAATTCAAATAAATAATTTATTGAAAAAATTGGAAGAGGAGAGAGAGAGAAACAAAATTTTACAGACCAAAATTGCATCTCAAAATACTCAAAAGGAGAAAATCCAAATAGACAACTTATTGAAAAAATTGGAAGAGGAGAGAGAAAAAAACAAAATTTTACAGACCAACATAGCATCTCAAAATACCCAAAAAGGCAATTTTTCCAAATTAGAGAAGGAGAGAGACAAATTAAAAGCCAAGATTGAGGCTTTAAAATCTGCACAAAGTAGTGGCATTTCGGTAAATAGCGGAAATTTTGAGGTGAAGCTTCTGAAAGAGAAACTCAAGTTTAGAAAAGAGCAGCTGAAACACGTTAAAAACGTTTTAAAATTGGAAAAATCGAAGAATAATTTGATCAAGCAACATTTCGGTCTAATTAAGCAAGATTTCATGCAATTAATCAACCGATTTAAATTAATCGATTCGCATCTCGGAATTGAAGGTACCAATCACTCCACAAAGGTATGCAAATATATAATTTATTTTTAATTCACATAATTAGGTTTTATTTCTTATTTTCTACTTAAATTATATATAATTTATTTTTAATTCACATAATTAGGTTTAATTTCTTATTTTCTACTGAAATTATATATAACTTATTTTTAATTCACATAATTAGGTTTAATTTCTTATTTTCTACTGAAATTATGCTAAAATAACCCCTTAATTTTGCCCAATACCTCAATTAAACACCAAAAAAAAGAAAGAAAAAAGAAACTCTATTTATTTTATTTGTTTTCTCTTTTTTTAGGTTAAACCTGGAATTGGACTGGAGAGTCCAGTTGAGCGAAAATCAAGGAAGAGCCCTTCTGTACCAAAGTCAGGTACCAGTTCTGAGTCAATACCAACAACAAATGGACAAAATATTTACAAAAAACATTTTACTGACAAAACGCTGCTCCAACGGGGCCCACAGGAAAATCTAGAGAGTGAAAGAGAAAGAGCTTCTTCCGTTTCCTCCCCTGTTTTACAAATTCCGAAAATTTCAGGGGCCTCTTTGCAAATTCAAAAACTCACAGGGATCTCTTTGCAAGTTCAAGAACTTTCAGGGACCTCTTTGCGAACTTTTCCCGACCCTTTAAAATCCAGCCGCAAAAGGAAGAGGAATGAGAAGAGTAACTTGGATCCCAAGAAAAAGGAGAAGAAAACTAAAAGTCAAAATGTGAATAAAAAGATTGAAAATTCGGATTTTGCAGAGTTTGAAAAGAGGGTGAGAAATGGAGGGGTTTTGAAATTGCTTGAGTTTGAAAATCAGGAAATGGAGAGGAAATTCAAAATGGCAATTGAGAGGCCTCTTTCGCCAAATATTCCCCAAATTGCCTCTCGTAAAATAATTAAAGATAATGCGGTTCGAAATGAGAATTTATTGCCCAAATTGGGCGTTTTTGAGCTGGACATTGGGTCTCATTTGTCGGAATTTAATTCGCCTCTTGATTTAATGGAGATTGTGACTGTAAATGAAGAAAATAGAAGTGAAGAAAAGTGTGAGGGTGTGAATGAAAAAGGAGATAATTTGGAGGGGCGGATTGAGAAATGTCCAAATCTTGATTATTTGGTTGTGTTTTCAAGCTTGAAAGAGGAGAGCTTGGAGAGGGTAAAAACCCTTTGGAAAAAGACGAATTTTGATGAATCTTGGAAGGACAGTTTTGATTCTAGGGTTTTAGAAATTGCATCGAAATCCGAACTTCTATCAGAGTAAGTTCTATTTTTTCTTTAAGTTTTTGTTTGTTCTATTGATTATGATTTTAGTAAGTTTAAAATTTTAATCGATTTTATTGTTTGGTTTGTAGGGAAAGAGCTTGTGTGATATACTCATTATTAGCAAGCAATATATGTGGGAAATTAATTCAAAATGCAAAAAATATTACAGATGGAGATTTTGTTTCATTTATTGGTTCTTTTAGAGACTACATTTATGCAGGTATGCCCTAAACAAAAGATGTTTTCTTTTTTTTTTTCTTAATTTATTTTAGGTTCAAGTTGACTAACTATATATTTTTTTCATGCAGTAATTTCTGAAGAAGTCCTAAAATTACTTTCAGAGAGTAAAATCCTTCAAAACATAAAATCACTAATGGAGGGTTTTATTAATTGCAAAAAGTTCCTTGTATACAAAAATGGAGAATTTTGTGCTGAAACCCCTACAAAAGATCAAATCATTTCAAACTGCATCATATTAGCTTCACTATGTCTTAAGATAAACCGATTAGACATAATTCTATCTTTCGTTTATAAAATTGTTTTGGAGGGCAAAACTGACATTTCACAAACCTTGCTCTTGGTGCATATTATAATATATATTTGTGGAGAGAGATTGTTTTGTACTGATCAAGAGAGATTTTTGTCAAGAGCGGTACGATTTGTGGTACTGAAATTGGAGAAAATTGGTACGAGTGAAAAATTAGGGTTTTTGCCGTGTGAAAAATGCCCTTTTGGAATGGATGAGAATTGTAAGGAGGGTTTTGTGGATTCACTTTTGGATGAGGTGGAAATGTGTTGTTTGATGCGAAACCCTAACCCTAATTTTGTGTGTGGTGAGAGTTGTAGTGTGTATAAAGCTGAGAGAAATGGTGTGTGTTCCCTAATGGAGATTATTTCTTTGCTTGAGCTGGTTGCATTTTATATGGTAAGTAAATTATTGAATCGTAATATAGTTTATAATTGCAAAATAACCCCTTTTGTTTCAAGAATTTGGAAAAGAACCCTCTATTATGTTACAAATTTAAAAATAATCTTCTCTTGCTAACCCACAAAAATACACTCAGAAATAATATTTTTTTTTATTTCTCATGATTAATGTTGTGCCTTGTTTCATTTTTTTAGTAGCGGAAATATAATTACTAAATTATTAAATTTCTCATTTTTTTGTTTGTTATTTTTAGGACTGGAAAGACGTGTATGAAAAAGTTGTATTACGGCTTTTGAAGATATTAGAATCATGTAAAAATGAAGATTTTTCAGCTGCTCTTTTGGTATTAATTGGCCATTTGGCAAGGTAATCCTTCATTATATTCTTACATTTTTTTCAATTCCCTCTTATATTAACCCCAATTATTTAATTTTACCTAGATCCATTTAACCCGATTAAGCCTCAATTTGCCGTTAATTCTACAATTAAGCTCCAAATTAAATCACACAAACTCAAAATAAATAAATAAATAAATCTCATATTATTTTCTCTCTTTTTGGAACAGTTTTGGTGTGGAAAAGCTTGGTTATGAGCAAATACAAATTTCAGAACTTAGGCAAAAACTTTCAAATTTTATCAAAACAAATGAAAATTCGGCTGCACTTCCTCTCCAGTTCGCTTCAGTTGGTGTGTTGCTAAATCTCATTCCTCTCAAGTTCAAAGAGATTCTAACTGGAGAGAATCTCTCTCTGTCAGATAAAGGTGAATTTTGTGGCGTAATTTGTCAATTAAAGAGCTGGTTTTCTCAATTGAATGAAGAACAAAAGAGAGCTTCTCAAAGCCTTTTTATGGGATCTGAAGGAAAGGAAATTAATTAAAAAAAGTTTTTATTTTTTTTCCTTTGATGTGGGTCTTTTTTTTACCCGGTCATTGTGATATAATTCTGCAATTTTGATCAAGAGTTAGTCCACCAAGAAATATTTTGTTTCTTTTACTTCTTTTTTTTTTGAATATTTTTTTAGAGGAAGTATTCGGATATCATTAGAGATAGAATTTGTTGATTTTGTGGTTGTTGGATTTAATATCAGGTTTTTTTTTTAAAGCCCCTCATTTTGTAATGCACTACATTTACACAAACGTCAAATCTTGGAAGTATACTAGGCCTTGATAAAATATCATTTTAATATGGGCTATTAGGCCTTAATAAAATACCAACTTAATATAGGCTACTAGGCCTTGACGAAATATCATTTTAATATGGGCTATTAGGCCTTGATGAAATATCATTTTAATATGGTCTATTAGGCCTTGGTAAAATATCATTTTAATATGGGTTATTAGGCGTTGATAAAATACTAATTTAATATGGGCTACTAAGCCTTGATAAAATACCAATTAGCATGGGCTACTAGGCCTTGAAAACAATACCAATTTAATATTGGCTGCTGGACCTTTATAAAATAATTACTTAATATGAGCTACTGGGCCTTAACAAAACAACAATTTAATATAGGCTACTAGGCCTTAACAAAATACCAATTTAATATAGGCTACTGCGCCTTGACAAAATAAAATTTTAATTGGTCTACTGGGCCTTGATGAAATACCAATTTAGTATGGGCTACAGACCTTGATAAAATACCAATTTATTATGGACTACTAGACCTTGATAAAATACCAATTTAATATAGGCTAAACAGGCTTTAACAAAATACCCATTTAATATGGGCTACTAGGCTTTAATGAAATATAAATTTAAAATGGGTTACAGGCCTTGATAAAAAAAACCAATTTAATATGAGCTAACAGGCCTTGATAAAATACCAATTAATATGGGCTACTAGGCTTTAATGAAAATCAATTTAAAATGCCATACAGGCCTTGATAAAATACCAATCTAATATGAGTTAACAGGGCTTGATAAAATACCAATTAATATGGGTTACTATGCCTAGATAAAATACCAATAAGACTGGGCCTCTAGCAAATGCAGTTCTGGACTTTTTGAGAAACTTTGAGAACCATCGGCTCGCGCTTCATTTAAATCCAGAAAGTATGAAAGAGATCTGGAAATTTCCCGTTCCGTCTCTTCCCTCATATAAATACTTCTCTCTAAGTTGCTAATGCCATCAAATCGAATTAGCAAAGCGAATTGCGAATTACGAATTACAAACCCGCCTATTAATTCTCAATTAACATTCATTTCAATTTCAACTCAAATCCAATTGAAGAAAAATGTCGATGATTAGGAGGAGCAACAACAACAACAACTTCGATCCGTTTTCACTCGATCTTTGGGACCCCTTCAATGCCTTCCCTCGCCTCTCTTCCTCTCTCTCCTTCCCTTCCGAAACCTCGGCCTTAGCCTCAGCACGAATCGACTGGAAGGAAACTCCAGAAGCTCACATTTTCAAAGCCGATTTACCCGGAATAAAAAAAGAAGAGGTGAAAGTAGAGGTGGAAGAGGGGAATATTCTCCAGATAAGCGGCGAGAGGAGCAAGGAGAAGGAGGAGAAGAATGACACGTGGCACCGTGTTAGAGGAGCTGCGGCAAGTTCATGAGGAGGTTCCGTCTGCCTGAGAATGCGAAGATGGATCAGATCAAGGCGGCCATGGACAATGGAGTTCTGACTGTTACTGTGCCCAAGGAAGAGATGAAGAAACCTGAGGTCAAATCCATTCAGATCAATGGTTAAGGATTGAATTAAGTTCTTGCTTAAAGAAATAAAAGAAGGATTAAGTTAGATGGTGTGGTGAATTTCAGAATTTGAAGGGTTTGGTTTGTATGGTGTGAGGTGGAATTTGAGAAAAATATGTATTATATGTGAGGTGTGTTGTGTTTGAATGAATTTGTATTGAATAATATATTTTCTGTTGTGGTGTTATGTTACTTTTTTGATATTATTCCTTTATTAATTTAAAATCCCTATTTTATTGAAACTGCAAAAAATATTAACAAATGTATTTACTCTGTTTCTTTTAATTAAAGTTCGGCGAGTAAATCTGTTGTATACAGAAAACAATTCATCCATAAATATACTTTTCAAGTACACAACCAAGAAATCATTTTCCTACTCACTTTCAAACCACGCAAAAGAAAATCTTGAAAAGAAAATGCAAGTACCACACAAAAATACACGCAAACAACAAAAATGTAAGAAAATGCAAAAACTACAAACTTTTACCAACTACAATTTAATTTCAATCCAACAAACAGCTCAAAAATATACAACAAACAAATTAACTCCTCCACATAAGGAGCCCTCAAACAAACAAAACAATTAGGGTATTATTTACAAAAACTTTCAGGGGGTAACAAGAAATTACGCATGCACGCAAAATTAATTAAAGAAGGCTTACTAAATATACCCTTTCTTCTATTTTATTATCTTTTCTATGACAGTATTCCTTTTCGAAAAAGCCCCTCAAGTTTTCACTATTTACGCCTTGTCAAAGGCTGATCTGGCGATGAAATACTTGAGTGAGGTGATGGCTCGAGACTTTCTGATACTTCTTTATGAGTTGGCAACATGTTTAGAAAACTCCCTTGTGCTGGCGCCTCGGAATCCGCGCTCTCTGTAAAATTATGATAAAATAAAAAGTATATTAAGTTTAGTATCTGTATTTATATGTGAGGTTTTATGTGAATGATATGGAATTTGGTGGGTTGTTACCGAATAGTGATTTGATGGTGGGCCTCTTGGGCTTGTTGCTCTTTTTCCTCAATTCAGCTGAATAAAAATAAAATAAAATAATGTTATAATGAGCTTATGGATTTGATAATTCTAGAGAGAGAGAGAGAGCGAACCAACGCCAGGGACTTCATTGTCGACAATTTCAAAGTTTTTATAAGTGTAACCCACAAAATTCACATCCTTGGATGGAAGCATCTGCATAAATCAAATATATTTTATTTAATTAATCCCATTTTAATCAAAACATCACAATCATCAAAATTATAAAAATAATATAAATAGCACGAAAAATGACACCTTTCTCCATGGACCGGATTTTGATGAGGATTGCATTGCTGCACTTGCCTGGACAAATAACAAAAAATTCACTTAAATTAAAAAAAAATGTCTCAACTAATCATAAAAATATAATAAGAAAAAATAATAATTTACCTCCTCAAATTTCTCAAAATTTTGAGTATCCAATTCGCTATTTACTTCCGGAATAAAAGCCGCCTCCATTTGATACAATCTCTCCCAACTCATGCCTCTAAACCACGGATGTGCCTATAATTACATAAAAAATAATACCATTATTTAAATATTTACGTATAAATATAAAAAAATTAATTAATTAAAAAAATTACCTTAATTTCATGAGCACCTCTTGTACCAAGCCTCTGATCCACATTACACAAAAGTTTGCAAATTAAGTCTTTCGCGTCAGGCGAAAGTTTCGCCTCTTCAGGAAATTTCAAATGATTCCTCCAATTCACAATCTATATAATAAAAGGAAATGAGAAAAAAAAAATAAAAACTAAAAGGGTAGTTTTGGAAAATAAGAAAAAGAAGAGGTGTACGAAAGGAAATATGCACCTTTCTGCATGTTGACATTGGATCCTCAGAATAGAAAGGAGGGTAACCCACAAGCATTTCGTACATTATAGCTCCAAGCGACCACCTAATTTTAAAAATTAATTAGAAAAACGATATTATTTTTATTATTATTATTATTAGAATTAAAAAATAATAATAATAAATTTTAAGAAAAAAAAATACCAGTCACACTCCATTCCATATCCTTTCTTCAATAAAACTTCAGGCGCAATATAATCAGGCGTACCAACAGTAGAATAAGCCTTAGATAAAAAAAATCAATAAAAACATTAATTCACCAAGGACCTATTGGTAATTAATTATTTTACAGGAGCTGAAATGCAAAATTACCAAAGTACGGCGGTTCTTCTGCCAGTGCTGGAGTTGCTCCTGCTGAGTCCGTCTCGGCGCAGAGGAAGCGCTCAACCGATTATTAGGGTTAGGGTTTCCGTCAGTCGGATTTCTTACATTTCTACCCCCAGAATAATTATTATTATTATTATTATTATTATTATTATTATTATTATTATTATTATTATTACTGTCAGGTTCGCTTAAATTATTTGGGAAACTGCTGCTGTCTAAAGGCTTGCATAATCCGAAATCGGATAGTTTTAAATGCCCGTGCCTGTCTAGTAACAGATTATCTGGCTTTATATCCCTGAAATTGAAAAATAATAATAATTAAAAAATGATAAAAAATATATAAATTGAACAAGTGTGGTTTATTATCTAGAAAAGTGGAAATAATGGTTTTCCACTCTGGTAGAATTATGTATTGTATATAGATATAATATACATAAAGTAATTAATTAAAATTATAAAAATAAATAATAATTAATTAGAAATATAGAAAAAATTAAATAAATAATCAATTAAAAATATAAAATCAAGCAAGCGCCACTTACCATATAGGAATAATGTTTTTCTAATCATGCATGTGCACCTAGTCTATAGAAATAATCATGATATTTTGTATAAAGCAATAATCATGTGCACCTAAGGACATAATCATGTATTCATGCTCCTCTCTACATGGAATACTATTATGATGTTTTACATCTAGCCATCATAATGTAACTAATAATTAATACTTAATAAAATATCCAAGAATATACTTACGTTTTATATACAGAAATAATAATCATGCATGCCTACTCCTCAAGTCTTACGCATGGACACAACACCAATGCCCTACGGATATAATTACGATATTCCGTGCATAAACATAATCATTGATATTTAATACCTATCGATACATTCATGATGAATCACACATAATAGAAATACTAATTAATTAATTAATTATTTAATTAATTACCTGTGGATGTAATTGTGTTTATGTATACTCTCAATAGCCAACACGGTCTCCGCCACATAAAACCTGGCCTCGTCCTCAGTGAGAGTATCTTTACGCATTAAGAGAGTCATCATGTCGCCACCTGGCAAGTACTCCATTATTAAATATAAAAACTCGTCATCTTGGAAGGAATAGTATAGTTTCACGATATATGCGCTGTCCACTTCTGCTAGTAGGTTTCTCTCTGCTTTCACATGCTCCACCTGGAAATTTTAATTAATTCTTTATTTATTTTATTTATTTATTTATAGTAAAGAGGGGTTTTGAAGGGGGGAAAACTATGGAATCTGGTATTTATGGAAAATAAGTAGTACTTTAGACTTTCTAAAAAAAACGTAATGTTAACTTTTTATTTTCAAAAACTTCATGTTTTATTTTCGGGGAAAAAAATATCATTTTGAAATAATAGAGAAATAATATGTGAAGATCTCAATATATTTTGAAATAATAGATGAATAATTTGAAAAGTTAAAAGTACGGGATTTTTTTTTTTTTGACATTCCAAAAGTTAGGATTTTTTTTTTTTTGAAGTTGGGAAAATAAAGGGTTTTTTGAATTTTTCCCATTAATTAAACGGCACTTATTTTTGGAAAAAGACATATTATATAAAAAATAGAATAAATAGACTAGACCATACATGAAAGGTACCTGGCCCCTACGAAGCATTTCGGATTTCTTAAGCTTCTTCATAGCAAATACATTCGCTGTGTTTTTCTCTCTACAAATTCTCACCTGCACAAATAAATCCAAATCTCAAAAAAATGTAATTTAATAAATAAAATATTAAAAGATAGATTTTTTTTTATATTTTATTTATCTCAAATACCTCTCCGAAAGCGCCTCTACCAATAATGGTAAGAAGATCAAAATCATCGACCCCCATTTTATGCCTTTGCAATCTCATATATTCTGTTTCTTTTTTCTCCAAGTTTTTTAATATATCGTTTTTCTCCTCTCTTGACACCTCAGCATCTGCCAGCTTCCTTTCCAAAACCCACCTCCTATCGAAACAAAAAAAAATTATAAATATACCCTCAAAATTTGCAAAATACAAGTCTGAGACCAATAAAAAAAACCAATAAAAACTATGAAATAAAGCGATAAATGCACAATTAGTCCCTGTTTGTCCTTTAATTAGATTGCAAGCTTGTCCCTGTATTACTGCTTTAAACTTTTTTACCTCTGTACTTTATAGAATCATGCAAAATTAGTCCCCGACTCAACGACCAATCATGCATGTTTTCACAAAGTCCAGGGACCAAATCGCAATCCAATTAAAGCACAAGAACTAACCGTGCATTTATCCCCACAATCAAACTTCTCAAACCATAACCAAATTCAGACAACGAACTAAATAAATAAAAAACAATCAACAATCTCACTAACTAACCTTTCCTTCCTATCCTGCAAACTCTTCATCTGAGTCTTGTAATGATTCTCAATATACTGTTTTGCGGCCGCCACCTTCTGCTTGGTCACATTACTCGGCGCCTCCTCACTATTATTCAAAGGCGGCTTTCCGGAACTTCCCGTCCCGGATCCCGAAATCCCGGACTCCTTTTTCTTGGTCGGGGATTTTGTTGACGTTGACTTTTCTCCTGTTGAGACGCCGGATTTCGGGTGCAGCTTCTGGAACCAACTCCTCGCCGAATCCATGCTTTAGAAAAAAAATGAAATAAAAAAAGAAATTAGTATTTAATATTTAATTGTTTAGGTCGAGAAACCTGTGATCTTTGAATGAATATATGAATATATGGAAGATATATTGTCGGAAATATACGTATAATGAAATATATATAGATATATATTTCATTATACAGTTTATATATAAGAAATGTCTAAAAAATGATTGTTTTTACCCCAATTATATAGCTTTATATAGCAGTCAGGCCAAGGAGTATTTCATTTAATAGTTTATATATAGAAATGTCTATAAAATTATTGTTTTACCCCAAGTATATAATTATATATTATCAGTTATTTGGGAATAACAGCGAACAAATGAAAGGGTTAAGTAAAAATAAATTATTGAGGTTAACTTTTCTGATATTAAAACCCATTAATGATTTAAGAGGGGGTTCAGAATTGTAAAAAGTAGTTTGTATGTAAAAAAAAGTCAGGTGGATTTTTTATTTGCAAATATGGAAAAGTATAGGGTGAGATTTGCAAAAATACAGGTAGTTAAAACGGCCAGCGGGAAACAGTATGGTAATTAATACAGTATAGACAAAGAATATTGGCGCGTAACGGCTATTTAATTATAGATAACGGCTAATTATTAGTTTGATATCAGAAATTTTGGAAATTAACTAACACTGTATTAACTGAAATCATACTAGCGGATCTAGTTTTTCCAAAAATAAATAAATACTGTATAATTTTAATAAATTTTGGAAATAAGATCAAAAGATCAAATTATGAAATCAGAAGTGAAGAAGAAAACAAAACCCTATAAACCACACAACAAAATCCCCTTTTTGAATACAAATTAACACTAAAATCTCTACACAAAGTCAAGGTCGCAATATACACAAACATCTATTAGGTCGCAATTATGTAAAACTACTAAACCCCGGAATAAAAAAAGTCACAAAATTCACAGTGAAAAGTCAAATCATCATCAAAACCAAACTGAAACTCCAATCAAACACCCCAACAGTGCATAACTCCACTTAGACCAACTACTCCTACTAATTCCAACTAAAAACTTCCACCTAATCTCGATCTAGCTCGCTCACACCCCAAATCTGGCCTCAAAAAAACAGCTCTATTAATTAAGCAAGGGAGCCGTACCTGTTTGAATTCGTGCGCAGATTACTTCAGATCTGAATTGTTTGAATCGCGGCTTCGGTTGAGTTCGAGGCTTTAAGCTCAATGCGAGACGTCGCTTTGACTCCTGATATTATGAGAAGCTTCGCCCTTTCAAAAGCGTTTCTCTCTAGCTTTCCTTTCCTTTTCTTCTCTTTCTTTTTGGCTCGCTGTCCGCTCCGATGTCGCCGTCTGTGTGGCGGGTTGTTGTTTCTAGTAGGTCTCCATGTTTCTTTTTTTAAAATAACTCGAGTATAAAAAAA
Source organism: Juncus inflexus (assembly GCA_024447665.1). Classification (NCBI taxonomy): domain Eukaryota; kingdom Viridiplantae; phylum Streptophyta; class Magnoliopsida; order Poales; family Juncaceae; genus Juncus; species Juncus inflexus. Next base: position 16,026,058 of record JAJHPC010000001.1, on the reverse strand, counting down.
TGAATAATTTACATATGAATGTATAATAAATAACATTAATTATTGTTAAATTTGTAAGATATCTTTATATAATTAAGACAAAATTTAAATATTATTAAATTAGTGTGAATATCAGTGTATAACTTATGTATTTGTGAGAGCCCGCAAATCAGTATAAGAATCAAATATTACTGCCTCGAGAAAAATAAATAAAAAGAGATCTATTTGCATTTTGTAGTTCAACAAAAAAAAGGATAGAAGTTAGAAAAGAGAGTATTTGGTCAAAAAATATTTGATGAGTTAGCTAATTGATTAATGGGACTATGTGTACAATTTAGATGAAACATTGCAAAAAAATAATAATTCATCAAGGGTTCTATAATAGCCGAAGCATCGTAATACCCTATTCAAATTATGATGAGATGTGGAAATGAGTTTGTTATCTTTAACTTAATTAACTGAACTATCTTTGTTTTTAGGTGTATATTTTCTGAAATTCTACAGGGGGTTTCACCCAATCAATAAGCCCCCTTAATAAATTACAACACTGTAAGAGTAAAAAATAAGCAAGAAAAGTGAAAAAAGGAGAAAAAGGGAGAAAATTAAAAAGAAATTACATGAAAGCTAAACAAGAATTAACGGAATCTTTTGTAAGAGAGTTGTGGAGAAAATAAAAATCTTGGTAAGCATGTTATAGACGATCTTGCTAGTTTACTCCCTCTCAATTCGATCTAAGTAAATACATGTTTGTTGTTAAAAATATTATTGTAAAATATTTTGCTATATTATTTTTTAGCATTTCAATGTATAACATATCAACATACTATTTTTATTTCATAATTTCATTCTATAATAATATCTTAAAAATAATATTTTACATTTTTTGTCTACTAAATGATAACTTTTATGCATGTAAAAACTTGTAAAAAAATAAAATAGTCATTCAACTTTTTTATTCCTTTTCTAGAAGAGAATGAAGGTACAATGATAACTTGCTACACGAAAATATAGAGGGGAAAAGGCACGGAAGATTTGAATTGGGACTCAGATTTCTTGCACACCATCCGCATAACGCGGTTTATTAAAGCAAGTTTAGAATGAGTGACGGTCCTATTGCTGTGAGAATTTGGTGCATATCCTATGAAAACATTACTAGGGTTCTTTTTAGCTTTACTTTCTTTTTCCAAATAATATATTATCACTTTTTTTCGAGCCCGAAAGAAAGACCAGAGGTGATATTCATTATTCGGCCTCATTTTATGTAAGTTGTCGTGATCAATTAGAATACAGGGCTTATTTGCATAATAAGAACTTGTCTGAGTTGGGTTTAAAGTAGGTTAGAAACAAAATATGAAGTTTTTAGGGCATGCTTAAATGTGATTAGTGAAAATGAAGGAAGTAGTAGTGATGTGGACGATTTTAAAAACAATTGAAAGGTGTGATATACAATGTCAATGTATACATTTTCATTAGCACTCCGGACTTGTCTTCGGCGGAATAGAGAATAATGGCTATTTTTTATAAAGAACGTCAAATGCATGTTGGTATTGAAAACGGGAGTATAAAAAATATATTGATATTTTTGTAAATATAAACAAGTAGATAATTCAAATATATGAAAAAATAAAAATAAAGATATACCACATACAAACAACTATGTATATATCTAAGGTCATATTAAATTGGTATGGTTCCGGTTCATATGTCACATATAGAGTTAAAAAAAAATACTTAATACATACATATTAGTACATAATTACTTGGATTTGATAATTATATGGAACCGTATATTTATTAATATCCGATTCATATCTCACTTTCAATATGTGTAATTATATCTTGATAAATATTTCGAATCATAATTCATAACGAAACAAATATAAGAATATATATACTTCTAAATATAATTCAAATAAAATCCAAATACTATCATGTCTTTAGAAGTACGTGGATTGAGTTTAGCCCCAAATTTGATCATGTTACATGTATAATATCATTGATAAATCTTTATGCGCCCGTTCGACAAAGTATGGAATAGACGGAATAGTGAAAAAGAGACTAACGATTATTCTATTTCATTTCAATAGCGTCCGACTAGATATATAGATTAAAAATTTGATTTAAATAATATAATAATAATTTATGATCACATAAAATAGAAAATGGTAAAATTTAACTGTTACATAGGATAATATTTAGAATAAAGGAATGCATATATTTTATAAATTATGATCTATTCCATTGATTGAAATAATTTCATCCTTTTGAATAGAGTAATTTCTTTTTTCATGCATTTAATCTGAAATATTTCATTCATGTTTGGCTGAAATAGATCCCATATTCCTTTATTTCATCATATTTCACGTGAGCCGAGCATGCACTATAGAAGCAAGTGTTCCATAACCTAATTGGTATATTATATTACATGTATAACAAAAAGTCATGAATTTAAATTCCGCCAAACGCAATCTTATGTGACATATATTTAATAAAGTTTTTTAACCTATCAAATATGTGTTGAATCTAACAAAAAATCTTCATAGACTATGATGCATCCAAATTTTTAAAAACAATAATAAATAAATAATATATGTTATTAAACTTTAATAAAGAAAATTCAAATTTCAAAATACAATTTTTTTTTGTTTTTATTTATTGACCTCCCCTCGTCTTCCTCCCAAACTTGTGTGCAAAATCTGTAGAAAATATTCTCTGTAAGCTGGTGTTGTTTTACTTTGTAATCTGGTGCTATGCGGTCAAGTTAAGATCTATCATACTATAATATGCTGGTGTTGTTTTAAGTCGGCCTTGTTGGGTCTAGTTTTTACTTTTACTCATTCAAATCACCGTCATAACTGATTTTCAATCTGATTCTTACCTTTAGAAATTAAATTATCATCATAATAGATATACTTTAGACAAAGTGAGGGGTATAAAGTTTGAAATTCATGCCAAATCAGATTTTTACCTGTTCCAAAATTCGGATTGGTTTGGGCTGATCGAGTCGTTGACTTGACTTACCATTATTATTTATAGGAAAATTTACAAATAACCCCCTACTTTTTCTGAATATTACAAATAATTCCCTACCTTTTAAAAATGAAAAAAAGCCCTTATCAGAAATATTTTCTTTACAAATACCCCCTCCATCCCCTTTTTCATCTATTTAATGGTTAATTTTTTAAAATTGACAAAAAATACCCTCACCTATATTAAATAAACTTAAATAAACAAAAGAAAATAAATTAAACTAAAAATAATTAAAAAAATAAAAGAGTTAAAAAGTAAAAACAATTAAAGAAAATAAAAAATGTAATTAATTAATAAAAAAATAAAAACAAAAAATAATTTAAAAAATTATAATAATTAAAATAAATTAAAATTAAAATTATTGATACAAAAAAAATTATTTAATATAAAAGAGAGTTTTTTGTGTCAATAATGAGCAGGACGGATCTAGAAATACATGTATTTAGAAAAAAATTACCGAAACACTATTGATATATATTGTTCCGTCAAAAATCTTAGGGGGGGCATGTTGCATGCACTCCCGGTCTCTATAAATTACCACCACTGATAATGAGAGTTTTGTGTATTAATAATAATAATTGTTATTATTTAATTTTTTAATTTTATTATTTCTAGCTTTTTAATTATTTTATTTTGTTTATTTTATTATTTTAATTAATTTTTATTGAATATTTTTTTAATAAATTTTTATTTTTTATTTTATTATTTTATTCTTTAATTATTTTTATTTTTTAACTTTTTATTTTTATTTATTTTTATTCATTAAATTTTATTTATGTTAATTAATTTTATGTTTTAAATAATTATTTTGTATATTTTTATTTATTTTATGTTTATTTTATTTCTTTTATGTCCGGTTATTTTGGTCATTTTTAATATATTAATCATTAAATGGATGAAAAAGTGGATTAAGGGGAGTATTTGTAAAGAAAACATTTCTGACAGGAGGTTTTGTAAATTTTGAAAAAATAGAGAGTTATTTATAATATTCAGAAAATACAGGGAGTTATTTGTAAATTTCTCTATTATAGGATTTCAGGAGACAAAAATCTGATGGTTCTTTTCTTTCCTATCCACACAGCGGGGGACAAAAACCATGCCGTCAATTTCAATCAAAGCCGAGAGGAACTGAAGACTTTTATATACAACTGGAGAGGATCATATGTTCATTTTAATATGCTTTTTCAAGGATTCGGTGCGCCCACGTACCAGAACCGGTCCTCGTCGGTCACAACTTTCTCTTCATACGACACGTGGAGGTTGGCGCCGTCCGAGCGTCGAGTGCTTCTAGTTCTAGGTACAAAATACAAAAATCTTTACAAAATCATATAGATGAATATCTCATGCATAATGTTTGTAATGAGTCATGGATGTATGTAAAAGTTGAGCCGGTACAGTAAAAGGTTGTTTGTTGATGATATAAGGAGATTGAAGTTTATTATAAAATCTGAACGGCCAACACGTGGTCCACACTCCACTTTAATAAACCACAGTGCAAGCAGGTAAAAGGGTGTATTGTCAATTTACACAGAATGTACCCAAATTTGATGTTTATGAATATTTGATTATATTTTTAAGGCTAAAGTTATAATGAGAGGCAAGCATATTTTGTCAATTATTATTGTTGTAAAAAAATATTATTAATTAAATATATGAATATAATGACGTTATTTATGAATAAATATACACAAATATATCGAAGAAGAAGATGTCCCGCACAATACTGCGGGTATGAGATTACTTATTGATTATTTATGATATAAAGAAATAGTATAATAGCATAAAATGAGCTCATTCATATACAAATATAACTATAACGATGAATGTACCTCATCTTTTGCTCATTTTTTCCTTTTTGGTCGCAAAACCTGCAACATAAAAAATATAAGCAACATAAAAAATATATTAAGGAATCTTGTTTATCAATGTTCGGTTTATGATGTATTTTTGGTATTTTATCATCTGCTATGTCGTTTAATGTACTTGTTTATTGTCAATGTATGTTGTGTCAGTTGGAGTTTATATGCTGGTAAATTGACATAGTTTGAAGAGTTTTCAATTACATTTTAATGTCTTTTTATTTTTTAGGACTAAAATTGAAAGAGAGTTGGACGTAATTTTTTGTAACATTATTATCAATAAATATAATAACTACTAATTTAATACGAAGTTCATATTTTAGTAGGCAACATGATTGAAGATTTACTGGAAATTTAATGATTTAGATATACTGTTATGATTTATTATAATGAGCAAAAGTTGTTATTATGTGTTCATACTGGGCACACATTGAAATTCTTTTGTTAATAATCTGAGTGCAGCAAAAGAAATTTAGAAATCGACTCAAATGATTGATGATATTTGTTTCATTTGATTCATGTCTATATCAAAACAACCAATTGCATGGATTTAGAATATTCCACTGAAATCCACTGACACCGAGCATCCTTTCCTTTTTTTCACCCCTTTTTTTCCATTCATTATCAAGCTTTTATTCCCTATAATTGGCGTTATATTTAATACTTCATGTATTTTTTTTGTAATATTTAAATGGCATTTATATCTAGTATTTATATGTAATATGTACTTCCCTGGTGCAAGTAATAATTTGTACATCTTCTCTTGTCAGAGAAGTTTTTACAACAAAATGATTTTTTTTTTTACAAAAGAATGAAGATAAGTTAAATAACAATAACGTGTTTAATAGATTGTAACAAATATATTGTAGAGGACTTCGATTCCGTTTTCCATTATCAGCAAAACACATTTCTTTTCATTAATCACTTTGACACGCCATTATATCAAATAAACCCGGTGTTCACACACCACTCAACAATCTTTTGCTTTAAGAGCTATACTAGACATGGTCCAACTGGAAACATATTTTAATTAATAAATCAAAATAAAAACAAACTTGTTATTTTAATAGAATATTGATTGCTGGTAAAATTTGCAAATAGTACGATAAATATTAATCATTTTAACAATTATTGATGACATAATTGTTTAAGATAAACTAAATAATAAAACTGAAAAAAATATAATTATGAAATTCACACATTAATCTTAAAATGTTTCGCATACTATTGAAGAAATAAATTTGTATGATATTCTAAAGTTAATATGTAAAATGTGCATAATCTTGGATCATTTATTATTAGTTTAAACTAAATCTTGACGGACCAAAAAATGATTATTTATTATACTAATATAAATATTGATTGTTTATTGTACTAATATAAAAATTGATTGTTTATTGTATTAACATAAAAATTGTTAAAATAAATCTCGACGAACCAAAAAAATAATTATTTATTGTACTAATATAAAAATTGATTGTTTATTGTACTAACATAAAAATTGATTGTAATAATATAATAATAGACCGGTTGCAAAGGGGGGACAGTGCTGGACAGGCGTATAGATACACCGGATCTATACACAATTAGTGAAGCGACATCGGAGAGCGTATTAATGAAGCAAGCTTCCGTTATTTCACCTGCAATTTCCTTTTCCCTCTTGCCTCTCTCAAGAGGGATAAATCAAATGTTTTCGTTTCTATCAATCTAAGTGCGAATTTATCTCGCTTAATCCCAACTCGAGTGATCCTTATCCTAACCTCAGGGTTTGATTTTATCCCTCGATTTCTTACTCTGTTCTTCTCCCGTCGATCTCTGCGTGTTTCTCTTTTGGTGTTTTTTTCTTCAAATCTCAGCTGGAGAAATCTCAATCTCAGCTTTAATCCTTCGTTTTTGAAGCTTTATTAGTATTCACTTCGATCGTTTTGTTCAGATTTGTGTTTTTATCTGCTATTTTGCTTGGGGATTCGGTCTCAGCTCGAGAAACCCTAAACCTAGATTTCCAGCCGTCGGTATATAGACGAGCCGTTTTATTTGGTCATCTTGGTGTTTTAAAGAGCTTGGATTTGTATTTTTATCATGGGTTCGATTAGGGGCCTAGAGGAGCTCGGTCCTTTAGGAGATCCTTCCGCCTCTTCTTCTTCTTCATCAGGTGAGATTTAATTTGCTGTTTTATTATTCTCTTTGTTCATCACAAGTGGAGTAGGTGTGTGATTTGTCAATTTTGTGGGTCTATTGTCACTTAGGGTTACATTTTAGTAACTTTAAGCTCTCGTTAACGATCTGTTCAAAGTTGTCCACCGTTGTAATCCTTCCTTTTTCTCAATTGAGGCCGTATTGTAGTTCAATTGCTCAGTTGAGAGTAAATTGAACCACATTTCGGTCGAACCTAGTCTGTCATATGCAACTGAGGGTTAATTGAACTGAGATTAATCATATTTGAAATGATTTTCTTATATTTTGCAGATAATCCGTATTTCGATGCGTCCAAATACGCATTCTTTGGAAAAGGGGCAATGGAGGAGGTGGAATTGGGGGGTTTAGACGAAGAAAATGAGAATTCTGATTCCCGATTTGGCGGGCCCACTGATGCTGAATACCGCTTTCCTTCTCTTGGCGATAAAGATGAGGTTTGTGTTCTATCTTTTTCTTTACCTTTTCAATTATTATTTCATTTGTCTTTAGCCTTTAAATAAGCTTGTTCAATCTTTTAACACAGGCTGATGTTCTGAATTCTCTATCTGATATTGACGATCTCGCTAGCACTTTCGCAAAGGTTTCCCTCTCTCCTCTCTCTCTCTACCATATATTATTTTCTCCTAATTCCTGTGCTCATTTTATTTCAGTAACTATAACACTGATTTCCCCTTTTCTTTCTCTCAGTTGAACAGAACTGTAAGTGGTGGAACCAGAAATGCCGGAGTTATCGGCGACCGTCGTTCCGTTTCCATGGAAAGTAAGTCCCATTTCATACCATTTATCCTTCTTTTCTTTTACTTTTATTTATTTATTTTATTCATATCATTCATTTCCCAGGTTCATCAACAGCTGACTGGACAAATCCAGAAACCGAATTCCCTTCCTGGATCGACCCCCAAATCCTGGAAACCGATTCCGAAGACAACAAACGCTGGTGGTCCCAGCCCGACCCGTCAACCCGTTTATCCGACTCCAAGCTCCTCCACCGAACCTCCTCTTATCCTCTCCAGCCCTCGCCACATCATCACTCAGCAGCAGAACCGATTCCCATCCCCAAATCGAGCTCCATTTCCTCCTACCCCTACCAAAATGTCCAAAATACCCTCACTCGCCACTCCAGCATTCCTTCTCTGAGTCCTGGTCCCCACGGAAGATTCCACTCCAGCTCATCGTCCTCTCCGTTTGGAACTGGATCGGGTCACCTCTCTCTTTCAGGGTTTCCTAATGGGTTACCATATGGATCCAATATTTATTCCTCTTCTCCTTCTATGTATCATTTGAACGATCCTATGAATCCTCTACTTTTCTCTAAACAGCAGCAAATGATGAATCATCAGGTTCAAGTTCAAATGCCGCCGTTTTACCACTCACAACATTTTTCCAATTTAATCCCCGATTTAAATTTAAACCTAAATCAAAGACCGAGAAATCCGAGAGGCCACAAACACCACCACCACCACCACGCGCGATTTTCCAATTCTAACCCTCTAAATTCTCAAAATTCTGAAAATTCGAAAACCGAAATAGTCCCCAAATCCAATTTCCGATCCAAATACATGTCAACAGAAGAAATCGACTCCATCTTAAAAATGCAGCACAACGGGTCCCACAACAACGACCCTTACTCTGACGATTACTACCACCAGGCCTGCATTTCCAAAAGATCGTCAGGATCCTACAACGCGAGACAGCGGTTCTGCCCAGCCATGATCAAGGATTCCAATTCCGGGTCCTCAAAATCCCGGAACTCAAATCCTGATTCTGGACATTTACAAGTCGACTCCCAAGGCCGGGTTTCCTTCTCCTCGATCCGCCGCCCGAAAGCCTTGTTAGAACCCGACCCGTTAGAGACTGTAAAATCCATTAAGCCGTTGGAAAAAGAGATTCCTTTAGCCGCAAGAATCACAATTGAAGATGGATTTGCGTTGCTTTTGGAAATTGATGATATAGACAGGGTTTTGCAATTCAACCCGCCTCAAGACGGAGGATTTCAGTTAAGAAGAAGGCGTCAGGTCCTTCTAGAAGGTTTAGCGGCTTCTCTTGAGTTAGTGGACCCGTTAAGCCCGGCCAAACCCGGTAACCCGGTTGGACTCTCGGCTAAAGACGACTTGATTTTCCTGCGTTTGGTTTCGCTTCCCAAAGGATGGAAATTGCTTTCACGGTACTTAACAGTCCTCTTACCGGGTAGCGAGCTGGCGAGGCTGGTCTGCATGGCGATTTGCCGTCACTTGAGGTTTTTATTCGGCGGATTTCCTACAGACGCCAGCTCAGCAGAGACTATAACAAAGCTCGCGAAATGTGTTTCTCTCTCTATAAAACACATGGAGTTGAGCTCTTTAAGTGCTTGTTTAGCAGCGGTTGTGTGTTCAAATGAACAACCGCCTTTGCGCCCGATCGGAAGTCCAGCTGGCGATGGCGCTTCCGTAATTATCAAAAGTATTTTAGAAAGATCAACTGAGATATTAACAAACCCTAGAACTTCGTCTATTTGCACTATACAAAACAGGGCTTTTTGGCAGGCTTCTTTCGACGCGTTTTTCAAGCTTCTGACTAAGTATTGCGTGGGGAAATACGAGAGTATAGTTCAAATGCTGATTTTGCACGGAAATGGAAATAATAATAATAATCAAGGAATCGGTGCTGACGTGGCGAGAGCGATTAGTAGAGAAATGCCAGCTGAGCTTTTATGTGCGAGTTTGCCACATACTAATGAGCAGCAAAGAGAGATGTTGATTGATTTTGCACAGAGAGCCATGCCTGTAACGGGTTTCAGACCCGGTAACAGCTGTCAACCCGCTTCGGAATCCGTGCCAGGTTAAAAGTGTGTTTTGAGGGTTTTTAATATTGTTGTATGAAAGGAAGTAAATTAATTTGTGTGTCAAGTGTTATGATACTGCGGGGAGGTTTAGAGGTTTAGATGGGTTTGTACAGGTTTCTGTTGTTTTAAAGAAGCCGGGTGCGAATTGAAGGAATTAGTAGGTTTATTTGGTTTGTTTTACTACAGGATAATATGGTGACTTATTGCTCAAGTTAGGGCGGTCTGTGTTGTGTTATGTTGTGTTGGGTTAGTTTTTATATGACCTGTTTATTTCTGTTATGATGTTGTGTCTGAACTTTGTTTAACTTTGTGTACTCTTTCTAAGAGTACTATTTACTGCTATAGTTACTTAGTCGTTTAATTTAAGTGGATTTGTAAGAATTTGATCAATCTGGTTTTGTTTCTTTCTATTTTGGAGATTTTATGAGATGTATTTGGTGAAGCTCTATTAATATTTGATTAATCTGTTTTTTTTTTTTTAAGATTCCTGAGAGGTGAATGTGGTTAAGTTCTGTTCGTGATTTAAATATTCTTTGTTTGGTCTTTGTTTATTAATCTTTTGTTTCTGATTCTCTTTTTAATTATTTAAAAAAATAAAAATGGTATATAACGGAGTCGTTACAGTATCACCCGATGTGATTTGCAATTGCCCTTTTAATTATTTGAATGATTTTTCCTGTTCTGTTCCGTGTAATTTTTTTCGTAATTATTTTCATCACAGCAGGAAAGTTCCTATATTATTGATAATTGCAAAAAGCCCCTCCATCTTTTAGAAACTAAAAAATTATTTCTTACCATTACTTCAAGTCATCAACACCATTAAATTACTCAATCTTATATTTCTATTCTAATTCTAATCTTGGACATATTTTAATAGCTCCAAATACAATTATACCATCCCTCCAAAAAAGTTTCCCCATAAAAATTAAAAAGTCACTTCACTGACTCACTCACCGCTTTCCTCTCTTCCCTTTACTACCGAGCATTCCACTGCTCCACCCTCCAACCTCACCAATCTCCTTCCTTCCTTTCCCCCTCTCCTCAATCAAAAAATGACGAACCGATTCAACGACAATCCAAATCCAAATCCAAATCCGAATCCCAATCGCAACCCATATCAACAGCCAGCACAGTTCCGCCACCCGCACTACGCCACCTCCTCCGCCTCCTTCAAAGGCTGTTGCTGCTGCCTCTTCCTCCTCCTCACTTTCCTCGCCCTGCTCGGAATCGCTCTCGCTCTCGTCATTCTCCTCGTCGTCAAACCTCACAAGCCTCAGTTCGACCTCAACCAGGTCTCCGTCCAATACCTCCTCGTCACCTCCCCTTCACTCGACGCCTCCAATCCCGCCCCTTCCTCCGCCAACCCCTACCTCTCTCTCAACATCACCCTCCTCTTCACGGCCGTCAACCCAAACAAGGTCGGAATCCGGTACGGATCCACGGATTTCGAGGTGATGTACAGAGGCGTGCCTCTCGGAGTCGCCGTGGTTCCAGGATTCGAGCAGGCCGCGCACAGTACGAGGATGGTGAAGAGCACCGTGAGCGTGGATCGATTCGACGTGACTCAGGCCGGCGCGGTGGATTTGGTGAGGGACGCGACGGTGAACGACAGGGTGGAGCTGAGGATCACCGGCGATGTCGGGGCGAAGATTCTTGTAATGGGGATTACGTCGCCGAGAGTTCAGGTTTCTGTGGATTGTGTAATTGTTATAAGTCCGAGGAAACAATCTGTTACTTACAAGCAGTGTGGAGTTGATGGAGTGAATCTCTGATTGTTGAACAAATGAAGAAAGAAAAAAAATCTGATGATGAATTCCTGTTATAGTTTGATTAGAGAAATCTAGAAAAATTCTGATGAATATTCGTATTATAGATTGATTAGAGAAATCTGATCTATATTTTTGAGGGCTCTGTCAAGTCTTTGTGTAGTTTAATTCTAGTCAAGTGTCCATTAATTGAATGTTGTTTTGTTGTCAGTAAAAAAGATGATCTCGATTATTGGCTTTGTTCATTTACTCCATCATTTGAGATGAGTAATTTTGTTTGTTCACATTTGGGGTCTAATTGAGAATCAGATGAGCTTAGGATTTGTAATTCAGTGACAGTGGAGATTTTAATGGTTGAATTAATTGAATTACCTTTGCTCCAACCAATTTAAACTATGATGCATGGAGAGATGGAGAAATTTCTTTTTTAGGTAATATATCAGATTCAGAAATGTCATGTATGTAACTATAGTTTTCCATTCACCATATTATGTCAGCATTTAAGAGTCAAATTCTAATTTAATAATAATGATGGAATGTACAAATTAAACTAATTTCAAGACTCCATTAAATTAACATACAAGTTAAATGATGAGAAGCATATTTTTCCTACTTAATTTTGCTATAAAAATGCATGTAGATTTTCTCCATTTATTTATGTTGGTTCTGTTGAAATTGCCCCTATAATCTTTCTATATACAATTTTCTTATTTTCCTCATTGAATGACACGTGCACTTTTTCAATTTTGTTGTGATCAATTTTGTAATGAAATGATTTTAAAGAAACAATTTAAATCTTTATGACCCGTTACAAAGTTTAGCACAAAGAGTCATTTTATACACTATTTTGTGTCATTTGTTGTAACGAGTCATTTTATACACATACAACGAACCCGTATATTTGTAACATTGAAGCATGTGGTGTTAGGATTTTTCAAAATGAGGGTCCACTAATAAAATAAAAATACAGACTAATATTTTTTGTATCCAATGTTATGAGTCAAAATATTATGCCTTTAAAAATGATAAATTTGTAACATCAAACCGAGTAATGTGACTAATTCCTATTTTTTTTTTTCAAAAAAGTCCATACAAAGTTCAAGATTAGAAGTATTATATGTAAGAAAATATTATTGTCCATTGTTTTTTTGCAAGAAAATGAGTATTTCCATCAAATTTGTCAACAAGAAATGTATATATTTTTTTGGAAAACCAAAAATGTACACACAGAACCTTCTAACTTTTTAAATACATACATATATTAGATCTATAATATAATTTTTTTAATATTTCAAATTATTTCCATTTTAGAATACAAAAATTATTTAGTCTTTAGTTTTGAAATATTCTCTAAGAAACAGTAAAACCCAACAAAATATTTTGTTTAAATTTTCTTTTTTCATTCTTTATAATTGTCTTATATGTGGTTTCATTTAATAAGTCATCTTTAACCTATAAAAAAATGCATGCTCATGAATACAATAAAAAAACACCTCTTCACATATGATGAATGATGTGTTTTTAATTTAAACCATATTTTACTAAACATGACATGACAAGAATTTCGGGAAAAATTAAAACATAACATAACAAGATTTTTTGGAAAAAAGTAACACATTACAATGATGCAAAAGTCTAATTATTACATCTCATAATGATATACTAACTTGATATTATAATTATACTTTTACCTGTAATAAAAATATTAAAACTAGATTATATTAAAAAAATCATTTATAGATAAGACTATATATATCATTTATCATGTACATGAGTTGTTTTTTAAGTTCAAATATCTAACACTCAATTTTCTAAATACTCATATTAAAAATTGGCAACTTATCTCTTCTCTCCCTGATAACTCACATACATCCCTCAAAATTAACAAATTATTTTTCATAAAATAATATCTACAAACTAAAAATATCTACATCCTTATCAAATTAATAAATTACGTTTAATATCTATAAGAATAATATTAGCAACATTTCAATAAGCATAAAATTAACAGTATATTTCTTCCGAAGCAGAGCGAGGTACTCGCTAGTTTATTACAATATTATATTTTTTATGAATAAAATTTCACTATTTTACTCCATTTCTTTCATATTTTATCATTTTTATTCAGAAAAATAAAATATTTTATTTCATTATTCCTTGCCAACAGAACAGAGGGTTGGTTCTCACCCAGCCAATGTTACAGAATGCGCTAGGCGCTAGTCGGGCGGTCGGGACCATCGAGGATTAATCGGGGATTAATCGGACCTAGGCGGATTTATATTTTTTAGTATTTTTATATATTATATATAATTTTTGCGTTGAATTATTTATAATATATTTAATAACATTAACACAACATACAAAATATACAAATAAAATGCAAAACAAAATTCAAAATGAAAAAACCGTTACAAATATGCATAAACAAATTTTTGCGTTTGAATTATTTATACTATTAGTAACGGTTTTAATGAAAACACCGTTACAGATTTGCTTAATTCTGTAACGGTTCTTTAGAAACAACCGTTACTACTAAATGTTATTAGTAACGGTTTTTATTAAATAACCGTTACAAATATACTTTTTTAAAATCTGTAACGGTTATTTAGTAAAAACAGTTACTAATAAAGAATTAGTAACGGTTTTTGTTAAACAACCGTTACAAATATAAATAGATTTTTTTATAATTATGTAACGGTTCTGTAAGAAAAACCGTTACTAATATATAATTAGTAACTGTTTTTATTAAGAACCGTTACAAATATGCATATATAGATTTTTTTATAAATCTGTAACGGTTCTTTACGAAAAACCGTTACTAATATATAGTTAGTAACGGTTTGTATTAAAAAACCGTTACAAATATGTGGGCCGCACTTTAGAACATTGCACCCAGCACAACGTCTAGCCAACATTTTCTTCGTAACATCGGTTATATCGAAGCTCGATATATTTTTCCTATTTCACCCCTGATGATCTACAGCCGTTGCATCTTGCAACGAACCACATTGCTCAAATGATCCTATCAGTTAAATCCAACCGTCCATATTCCCGTAATATTAACTCAAAACGAGAGACTATTACTAATAATGTAATTTCGTCTTCTCTTCTGTACAAGATCATTCCTACTAGTACTCGCATAAACCATTTCCCTCCAATTCGATTTCTCCCTCAAAACCATCCACAAAATTCCCTAAAAATGCTCAACAAATCGCTAATCAACCCCTCAATTTCCCCAATTCCCATCCTCCCTCCCAAAAACAACCCTCCAAACCGTCTCAATTTCTCTCTAATCCCAAGATCCAATTCACTCGAGAGCTCCAGTAACAGTATTGAACTATCAAATGATACTACTACCAACAAAACCAGCTCTTCTTCCTCCCCGGCGAAGCTTCTTCAGTCCTCCGACGCCGTCTCAGCGCCGCCGTATCCCGGCGGGATGGGCCCGTACACAGGCCGAGATCCGCACTTGAAGAAACCTGACTGGCTGAGACAACGAGCTCCACAGGGCGAGAAATTCCTCAAACTCAAAGAATCCATAGGCGAACTGAAGCTCAACACGGTTTGCGTCGAAGCTCAGTGCCCTAACATCGGCGAGGTACCATACTCTCTTACTTCTACTTCTCTAAATTTCCAACTTAATTGAACGACGATGAACTGTTTGATGAAACTCCGACTGTTCTATTACAGTGCTGGAATGGAGGAGGCGGAGCTGGAGGTGAAGGAGACGGAATAGCGACGGCAACCATTATGCTTCTTGGTGACACGTGTACGCGTGGCTGTAGATTTTGTGCGGTCAAGACGAGTCGAAACCCGGCCCCGCCTGATCCGTTGGAGCCTGTGAATACCGCCATGGCCATTGTTAGCTGGGGGTGAGTTTTTTTTGCAGTTTCACCCTTTGTTTTTGGGATATTTTCATTTGTACCCCATTGTAAAATGACACACACTGCCTTAGGAAATTTAAACAATGTTTGATGAAATAGGAGAGGAGAGAGAGATCTATTATTGATTTTCTCATGTTTTGAAGGGTACTTGTGATATTATTTCCCATTTTGTAGGGGTGTACAATAAATATACATTACCTATGAAATTGCCCGTTTATTTTATAATTATAATTAGAAATTTGATATTTTTTTCATGCAGAGTGGATTATGTGGTGTTGACCAGCGTTGACCGAGACGACCTGCCAGATGGCGGCAGCAGCCACTTTGCTGAGACAGTTAAATCGTTAAAGGTATTAAATAAAAAAAAAGCAATTCATCATTTTATCACTCTCATATATTTATTTATTTTATTTATTTATTTATAATTATGTGTAGAGTTTGAAGCCTGAGATTATGGTGGAGTGTTTAACATCGGATTTCAGAGGGGATTTAGAAGCAGTCTCACTTTTGTCAAATTCAGGCTTGGATGTATTTGCTCACAATATTGAAACTGTTAAGAAGCTCCAGCGAATCGTCAGAGATCCTCGCGCTGGGTAATTAAATTATATTAATCCATTAAATTAATTAATTATAAATAAAAAAATAAATTATTAATTATTGGATTAATTAAATTAATCAACTGGATAAATAAATTAATTATTTAATTGATTAATCAATTCAATTAATTTATTATTATTTACTTAATTAATCTATTAGAGTTATTTATTAATTATTATTTATTTGAATAATCAATTAGATTTATTTATTTATGAATTTATTATTAATTAACTAATTGATTGATTGATTAGTTAATTATATTTTTGTGATTTATTTTTAAATTTTTTATTTGAATAGGTATGAACAGAGTTTATCTGTTTTGAAACATGCGAAAGAAAGCAAAGAAGGAATGGTGACAAAATCGTCAATAATGCTTGGACTTGGAGAAAAAGACGAAGAAATTAAACAGACAATGATTGATTTGAGAGAAATCGGTGTAGATATTCTCACTTTAGGCCAATATTTACAGGTTTTTATGAATAATATTTTATCATTTTTATGTTTCTTACACTAAATATGCAATATATGTTACAAATTAATTTTGGGATTTTTTTGCAGCCAACTCCGCTTCATTTGACAGTGAAAGAATATGTAAATCCAGAAAAGTTTGAATTTTGGAAAGAATTTGGGGAGTCCATTGGTTTTAGTTATGTCGCTAGTGGACCACTGGTAAATATTTATTTACTTATTTTGTAACATTTATTAATCGCTTTTTTATTTGGTTTTTAAGTTTTATTTTTTTATGCTGATAGAGGTATTGTTTGGTTTGATTAGGTTCGGTCATCTTATAGAGCTGGAGAGTTATTTGTTCAAAATTTGGTGAAGAATAAGAAGAATAAACTCGTTTCTAATTGATCTTAGTCTTTTATTACATTATTTTTTTGCTATTTTGGCTGTTTATTTTTATAATTTATATGTTGTGGGTATATTTATTTCTTTGATTTTTATGCGACATTATTTATTTTTGTGTTTCGTTTCCATGTAATGATTAGCATAAAATTTAGAATAAATAAATTAATTATAAATTTCAGTATTTTGAGAAAAAAATATTGACTTCGAAAATCAGACAAAAGCATCAGCCTTAAGTAGCTTTTACTGGAGAGTAGTTGAGTTGAAGTCTGTTGAAATGTTGAAGTCGCACGGAATCTTCAAATCATGGAATAGAGAATAACTGAAATAAAAATTTATTTTAAATAATATAAAAATGACTAATGATCAAAATGTCCTCGTTCTATAATTTGATTAATGCAAATTTAAGTTTTCTAAAATAAAAAAAAAAGATGCTAATGAAAATAAGTTTTCTCAACTAATTAAAATCAGTTCTAAAATTTGATTAATGCAAATTTAAGTTTTCTAAAATAAAAAAAAGATTCTAATGAAAATAAGTCTTCTCAACTAATTAAAATCAGAAGTACGAAAAATATAATAAATACTTATTTAAGCAGTTGTTAGATTGAAAATTTAATCATGATTTCATGATAAATAAGAAGAAAAAAATCATAGAATTGTTTTTTTTGTTGTAACAAAAGTTTTAGAAAAGAAAATAAGTATGGAGGGAGTGAAGGAAAAATAAAATAAGAAAAGAAGATGAGGCTTCAACGTATGATGAAATTTGAAATATAGGAGATTATTTTTGTCACAAATTATAGTCTAATTCATGAAATACAAGAATTTTATCCGTACAGTGGAATTGAGATATTCCTCTCTTCCATGTCTTAATTCGAGATATGACATTCATGTTCTTCTAAAATAGACTTTCTAATCCACTACTCCACTATATTTCATGTGTAAAGAGCATGTACTTAATGTTTTCAGTTTCCCACTTAACAATTCCCGGTTTTCCATTCGTGGTTCTCATTTTTCCTGGCTTTATATTCTCGGTTTTCAATATCCATCATATTCTAGTTCCTGGATTTATTTGGGCTAACATCAGATCGAATTTATTAGTTCTTTTTGTTGGAGGTGAATTTATTAGTTCTGTTGTGTCGATGATGGGATTAATGAGTTTGACAAAGTGCCAAATGGACCACATGCATAATCTATTACCAAAACAGAAACACAAAACAGCGCAAGAAGCCTAAAACTAAAACTGTGAAATTCCTACAGTGGATTCCTATTACTTTGTCATGATCCAAAGAGAAAACAAAATTGTCCTGCAGTTGAAAATGTATGTTAGAATTGATATGAGAAAGTTCACGGGTTTGTTTAATATAATAATACAATTAGGAGTACTATCTTAAACCAAATCATGCTTGTCTATTCTATGTATCATGCGAAGAGGGAATGTGAAGGAAGGAAAATACCAAAATTCAACGGCTAGTAGGGTCCATCCATTTATTCTCTCCACTAACGGCTATTATTTCCCGGCATAACTCCAAACCATCTTTTCCTTTCCCTTTTTCTCTTATGTTTTTGAGTTTGGGGATGTATATCACTTGCATAGTTTGCATGTTTTGGATAAAGAAAGGAAGAAGGTTGATATACTTATCATTCATTAAATGTATATTAAGATCTCCATAATGCAACAAAATAATTGATTTCGTTGATATACTTATCATTCATTAAATGTATATTAAGATCTCCATAATGCAACAAAATAATTGATTTCACATGTTTTCAAAGAGATGGATATTTTCTTTACTAAATAGTATAAATTTTTGTTAGTTCAATTATCAAAATATAATATAATACTGATCAAATATCCAAGGCAGATCTAATCCAATATGGCTACATCTAAATTATCCTAAAACTCTCATTACATCTTTGAAAAAATGAATGGTTGATTCAGAAGGTTCCAATCACCCGAAATTAAAGATTGGCATAACTAATATTGTACCATTCTAGGGCCCAATTAAATGCATGATTGATATAAAAGGAAAATGAAAGCAAGAAAAGGTAAAAAATGCAAATATAATAATTGTAAAAACATCACGCCTTCTCAAAGTTGGAATAATATTTGAAAGGAAAAAAAAGTTGGAATAGTATTCCGGATTCTGATAATTAAATACACCAAAAAGATTTCTTCATAATCTTAACTTACCTAATTGCAGAGTAAAAGTTATTCGGAATATTAACATCTGGAATTGCATGAGTTGTGGATCATTAAATGCGCGCAGCTTCTCTTGTACTCTTTTATCTCTTTAATTGAGGTGGTAATTTTTAATTCTTAAAAAAAAAAAAAATAGAGGTGATTTTTAGAATAACTTGCCAAATAATGAGAAAATACTTGATAAATGTGTTACACTTGTATCTTATGTGATGGGCATATGCTATGTATAGCACGGCTTTTCAGATACAATAACAATATATATAATTTATTTTTTAATAACAATATATATATAAAAAATAAAAATAATATATAAAATGAGAAAACAGTATATAAAAATAAAAAAAATAAGAAATACACAAAAAATAAATAACAATATATTAAATAACAAAACAGTATATAAAATGAAAAAACAGTATATAAAATGTATCGTCCTACAGTCGTGTTACAGTGCACTGTGTTTGCACATTTTTCTGATAAAGACTATTGATGACTGTATTGGCGCATAAAAACCACATAATTACCAAATTCTAACTTAATTATTTGTTTATCCCACGGTGGTTTTACAAAATTGCATTTCACGTGATATCTGAATCTCCCTTTTTGGATGGAGTTACTGTTGCTTCTACTATACCACCACTCACAAGTCACAAATCATAGTTACAAAAGAAAAAACCAAATAATAATTGTAAAATGAAAATATAGTAACATTACTTCAATAATTAATCAACATTACCCAAATAATTATTTAACCAGTATATTGGAGATACAAATCCTCCATTATAAATACTATCATATTTCCCTTTATTGATCTAATTTTCTACTGCAAGTACCTTACATTTACATTTACCAAGTTCTATTTGTACAAATTTTATAATTTAGATACTAATACAATATTACTGACATTTTGATGTGGGAGATGGGAAATCCGAAGATATTTATCAGAGCTGTAAATTGAGGAAAGAGGCGGAAGAACGTTGGGAGGAGGGAACAACGAAAGGAATCCCTAAACAGCACACAGAGCTTTCTCCTCTCTCTTATTTACTCCTCTCTTTTTCGTCACTCTGAGCTGTTGGCGTTTTCACCTCTCTCTCTCTCTCTCTCGATCTTTGCGAAAAGCCCTAAAAGCAGAATATTAAGGCATTAAAATAGAATATCATTAGTTATAAGTAATACTTAAAGCCTAGCTAATAATTCCCCTCTTACGAGCTCTGGCCTCTCCCATCACAAGCATTAGCTATAATATAAATAAAAAAGGGAAGAAGAAAAAGATCTCTCATTAGCGTGCTTTTATTAATTATAGTTATAGCACACCCACGAAAAGAAAAGAAAAGAGAAAAGCAGTAAGCACTAGTCTCTTTATTACAGTACACTGTACTGTACCCTTTCTTTGCCTCTCTTAAACCCCTGCAGAGAGAGAGAGAGAGAGAGAGAGAGATTTATTAGTGGAGTCGCAGAGAGAGCAGTGCAGTGCTCTTGACTTGGTCGTTTTTGGGTTCTTTTTCTTTCCTTGTCTTATTTTTAAAGGATTTTTGTTACTGGGTTTCCGTTTTTGAGGGATTTTGCCAAGTTATGATGCTTCGTTGCATAAGAATTTAGAGTTTCTAAGCTGATAGTTGAAGGAGAAGTTATAACTTTTGGATTTTGATTAGTGGGTTTTGGTGGGTTTTAGCCTAATTTGGGTTTAATCAGCTGGAGATTGAAGGAGAAGCTGAAAAATTAGATTTTAGTGTTTGCGTTCCTTTGGGTTTGCTCGCTTTGAACTTTGAATGGAAAATTGAAGGACTTATTTGAGAATGGCGAACTTTTCTTGGGTGCATTTTCGATTTTTGGTGATTTTATTACTTTTTTGGAATAATGGGTTTTGTCAAGAAGATTCAGCAGTGTACATTGTGACAATGAAACAAGCACCTGTTGTGCATCGGAATACTGATTTTATGAGGGCTAATCTGCAAAGTAGCCAAGTCAGTAAAGGGAATTCTACAGTATTAAATATGTCAAACAAGCCAAGGTAATCTTCCTTTTTTCCATTTATGGTACAGACAATTTTTTTTAATTTTGGTTACTTTTTCCACATTTCAATTAAAATACTGTATTATTTATTTTTTCAGGTATAATACTACTAGATATGGTAGTTACAGTTCATATATTGTACACCTCCAAAATTCAATTTTGAGAAGAACGTTAAGAGGCGAGCGATACATAAAACTATACAGCTACCATTATTTGATCAACGGATTTGCTGTTCTCATTACCTCTCAACAGGTTCTCTCTCTACAAAAAATTTCCTCTTTTTACATAAAAACCCCTGATATTTCACATATTCAGTTATAATCTTATCTTACATGGCCACTACATTTCACAATTCATACCTACATATAATATACCCCCAGTTCTTTTTCTTTTTACAGTTTTCTCTCAGTATTTACATTTTAACATGCATGCATGAAAATTCACAACATTACTTGAATTTTGTGTATCTATCAGTATTTACCCATTTATAAGCTAATTTTCATGCGAATTATGCTTAGTTTAAGTACTAACAAACATTTTTCACAATTTCACCTCTCAAAAAAGGCGGAAAAGCTTTCCAGGAGGAAGGAAGTCTCCAACATAATCCCGGACTTCTCAATCCGGGTTTCCACAACCCACACTCCCCAATTCCTAGGCTTACCCACAGGTTCCTGGGTGCAAAACGGGGGACCCGAATCAGCCGGACAGGGAATAGTCATCGGCCTTATCGACACAGGCATCGACCCGACCCATCCCAGCTTCTCCGACAATCCGGGAATTCAAAATCTGGGAATTGAAAACCCGGGAAATGGATTCCCGGTTCCAGCAAGATTTTCCGGGATTTGTGAAGTCACGCAGGATTTTCCTTCGGGATCCTGTAATAGGAAATTGGTTGGAGCCAGGCATTTTGCGGCTAGTGCTATAACTAGAGGGGTTTTTAACTCCTCGCAAGATCATGCTTCTCCTTTGGATTGTGACGGTCATGGAACGTGAGTTTGTTTGTTAGATTAATATAATGTTAATTATGTTAAATGTTGATTAAAAGTATATTAATTTTATAATGGTTGTTGAATGAAGGCATACGGCTTCTATTGCGGCGGGAAATTATGGAGTTCCTGTTATTGTAGCGGGCCATCATTTTGGAAATGCAAGTGGCATGGCTCCTCACGCTCAGTAATTTATTTTCTTTTTTTATTTTTAATTAAAATTAACTGCGTTTATTTTATTTATTTTTTATTTTCTATTTTTCGTACTCAGTGTTGCTGTTTATAAAGCTCTGTATAAAAGCTTCGGTGGTTTCGCTGCTGATGTCGTTGCTGCCATCGACCAGGTCCGTATTTCTTTTTTCCGGATAATTTTCAAAAAGCCCTGCATTATGTCTAAATTAATCCCCATACATTATTAGAAATTTCAAAAAAGTCCCTCCCTTCTTAAAAAATTCAAATAATACTACCCCAATCAATAAGTTTCTCTTCAACACTTAACCCAACTCCATCTGACGGGCTTTTGCCTATTTTTCAAACTTTCGAAGACTATTTTCTTTACATTATCCTATAATGTAGGATTTTCTTTTAAATTTTTTAACATAACATGATCTTTTTTTCAATTTAGGCATAATAACATGATCTTTTACGCAAATTTCCTCTCTTACCCCCATCACACAAACTCCAAAAACCAAACCACACAACATAATTTATATACCCCCTAACACTTTCCCATGCTTTCAGGCAGCAGAGGACGAGGTAGACATCATCTCCCTCTCTATAACTCCCAATCGTCGGCCAGCCGGAATCGCCACGTTCTTCAACCCGATAGACATGGCGCTTTTGTCGGCCGTCAAGGCCGGCATCTTTGTCGTGCAGGCCGCCGGCAACACCGGCCCAGCTCCGAAGTCCGTCTCCTCCTTCTCCCCTTGGATCTTCACCGTCGGAGCATCTTCTCATGATAGGAGTTATGCGAATGGGTTGGTGCTTGGAAATAATGTTACTATTCCTGCTGTCGGTCTCGCACGTAAGTTTAAAGACTTGTATTGTAGATGCTGAATGTTAGTTTTTTTTTTTTTTGCTTTAAGCCCGTAGGCATCATCATTACTACACGGTAATATTACAATGTGAATGTCCAAACAAAAAGAAAATAAAGAAAAAGAAATAAGGCCCAAATAAACCTGGCATTGCTGTCGGCTGCGAAGGCCATCTTCGTGGTGCGGGCCACTGGAAAGACCGGCCCCGCTCCGAAATCCGTGTCGTCTTTTAGTCCTTGGATATTTACTGTGGGGGCCTCCTCGCATGATAGGAGTTATGCGAATGGGTTGGTTCTGGGGAATAATGTTACAATTCTAGCTGTCGGTCTCGCACGTGAGTTTTTGATGATTAAATTGTTATGAAATGCAGACGTAGAATCTAGCTCTGGAGTCAGTCCTAGAGTTGGTCTCGCTCGTGAGTATAAAACTAAAAAGGGAAATTCGCGGAAAGCCCATGTTATGGTTAAATCGCGCAAAAGGCCCTCCGTTATTGCAAATTGGAAAAATGTACTGTTTGTTGAGATTCTAGCATCGTTAGTTTAGTCACGTTAGTCAGCCTAATTAATATTTTTTTTGAATAATATTAAATTTTTTTAATCTCGCCTGATGGCTGACACGGGAAAATTATCATGATACAATTTTTTTTTTTTTTTGGGCAAATTTTATCAAATAAAAATTGATTTCTGATTGTGTATTAAGCATGAATTACCATAATGAAGTTTATGATATTTTTTTTTTCAGCTGGAACGGACGGTGAAACCATGTACACACTAATCTCCGCGACTCACGCTTTGAAAAACGACACAAAACTGAGCGACATGTATTTGGGCGAATGCCAAGACCCGGCCCGTTTAGATTCAAATTTAATCAAAGGGAATATTCTGGTCTGTAGTTACTCGATCCGGTTCGTGCTTGGCCTCTCGTCTGTAAAACAAGCGTTGAGTACGGCCAAAAACATGAGCGCTGTTGGAGTCGTTTTCTATTTGGATCCGTTTGTTATTGGGTTTCAGTTGAACCCGACTCCGATGGGAATTCCGGGTTTGATAATCCCTTCTTCTGATGACTCGAAGGTAAAAAATAAAAAGAAAAACTATGTTTGGAATATTATGAAAAAAACTATTTAAAATTTTTCATTTTTCAAAAACTACCTAACTTTTAAAATATTAAAAAAGACCTAACTTTAATGTTTTATTAAAAAAAAAAATCCAAACTCAGTTTGAAATAATAGAGAAATAATATGTAAGCACAAACTAAGCACCTTAAGTTATTTTGAATTATTAAATTTTGGAAAATGTGTTTATGTATTATTATTTATCATTATTCAAATAAGTACAATTTTTCTTGGAAATCAAAGTTAAGGGATTTTTTGAGAACTTTAAAAGTTAGGGATTTTTGGAAAAAAATGGAAAGTTTAAAGTAACTTTTCTAATATTCTAAACATGTTATTTATCATTATTATACATCATATAATTTCATGTTATGTATCATTACTATATATCATATAATCTCTTTACATGCTATCTGATGGTTTACATTTCTATCCAGACATTTCTGACCTACTACAACAGCTCTTTAGTCCGAGACTCCAACTCTTCAAACATAATAAAATTTAATGCAATTGGAAGAATAATCGGCGGATTAAAACCTAATTTTAGTAATATCGCGCCAAAAGTGATGTATTATTCGGCGCGAGGCCCCGACCCGGAAGACACGTCGGTGTTGAATGCGGATATTTTGAAACCGAATTTGATCGCGCCGGGGAATTCGATCTGGGGAGCTTGGAGCTCCCTTGGTTTGGATTCCAATGAATTTCAAGGTACTTTTTTGGACCTTTTTTCTAGGAACTTTTGAGGGCTTAATTATCCGCCTTCCAAAAGTAAATTTTATAAATTATGAGTAACTATAAAATTTACAAAGGATTAAAAAAGAAAAACAAAACAAAAAAAGGATCTACTAGCAAATAGGGAAAACAAACAACTTTTATTGGAATTATTTGTTTATTTATTTATTTATTTCTTTGTTTGTTTTTTTATCTATTTATTTATTTATTTATTTATCTTACGTGTTTATTTTATTTAACCCTTGGTTTTGATCATTTGAAAATGTTCAACTGGGTGTGTTTATTGGGTTTCTTTCGGAAAATGTAAAATAGATACTGGTCTCTTTTTTTATTTATTAAATGGATCGTATTTTTTATTAAAACACAAAATGACAAAATATGTGAAAACCGTGGGTTTGAAACAAAAATTTCCTAACGATTTGTATATTTAAAGTTACTCTCACTTTTTACATCTGTTTCTAACTTAGATTAATAGTCAAATTTCATCTCTTTCGTTCAAAGTATTCACCTTAATTTTTGTAATTTAACCCTTAATTCAGATAATTTCCTTAAATTAATTTAATTTAACTTATTAGGAGAGAGTTTTGCAATGATATCCGGCACCAGCATGGCGGCCCCACACGTGGCTGGTCTAGCAGCACTAATCAAGCAAAAATATCCCGATTTTACCCCTGCAGCGATCAGCTCCGCTCTGTCCACATCAGCCTCGCTGCAGGACAAAAACGGAAACCCGATCTTGGCCCAACGGACCTATGCCAACTCGGATTCTACGCAATCTCAAGCCACCCCTTTCGATATGGGCAGCGGGTTTGTGAATTCTACGCAATCTCTCGATCCTGGCCTTATCTTTGATTCCAGTAAGTAATTTACTGGACACCTCCAGTTTGCTCCTTTTTTGTATAAGATCCTCTAGAATTGTTAATAGAATCTTTAGAAATAGAATTGATATTAGGATTAGATTAACTCTACCAGTATAGTTTTTCTCCCTGAGCCTGAGGTATAACTTTTCAAAAATATAACCTTTTACTTGTATTCTCAAAAAACTACATAAATTTAACAAATATATAATTTAACCCAAAGAGTTTACTAATTTAATCTTTGTTAAACAGGTTATGATGATTATTTATCCTTTCTTTGCGGAATTAACGGGTCGGGTCCAGTAGTGCAAAACTACACAGGCAACACATGCGGCTTCACAACTCTTAACGGGTCGGATCTGAATCTGCCTTCAATCACAATTTCGGTCCTCAACCAAACCCGTAATTTAACACGAACCGTCACAAATGTCGCGAATGATGAGTCGTACGTGCTAGGGTTTAGTAATCCGTATGGCACATCGATTTCCGTGTCGCCAGATCAGTTTTTCATTAAAAAGGGCGAGAAACAGAGCGTGAAGTTTGTTATAAGCGCGACTCAGAATAGTTCTACTGCGAGTTTCGGGAAAGTGGGGTTTTATGGCGATAAAGGCCATATGGTAATTTTGCCGGTTTCAATTGTCACGAAAATTACATATTAATGGAGATTTAACTGAAGTCATGACACGAAGGCCTTAACTTGATTTTTGTTTTTTTAGGTTAATTTTTTATGTACATTTTGATGGTTTTTGTATTTAGTTGGCTAATTTGGCGGCCAATGATTTTTGTATATTTGTTTTGTTTGATCAGTTTTTATGTGTGCTAATTTTCTTTCTCGCCTTAATGATTTGTTGTATTAACTGTTGAATTCCAAATTTTTCGTGTGGGGCAAAGAAGAAAAACTTTGAATTTGGCTGAACCTCATGGTTGTTTAGCAAGTACTGGTGCTGTCCATTTCTCTTATGAGATAATGAAACCTGAATGGAAGAACCATATTGCAAAAAGATAAACAATTGAATAACTAAATGTTTAAATTAATAGACAGGTAAACATGTACAAATATATGATCACTAATTAATAATTATGAGCTCTCTAATAAAAAATAACGACCGATCCATCTTGAATTAAAGGCCCACGGCCCATAGGGTCGGTTCGCCCCGTTATTATAGAACGAGTTTATATAGCTTGTTTTGTTCTTTAATTCAAAGTTTCGTCGAGTAGAGATTTTTCTTCTCAAAGAATAGAAGACCGAAGCGGCTTACTGAGTACTGAGAGTGAGGCAGTGCGTGCGTTCCGATGGAGAATCCCTTCGATCGATCTTCTAAAAGGCGAGATCCTTATTTCCTTTGATTCTGAATCTCTTTTCCCCTTTGTTTGTTCTTTTGATTTCGCTTAATTTGGTCGAGTCTTTTTTTGCGGTGGATTGAGGAAAATTTTCACTTTTAACTCCTCGATGGAAAATAGAATTAAAAAACCTTTAAATTCAGCACCTAATTAATCTCATTCGATTCAAAAATTCCCAAAAAATACGAAAATATCAATCAATTGAACTGATCATACTTACTGGTATACACTGTACTGCCCAGACTTGCATGTTACTGTAATTGTTCAATTTTTTCCCTCTTACAGATCCTTTCTACCTTAAAACTATAATCTTATTATTGATTTCTTATTTGTAGAACCAAGTATGAAACTGGTGATTCAATCAATCAGATTCAAATTCAAAACGAAAGAAATTGGGCGGATTTACCAACCGATTGTCTCGTTTCAGTGTTTAAAAAAGTCGGTATGCCTGATTTGATTCTCAATGCGCAATTTGTGTGCAAATCATGGTACAGAGCCTCTTTAGACCCGACTTGCTGGATGATTCTGGAAATGCAAGATGTTGATCTTACTTTGCACGATTGTCCTTTTATCGAGCGGTTCAAGAATCGATACCGTGTATATAATTTTAGTTTTAGGGCTTTTGTGAGATTTCTCCTTTGGCGTAGCAAAAATAGAGCTACTCTGCTGAATCTTGGAAACCGCCGATATCCTCTATCCGACATGGTGTATATATTCAAAAGGTATGCGCATGAATGTAATATCCAATTCAATATTTTTATTTTATTTTTTTAAATTAGTTGTGATTTATTGTTTAAATTGTAAATTTTGTTTAGGTATCCCGAGCTGGATATTACCACATGGAAGGGAATGGACTCTCCGAATTTCATGCGTGAATATATTTTGAAACTCGATGAAGCATTGGAAAGAAACATTGCGAGTTGGATAGGGATTCTTAAAAAATTATGAAATATTAATGTGTATTTTTCTTTATTTATGTAATTTATGTATTTAATGCTACGGATAATGTATTTGACCTTTTTATTGATATCTTAATTTGCATGTATGTTTCTTTTTAGTAACCAATCAATTCCGAAGTAAAATAAAAAAAACATAAATACAAAATTACATTCCGTTATATCTTTCTGTGTTAATTCATCACTCATGCACATTAGAACCAATGGCTTATTTGTTATTGACTCTGTTGAAAGGGTATATATGAAAATTTCCCAATTAAAAAAGTCTCAAGGAGTTGAACCAACAAAAGACATCACCAAAACCCCATCCACCGGATTCCATTTTTCAAACCAAAATATCAATCAACTCAGCATAAATACCAACCCAATTTGGTTCATCTTTCTCATCAAAAATCAATTAAATCCTAATTCACACACACACAAACACACACACACACACACAATCATGTCTTCAAAAACCTTGTTTGCCATCTTTCTCACCATTTTGGTCCTTTCAACCAAATCCATGTTTTGCGAATCTCGCATTCTTTTAGAGGCGCCCGAATCAGAATCATCTCCAAGGGTTGAATTGCCCCAAATTCCTTCAATTATAAACGGCATTTTGCCTCCAATGCCAGCCTCTATACCGACTTATGTGCCTGTTATGCCAACATTACCGATTCCTAAGAGTATACCTCCAATGCCTTTTTCGATTCCGAATTTCATGCCGACTATCCCGAATATGCCAATTCCTTATTCTCCTCCTCAAGCGGATGAGTCGTCGCCATGAGATAAGAAGGGAGGGATTGTGCATTTTGTGTGTGTGTGTGTGTGTGTGTGTGGTGTGTGTTTTGCTTGTTTGGTTAAGTAAATGTTGTGAGATGAAATGCTTATGCATTTTGGTAAAAAAAAGTTTAAATGAAATGAAATGCTTATGCATTTTGGTAAAAAAAAAGTTAAATTGAAATGAAATGCTTATGGATGAGATTTGATTTTGTTATGTGGATTATTATTATTACTTAGATTCACATGGTTACGAGTACTATCATGATATTATGGTTATGGATATAATAAGAGTAACGACTAAAAAAAGAGAGATTAGCTGCAAACAGTCGCATAAATACTATAGCGGAAACACTAATCCTAGCATTGAATAAAATAGTATATTACTGGAAAAGATATAATATATAATATTACAATGAATGAAGTAATTATAACGTTGTTGTCAAAAAAAAATTATATTATAATGACAAAGGTTCTCAATATCTAAAATATAATTGGAAGAGTAACAACTTGGGGTGGTGGCGCAGTTGGCTAGCGCGTAGGTCTCATAGCTATTGAGTAATCCTGAGGTCGAGAGTTCGAGCCTCTCTCACCCCACACACAAGAACGATGATGATTTCAGTGCACTCGTGTCAGACCGGGGTCTGTCAATTCATCTGATCTCAAGATGACAACCGCACTTCTGAGTTCTTCTTTTTATTTTTTGCGTAGATTTTACTTTTTGTTTCGCTGTAGATTTCTCTTTATTGAGTCAGAATCCCCTCCAATCCAGTTATTTGAGGAATGAGCTGCTATTACTACTCCATGCGACCATTTTCTAGCTTTCTAATGGATAGATTAACCTTAAACCTATCCTTGAACCTTTTATCCTCTAGTAGTGTGGCTAGTCGATTCACTGTTTTTCGTAGCTCAAATCCTTGTCGGATCTTATCAAAATATACGAGAGCAATGGCTGGGTTTGCAAGTTCGACGGTTGAAAGCAAGCCGTTTCCTTTATCAGTATCAGGTGAATTCTTACTCTTGTGTAAGACGTTGAATTTCGTTTATCCATCTGAAAACTGAAACTAGAAGGAAAGATCGGATTGAATTGGCTTAATTTCAATTGCTCTGATTGAACAATTTGGAGGTTACAACTTGTTTTATTGCTCTTCAGTAGATTGAATTTACCCCTGATAACCATTTATTTTATGTTTTCCCCTCACAAATTGGGTTTTGAATCTTAATTCATGCTTGTTGATTTCCAGTTGGTAAAATTATATATTTTTTCCTCTCGTGTTGATTATAATTCAGGTGTGGAAGAGGCATTAATGGGATTTGTCATCGGAACAGGAAGATCCACAGAGGTCGCTCACGCGTAGGTACTTTCTATTCACACATTTATTCTTTTTAAGTTTTTTCACTGATTCATCTTCTATATTCTTATTATTCACTTAATTCTTTTAATTTATTTTTTTGGAAAAATTCATTCGTTCAAGTTATTAATACTTCCATTATTCCTTCAACTTGTTTTGTTCTTTCAGAGTGTGGAAAAATGTTGTGAAAAAAGGCGATACAGTTATCGATGCGACATGTGGCAATGGACATGATACATTAGCATTGCTCAAGATGGTATCAGATGAGTCAACGCATGGTCGTGTTTATGGTTTGGATATTCAGAAATCTGCTATTGAAAGTACGAAAACTCTGTTGGAAATTTCTGCTGAAGAACATGAGGTAATCGATTTAAAAGATCTATACATAATTATTTTTTATATGTCCATTTGTTGATTCGCTTTTTATGTGTTATATTTGTAGAGAAAGATGGTTGAGTTATTTCAAGTTTGCCATAGCAAAATAGAGGTAGTTATCCCAAAAGATGTTCCTGTCAGGTAAAATAAAATCACATTTCTTACTATACTGTTTTTCAAAAGTTGTGAAAAGTAGGGGATATTATCTGTTTTCTATATTATTATGTGATTTGACTTAATGCATAAGCAAATTTCCCTTCTTTTTTGGTAGGTTAGTAGCATTTAACTTAGGATATTTACCTGGCGGAGACAAAACCCTAATTACGACACCAAAAACAACGGAAACAGCATTAAGGGGTGCAAGTAAATTACTGGATTCTGAGGGGCTTATTAGCATAGTTGTTTATATAGGTCATCCGGGCGGAAGGTAATTAATATCTTTTTTATTATTTGCTTAATTGTATATTCAAACTATATCCATATTCTTTTCAAATCAAATTTAGTGCATTTTATTTTTGATAATGTTTTCCCAGGGATGAACTTGAGGTAGTGGAGACATTTGCTTCAGGTTTGCCAGTTGAAAGTTGGGTGAGTTGCAAGTTCGAGACGATTAATCGCCCAACTGCCCCTGTTCTTGTTCTCTTGTTCAAGAAATGATTAGCTGAACTTAGATTTTTTTTTTCCTTCAGTTTTTGTTTCAAAATTTTACCCAGTTTCGAACAAGTTTGGTTTAAGCTGTGCTTTTGTTTGCTTACTGAAACTCTGAAAACTTATTTTCGCAAACCTGATTGTAACTTTTTGCGGCAATACCTGTACAAGGGCTTAAAATGTCACCCTTACCCTCTATCTTAATTTTCTGTTGTGCTTGTACTTTTACCCTATCTAAACATATTACTCACATTACTATATTCACTTATATCTAAACATATTGTACTCGCACAATATCTTAATTTTCATTTACTAACAAATTACTCACATTACATAATATCTTAATTTTCACTTGCTAACAAATCACTCACATTACTACATTCAGGAATAAACAATATTTTTATCATCTCTATTTGGAGGACTAAAGTTGTTGGGTAAAGAAAGGCTCATGCATTTTTGCAAAATTGGATTAACAGAGAAGAATAATCACAGACAAAACATAAAAGAAAAGAAAAAAAAACATTGGAAATGAATTCACAACCAAAGGAAGAAACTGATTCTCAAATGTACTATGATCAAATCAAAATTGAACGGAACAGTGCTGATAACTAAAAGTAACTCAAGCTAGTGCCATACAAAAATTCCACAAATAACCCTAGAAAATCAAAACACAACGCATCAACTTTTTTAACCGATTTTTAGTTGGCCTTGACATACTCTGTCACAATGTTCAAACCCTCAGACTCCTCTCCATAATCCTGCAAAATAAATCCCACATCAAAACCATATAATTAAATTCTCATTTCATAACAATACATAATTCCATAGTAAAAATATAATAAAAATACACAAAAACAAACCTTAATGACAGCGCAAGAGCAGCCTACAACCTTCCTTGCCTTTCCCTCAGCATCAATTTTGCACAACTACACAACATTCAAACCACTCCAAATCAATTCAACACAAATCACCAATTCCAAAACATCAATCCAAAATCAAATCATAATTAATTAAACTTACACCAGCCCATTCACCAATGGTTTTTGAGTTAGGCACGGTGACCAAATGCACGTTGTGCTCCTGACAGAGAGCCTTGACAAGTTTCACATAGTCAGGCTGGTCGCAATCCTCAGCCAAAATGCAGAGCTGAGCCGTGTGTTTCTCAATGGCCTTCGCGCTCTCACGGAGCCCCTTGATCAGTCCGTCGTGAGCCGCCGATTTCTTCAACACGAGCTGAAGAGCCGTCATTAAGTCCATCGGCTCGCCAAGAACTGGTGCGGGCGCCTCAACTGGTACTGCAACTGCAACTGCTTCTTCACTGAAAGATTGTGAAGGGAAGAGAAAGAGTATAATTAGAGGTAATGGAAGATTGGATTTTGTATAAAGACATGTTTTAAGATCGGAAATTGTGAATTTCCTCAGAAATAAACTATTTCGGTGATTTTGCAACTTATTTTAGATGTGTTTTGACTTTTGATGGATGTTTCATGTACAAATGGTTCGGTAATGGTAAAACATTTTGCGAATCGGAAATGTTAGATCTGAACAAAATGAGCTGATCGTTTACTGATAAGAGAAAAATACTGAAAATATCTGAAAAACTTACGCCATGATGAATCAAATCTCGAAGAGCTGAAAGAGGGATGTGACGAAGGATTCCAAATTCTGTTCAAAATCAAACTTAAATTAGCACTTAAAATTGCGAAAAGAAAAATGCGATGACAAATAAAAGAGAGAAAAATTACAGGCGGCGCAGCAAGTTCTTAAAAGTGGCGTTAGGGTTTTTTGAAGTAAGGAGAAAGAGGCTATTTATATAAGAGGATTTTGATCCAATAAGGTTCTTCGTCTTATCGGATCTGGATCCGATAAAATTCATCTAGACAGGCTTTTATGGGCTTTTCACTGACCACCAATAAAACGGCCCAATAATTTGTTACTGGAGTTCTCGTGTTGATTAACTGGAGATGATATATGTATCATCTTCTTTATCTGAAAGTCCGAGTAACAAACACACCGTCAGTTTTCACTTTTCAGCATGGTTCACCTCGCTCTCTATAGCTCATAAACCCTAAACCTTCTCTTATCCGGTAGAAAAAACAGAAATCAAGCAAAGGTGTCTTTAAGAGGATCGCTGAGCATAGAATATTGAAAATTCGATGGCATTTTGCTCTAATTGCTGGCTTCTCCGAGGTTCAATCTCTCGTAGAATCTTTACATTTTGAATAATTATCCATTCATCCCTCAACTTGTGCTCGTTTCTCTTTTCTTCAGATGGATCAGTACGTGGCCTTGCATCAGATACGGCCAGGTTGAATTTGCATTCCCGTTTCATTTTTACAAATAATCAGGTCAGTGAATAGTAAACCAATGCCTTTTCTCTTGTCGAAATTCCATTTTTCTCACCTAATTTTCATTCACAGAAGCTGTTCGTCAAAATGCCTCACCACTCAACCAGAACAAATCCCAATCAAAACCATCTCACAACCTGTGCAAAGAAGAAGGGGAGGAGCAAGTTCGACCCGATGAGAGACGAGCCGCCGCACTCCAACTCCACCGACCATATCGGCGGGTCCCGCGCCAACATTCCCGGTCCGGAATTGTGGCCTGAGGGCACCATGGAGCAGGTTAGAGCCGCTCAGGCTCCGGCGCCGAAAGGCGTCTCTGACGGATCTCCGTCTTTTGGAAAATCTCCTGGCAGCCGTAGATCCAAAAAGTAAGAAAAAAGTAATTCAGGTTGGATTTAAAATTTAAAAGGGACATGGACATCTTGATTTTATAAGATGATCGTAATTGGATGTATTTATTGTAATTAAGCAATGAAAATAAGGGGATAATCCCCTTGTTTTCTTAAAAAAAAAAAAGATTTCGTTTAACTGAATTCTGATACTTAACTAATTTTTTCAATCTGTAATTAATTAATTAATTTTATTAGATTTAGCACAAATGCAAACGGATCCGAATCTGAAGACTCCGAACCTCTCCAAACTTACAAACAGAGCGAAATCACAGAAACCGAACTCCAACCCACACAAACAACCCAGCAGAGTGAATTTACCGAATTGCCCCTGGGCACAGACAGCGAAGGAGAGGAGTCTGCCAAGTCATCAAAGGGAGGAGAACAAGAGGAGTACGTGGTGTACGAAACGGAGGAGGAGAATCAGAGCGGGTGGGATTTGGAGAAGCAATTGGGAAACCCGCACCCGTTTATAAATCCGGCGAGTCCGAAGATCGAGGGCACGGTTCCGAACGAGGATCTGTGGTGGAATTGGAGGAAGGAGGAGCGGTGGTCCAGGTGGCAGCGGCCCAAACGAACTGTCGAAGCCGTAAGTTATGTTTTTTTATCATGTTATTTACTTAACATGATGGTGTTTATGTGTTTTTTTCTTTATAATATAATATAATATAATATAATATAATATAATATAATATAGTATAATATAGTATAATATAGTATAGTATAGTATAGTATAGTATAGTATAGTATAGTATAGTATAGTATAGTATACTATAGTATAGTATAGTATAGTATAGTATAGTATAGTATAGTATAGTATAGTATAGTATAATATAGTATAGTATAGTATAGTATAATATAATATAATATAATATAAGTATAGTATAGTATAGTATAGTATAGTATAGTATAATATAATATAATATAATATAATATAATATAATATAATATAATATAATATAATATAATATAATATAATATAATATAATATAATATAATATAACATAATATAATATAATATAATATAATATAATATAATATAATATAATATAATATAATATAATATAATATAATATAATATAATATAATATAATATAATATAATATAATATAATATAATATAATATAATATAATATAATATAATATAATATAATATAATATAATATAATATAATATAATATAATATAATATAATATAATATAATATAATATAATATAATATAATATAATATAATATAATATAATATAATATAATATAATATAATATAATATAATATAATATAATATAATATAATATAATATAATATAATATAATATAATATAATATAATATAATATAATATAATATAATATAATATAATATAATATAATATAATATAATATAATATAATATAATATAATATAATATAATATAATATAATATAATATAATATAATATAATATAATATAATATAATATAATATAATATAATATAATATAATATAATATAATATAATATAATATAATATAATATAATATAATATAATATAATATAATATAATATAATATAATATAATATAATATAATATAATATAATATAATATAATATAATATAATATAATATAATATAATATAATATAATATAATATAATATAATATAATATAATATAATATAATATAATATAATATAATATAATATAATATAATATAATATAATATTATATAATATTATATTATATTATATTATATTATATTATATTATATTATATTATATTATATTATATTATATGTTTAATCTATCTGTACCAATACTGACTTTACCATACCCTATATATATTATTTATTGTTTATTTATTTTATTATTATTATTTTTGGGCAAGCGGTTAAAACTAAGAGTAGATGAAAGGTGAAGATTATAAGTTAGAATCTTAGTTAAGTCCTAAATATGCCCTAAAAGGAAATGGAAAATGAATGTTTGATTGCTAGAGGACCAACAAGTGAAATCTTTCATGTAGAAGGGTATTTCGGTAAAATCTTCTAAATTTATATAATATATGTAGGTTTTTGCGAAAGGCATGGCACAGATAGGCCAAATAAAACTATTTGGGAAAGAGCCTACAGTCGCAGAAGTTAATATTACTCGGGCGAGACGCCACGTATTCAAAGAAGAAAGGTATATAAATAATTCACTTCATAAATATAAATAATTCAAGAAAAAAAATCTCTTGATTAAATAACAAAATCGTATTATATCTAAACAAGACAAAAGTCTCTCAATTAAATAATAAAAATTTAAGGAAATTTGCAAAGAACCCCAGCATTATTGAAAATTGTAAAAAAAGCCCTTGTTAGCTTATATCTAACAATAAAAATCTTTCTTGCAATTTTCATTAATGCAGGAATTTTTTTCCAATTTGGACATAACACAACACAGTACCTTTATCACAAAACGTCCCTAAACTAAACTAAATCCCAACTACCAAAATGAATTTCTTCTTAGTACTATTACTTTTATTATTATTTCATTCTGATAAGATTACAAGTGGAGAAGAGAAGGCACAAGCAAATCGGCCCAGTAGCCTACTACTCCGAGTGGGTGAAGGCTTACAAAGACATCGACACTTCGAGAGAGGCGGTACAGAAACGGTACGAAGAGACGGGGATGGACGAGAACGAGCAGCTGAAGGAGATGCTTTCTCACCAGACTCTCGCGGAGTACAGAACTATGGTCGGCACGGATAATAGGATTAGAAGGGATCCGCTCGCCATGCGCATGCCTGAGGAGCTGATCAAAGAGAGTATGTTTTTATGGGGGATTTGTTGTTTTTGGAGGTGGATGTGCTGTTAGTCCTTGTACTTTAATTGGATTGTAATTTAGTCCCTGTGCTTTACAAAAGCATGCACGGTTCGTTCTTCACCTGTGACTAAATTACATGGATGAAAAGTTCAAGTTAATAGTACAGGGACTAAATTGCAATCAAATTAAAGTACAGGGAGGGACTGAAAGTGCATTTATCCTGTATTATTTTTATTGTTTTTAGGGACGAATGTGCTATTAGTTCTTGTATTTTAATTGGACTGTACCAACCATAATTCTATACTCCGCAAGAGTCTGGTACGAAAGCATCTCCTTCAGCTGCTCATTCCCGTCCGTCCCTGTCTCCTCGTGACACGAATTACGATGCATATTTATTGAGTGGGTGAAGGCCTACAAGATGAGGCGGTACGGAAACGGTACGAAGAGACGGGGATGGATGAGAACGAGCAGTTGAAGGAGATGCTTTCGAACCAGACACTGGTGGAGTACAGAACTATGGTCGGCACGGATAATAGGATAAGGAGGGATCCGCTTGCCATGCGCATGCCTGAAGAGCTGATCAAAGAAAATATAGGGGGCTAATGGGATATTTATCACTTATTATTTTTATATATTTTTTTTTGTTTTGTTTTAGTATGGGGCGGGGATCCTGTATATCGGACGGAGAATTACTATAGAGATGAGGATGAAGTGATTGATTACAGAGGGCCGGAATTTCATGAACACATTCCTGATGTAGTAACTGCATTATTGTCGGTAATAGTTTTTTTATTATTATTATTCTAAATATAATAACTAAAATGTTATTAGTGCCAACTACCAAGTAAGACTCAATTAGTTCTTCATGGGTAAGTCTTTTTTTTTTTTTTTTAACCTTTTTGTTCAATTGGCTCTTAGTTTGTAATTGTGGCTTAAATAAATATTTAATTTTTTTATGTTAGACTGGGCAAATGGCTCCAGCAGATGAATATATGGAAATGTTGGCCAAAGAAGAAGAAGGCGACGAGGAGGTAAATAATAATAATAATAATAATAATAATAATAATAATAATAATAATAATAATAATAATAGTAATAGTAATAGTAATAGTAATAGTAATAGTAATAGTAATAGTAATAGTAATAGTAATAGTAATAGTAATAATAATAAATAATAATAATAATAATAATAATAATAATAATAATAATAATAATAATAATGATGATGATGATGATGATGCGTGCAATTGCAGCTAAGTGAAATTGATCAAGCGATGTCTTCTGCTGTTGATATTGGAGAGAATCATGTGAGTAGATTTCAGAGTTTTTTTTTTCTACAATATTTAAAATTTCTTACTGAAACTAATATTAAATTTATTTTTATTTTTTTCTTAACTTGTAATAGTTGTTACTGGATGAGGGAGAAGCAGAAAAAGAGTTAAAAATTGATGATGGTGATGCCGAAAATTGGAGCCTTCTAAAAACCAGTCCCCACCTTCAAAAACCTGATGTAAAGAAATCTACGGTTATATTAAAAATCAATTTGGATTTACGATCAATTAATTACTGCTGTTAATTTTCTTTTCTTTTTTATGTTTTTTCAGGAGAAACCAAAGAAAGAAGGGGAAATGACATTAGAAGAGGCAATTAAGGATGCTGTGAACTTAACTGATTTTATCATGGATTTTGAAGGCGGTTCAGATGACGATTAAGATTTTATCATGGATTTTGAAGGCGGTTCAGATGACGATTAAGATTTTATCATGGATTTTGAAGGCGGTTCAGATGACGATTAATAAGCATTTTTGACCCCTCTCAATGTTTTTTGTATGTTAGTGTGAAATTATGAGTCATTATTTTTGCTTTGCTCTATATGCATTTTTGTAACGTAATCTATCTTGAGAAAAAAATCATTTAAATGTAGATTATTATTATATTTCATTATGATTAGCTTCTCCATAATTCAGTTGTGATGTTCTAACCATTTGAAACCAATTTTATACTGTTTATAGTAATAAAATTACAATTTGAAGTTGGCCTGATGAAAATTTGAAAAAAATCATTCAACTGAAAAATGAATCACAATAAGATGCTAAAAAATTTCCATAAGCTTAACAGAAATAAGAGATTACTTAATCCCGAGTCAGAGATCAAATACTTTGTTCACAACTAGTAGATAAAAATGAATTATTCCTCAACCAAGGAAATAAAAAAAGATTCCACATTAAACTTAAAGCTCATAAATTTAACAGCTAATTAAATCTCCTAAATTAGAGGTTGCAACTTGCATGCTGCAATTGAGTCAATAATCCACGCACTGCTGGCAATTTTCCCACCTGACACGTCAGCAAGAAAGTCAGCCTGTAAGAACACACGCTCATCACATTCTCTCTCTTTTTCACGGTTCTCACTGCTGTATATAATATAAGTTGGTGAAGAATCATCTAGAAGCTTCTGTTGGTCTCTTGAAATTGGTTTTCTTTGCAAAATAGTCCCTCCAGCTTTGATAATTAGATCCTGTATAAAACCTTTATAATCCTTTGTGTAATCTCCAATCAAGTAGAATTTCATTTTGTTGAAGAGTTTCGGTTCCTAAAATTTTATAATAAAAATGAATCATTAGACTGGTATAAATAGGTTTAATATTGATATATTTTTATTTTTTTTTCCATTTTTGAAATACATCACCTTATTAGCAATTCTTAGCCTGCCTAATCTAGGACCGTTTCTTATTCCATGCACATCAATTTTTACTTCAAATTTTTCCTCATCAACTGGCTCCATAGCTTCCATACAAACCCTAATCCCTGAAAATTACAAATTAAAACCAAAAAAATCAATAAAAAAATCTTCCTACAGATTTTGGTGTCAATTTATTAAGGTTTCATAAGAACCAGACATAAATCAAGCCCAAAATTGCCCAAATTGAGAGGCACTTGAGGTGAAATTGCTCAAACTGAGGCTCAATTGTGCAAAATTAAGTTTATTTTAAAGATTTTATTTATTTATTTAAAGTAGGTCTTACAATCAAGAGTGAGGATCCATTTTCCACTAAGAATCGCCATCAAATACTTAAGAGTTCTTTTGCATGCACCCTTTTGATCAGTTGATGCAATAACATGAGTTACATTTGGGCTCCAACATTTCGAGATTTGTGCGCCAGTCAATTTTGAAAATTCGGAAACTATTTCCTGAAATAAATAAACAATAAAATATTACTTTGTGAAATCATGTCAAAATTATGACAAATAGGAGTAGTTACAGAATGAGTTATTGACATTAGTAAATGAAAAATTAACAATTTTTTTAGGTAATTTTGAAAACTAAATAAATAAAATAATACCTTTTGTTCAAAAGAAAGAGCAGAGCAAGAAAGAATCCATTTGCTTGGAGATCCAACAGGCCATTTCCATGATTTAGTAGAACCATTTTCATTTTTCTTTAGTGATAAAACTTGAGAATTCCTGAAATAATTGAAATAAGAAAATCAGTGAACCCATTAACCTAGATCAAAAAGAAGAAAATATTAATATTTATTATTAAAGCAAATTATATACCTCTTTGTAGTAGACTTATTTTTGTTCTTTTTTTCTGGCTGAGAGTTTTCAATTGATAATTTGAATGATTCATGGAGCGGACAGAGCATCACAAAATTTTCCTGCCAAGAAACAAAAAAAATACAGAATTTTATTTTAACGATTAGTTCATTATT
This sequence comes from Juncus inflexus, assembly GCA_024447665.1. Classification (NCBI taxonomy): domain Eukaryota; kingdom Viridiplantae; phylum Streptophyta; class Magnoliopsida; order Poales; family Juncaceae; genus Juncus; species Juncus inflexus. The sequence continues at coordinate 15,985,496 of JAJHPC010000001.1, read as the reverse complement.
CATTCCTATTTAAGCTACTTCCAAATATAAATTTTCATCATTTTATCAAACAAAAATACCCACCCTAAATAGTGCTACTAAATCTCAATTTAAGATGTATTCCACTCAAATTCCCCCCTACATTGAACAACTACACCCAAAAAAACAAAAATAAACAAAAATAAAATGACATAAAATTCACTCACATCATCCCATTTGCACTGTGGAACCAACTTAGCACATGTGAAATGAAAGCTCTTGCGACAGCTGGCGTCAAAGCAGCCCAAAGCGGCGCCTTTAATGCCGCAACAACAGCATTTAATTCTTTTACTCCTTGCCAGCTCAGCGCTCAAGTTGACCGCCACGTCATCCTCAAAGTACACGTCAGGCGCCCTTAACAAATATGATACAAAAATTATTTAAATATTATACCGTAAATCAAGGTTTTTTATTTAATAATAATAATAATAATAATAATAATAATAATAATAATAATAATAATAATAATTTATTATTATTACTAGCATTATTATTATTGAGTTTTTTATGAATACTGACCATTCCAAGCAGTTTTTATGAGAATGAATAACATTGGCTTCTTTATTAAAATCTGGATTTACTGGTTTGCCTTCAAAATAGTGAACCATCTCTCCAGAAACCTAAAAATATTATTCTTAGTTATATTATCCTCATGATTTAATTGTCTATAAAATATAAAAAATACATTATGAATAAAAGATAATACCTCAGTGGCATCAGCAGAGTGGCAAAATGCACAAACAAAATTTGAAGGAACAATTTCACATTTCTTCACGCTAAAATCACTCAAACCACATTCATTAATATTTTTCATTTTAGATGCCTTCTCTCTAGTTTTACTTTCTTTTTCTACATTATTTTTATCCATTTCTTGTGTGGACACGGAATTAGTTACTTTTTCAGGGTCCTCTTTGCGATTTTTCCTCTTGGGTACTGATAATTTGTTCATGTCATCAACTTTTTTCTCAGTTGAATTTTGACCAATTTCTTTTGAATTCTTTGTGCCTTTTTTGTTGGAAACTGAGGTGCTAATTTCCAGTGTTTTGCAATTACTTGGTTTTACAGGATTCTCTTTGCGATTTTTCCTCTTGGGCACTGATAATTTATTCATTTCATCAATTTTTTCCTCAGTTGAATTTTGACCATTTTCTTTGGACTTTTTTGTGCCTCTTTTGTTGGAAATTGAAGCGCTAATCTCTACAGTTTTACGGTTAGTTGATTTTTCAGGGTTCTCTTTGCGATTCTTCCTTTTGAATACTGATGGTTTATCCAAATTTTCTACTTTTTCCTTCTCAGTTGAATTTTGATCATTTTCTTCAGAATTTTTTACAATCCTTTTATTTGAAATTGAATTGCCAGCTTTATTATTTCTCTTTCTCTTATTTTTTGGTTTTGTATCTTCATTTATAACAGGGCTAGTTTCATCGTTTTGTGATATTTTATCCCCTTGAGCTTGATCCAGCTTTTTCTTCCCTTTATTCTAAATTATTAAAAAAAGAAAGTAAAAATATTACTCAAAAATAATAAAATAATAAGTTCAAATGATTTTACAATTTTATTTTAGGGAAATTTGCAAAAAAGCCCCTGCATTATTGCTAAAATTGCAAGAATGCCCCTACCGTTATATTGAAGCTAACGCCGTTAGTTTCAGTAGTTTAATCACTTCAAAATTATTTTTTAAATGATAATTAACATTCTTGTAGAAAAGTATTTTAAAAATAATTATGAAAAAGTATTTTTTTTATATTTAAAAAAATAAATATTATTTTTCAGTAAATTATTTTATTAAAAATATATGTTCCCAAAACAAAAGTTTTTCTGAAACAAATTTTTTTTCAATAAAAAAAAAATTTCAATTTTTTCTTAAAAATAGATTTAAAAATATTTTTTAAGAAATTTAATTTTTAGATAAAATGTTAATTAATATTTAAAAAAATAATTTTGAAGTGATTAAACAACTGAAACTAACAGTGTTAACTTCAATCTAACGGTAGGGATTTTTTTGCAATTTAAGCAATAATGTAGGGGCTTTTTTGCAATTTCCAATAAGGCAGGGGCTTTTTTGCAATTAAGGCATAATGCAGGGGCTTTTTGCAAATTTTCCTTTATTTTATTTCAAAATTATACCTTTTTTGAAGGAGTGAAACAAAGTTTTTGAGAGCAATGTTTCTGAGTCCGTTTAGAAATTTCACCATTAAAAGCCTTTGCTGCCTTGACTTTACTCTAAATTAAAAAAAAAAATGATTAATAAATTTTCCAAACATTACAACTACATAAATAAACATAAACAGAGATTATAATCTTTGATTTTTGTACCATACCAACCAAATTTAGTATAACCAACACTCTTTTTCTTTTCGTTTTTGCATTTTAACAAAAATTGGCTTATAATATTAAGGCTTAAATGGTAAATTACAGTCAATAATGAGACAAAAACACAAATCGAAATTCAAAGTCAAACTTACATTTGGAGTCGTATTCAAATTTCTCTCATCATCTGAATCTTTAATATCACTAAAACAAGGAGCATATGGTGTTGGAGCTTCATCACTCAAACTTACAAAATCCTCATTTTGCTCCCCTTCATTTTCTTCTTCATCTTCATCTTCCCTGAGCCAGAAAAAGGGAGAAAACGAGGGGCTTTTTCGTAAATTTACCTCAACTTTTTCACTTTGATCCTTCTCTTTATTAACCACTGATTGATCGTTTAAATCACTTAGCTTCAAAACCTTTTCAGGCCTCACAGGAGTCTCGTTTAATGGAGATGAAGTTACATGCACACGCTTCTTAGCAGGAAATGAAGGCTTTGTTTTAGGGTTTGAAATAGGTTTTGAAGAATTAGGGTTTGGTTTTGAGACATCCTTATTTTTCTTTTTTGGTGATAATTTTTTCTTTCCTTTAGTTGAATTTGCACCAGAGGTATTTGCTTCGGCATTTTGTGACGATCCATCTGTATTTGTGTATGGACAAAATTGTTTAGAGGAATTAGCACACAAGCAACAAGCATATAAATTGTTTTTTAAATTGAATAAATTATAAATAAATACCTAATTTTTTAGCACCGCTTGCAAATTCCATGCTCTTGAAAATGCTCACCAAATTATCCATGTGAGGTGCAGCATGTAATTCTACATAAACAAACGTTACTTGATAAATTTCTTTTTTTAATGAATTGAGAACTCGATGAATTTCTTAATAAATTTCATTTGTTCTTTTGGAAAAAATTAATAAAATTCAGAAATTTGAATGATTAAACCTCTTCTACGGAAAGGAATCTTGCAAACAGGGCAGCTTGAGGAACATTTCATGGATTTTTGAATGCAAGAGCTTAAAAATGAAAAAAATCAGAACATCATTAATGAATGATAATGATAATTAACAAAAGAAATAAATAATCATTATGGAGTAGCTTACTTGCAAAAGACATGGTTGCAAGGGATTGAAAAAGCTGAATCGAAAAGGCTCAAGCTACAAAAATCAAATTAGAGTTAGATATGAGAATAATTTAAGTTAAATACCAAAGATAAAATTAAATAAACCAACATCATTCAAAAATAGTGATCCTATCAGATTGGAGAAATCAAATAAACTGATATAAAAATCTGATCATCTTACAGATAGGCTATTCTAACAGAACTTAAGATCCACTAGAACTAAAAAGGATTTTCGCTAGACTAGTTCTCAACAATTTGTTTGATCAATAAACGGACCAGTTCCAAAACAAAAGTTAAACAAACTAAGATAAAAATAAATAAATAAATCGAGCACCAGATCGGGCACTTGAGCTCGTTTCCCATTTTCTCAAGATGTGAAAAGTCTGCCATTGCTCTCTCTCTCTCTCTCTCTCTCTCTCTGAGAAATTTAGATCAATAGATTAATTTTATTTTACAAGGGCGGAATCTGAAATTTGTAGTTTCAGTTCGAAATATGTTCGTAATTGGAGGGAAATGGAATTTTTTTTCCCTCCCCGCCTTCTTTTCGCATTTTAATCTCACCAACTTGCTGAACACTTGGGCCTTTTATTTTAATAATAACAGGCTTAACTTTGTAAATCCCAAAATGATCAACAATACTTTTCACTTATGGCCCATAAAGAGGAGATATTCTCACTATAGTCCACTAGAATTTTAGAGCTATGAACTAAAATCGCGCACAAACGTGAACTTTCTATGACTAATAATAGGCGCAGATTGAATAGAACGTCACAATAATATTATTTATTGAACGGAAATTCAACAATTAAAGCAGGCTTTATCATACAAATTCAGAATACCAAAACAAATAACAAATTAAATACTACAAATAGAGATATTAACGCCCTTACAGTCATCTACTAAGAAGAAAAAAACAATATTTACACAGTTCACATATACCATTCTTAGTAGAATTGAAAGTCAACGAACTCAATCTAACTTCTTTTTTTTCTCAATTTTTTCTAGGTTTTGCTCCCGCATTAAATTTGTTCTCACTTTGATTCCCTTTTTCTTAGAAATATAGGAGAAACAAAGCTATAATTCAATTTACGTCAAAATAATATTTTACAAACAAATTCTACTCTTCATTATCATCTCTCACGAAAAATTGTATCAAAATTGTAAAATAGACACCTGGAAAAAAACAAGAAAGAAACATCAAAATCAAGTATACAATTCATTCGAATAAAAAGAATTACATTTAATTTCATGCATTATATTTCACTTTTTGAGGGGTGAAACAAATATTTCAACAATTCAAAGGGCATTAATGCAATAATGAAATCATATAGAACATAAAAAGCACATACATACCAGCAGTATTATTTTCCATTAGAAACACTGGAGAGCCATTAAAAGGGGGGCAAAAATGTAATTTTCCTTCAGTACTATACTTCAAATACAGCATATATTTAGGTACCAGGTAAAGATTTATTATCTTTATAAAAAGAAAGAAGGTGCGAATGGAGTTTCCCTTTTATTGAGTTTGGAATTTGAGATTGAAATTTCTTTTTCGAATCGTTTATCAGCTGCTCCCTGCAATTCAATACAAAATTAAATATAAATAAAAAATAATTGTATTTTTTTACCTTTAAAAAAAATAAAAAAAACAACATAAATCTCACATGATCTGACAACTTGATAATGGAATTATTATAAATAAAAATCTTCAAACAGAAAAATAAAACTTCCCATTTTTCTAAAAACAACCCTAATTTCATCTAAATTTTGCCTTAAATTTTTTTGTAATCAGAACATACAACAGAGCTTCCAAAATAAAATAAAATAAGAAAATAATATTTTTTTTAATTAAATTGAAGTAAAAAACTCACCTAAGTGAAGCAGAGTCAAGACCTTGCCTAACACAAAGCCTCTTCGAATCTCTCATATAACTTTCCACATCATCCGCCCAACTGCATGACCTCAGTTCTGACCCCGCTTCTCTCACCAGCCTTATTCAATTCAAATTTTTTTCATGTTAATATAATATTATTTCATAAATATTAAAAAAAAATAGAAAATAACAGAGATAAAAGAAACTTACAATTCTTTCAACTTTTGGAGATGCTCATAAGACCGTAACATGCTAGAATCACCTGTCTCATTCAAATTACTCTCTCTCTTCACCAAATTCTCAGACTCTTTAGAGTGAGAAACTGCACTGGCACCATTGCTAGAGCTACACGGCTCTTTTAACTGGACATTTCCAGTTTCATGACTTAATGAACGGTCAGGATCTCTCTTTCCGTTACTCACAGAAGAATCTTTCAACACCTTTCCATTATTCATAGAAACATCTTTTAATACTCGTCCATTTGCAGTTGTGTTACTCGACTGGCCCTCTCTAGATATTTGATTAACTGGACGGTCCATTTCTTTTTTACCGTTATTAGAAATTTCTTTTAATACTCGTCCGTTTATGTTATTATTGGAAATTAACGCCTTTCCTTTATTAATGGATTTAGACTCGCCTGACGATCCAGAATTAGAAGGCGATGATGTGGCCTTATTGTTTAAATTATTTTTCTTGATAACTGTACCGTTATTTCTAGCATCTGTTTTGGTCATACCGTTTGAGACTGAATTTTGTTTTTTAATCTCAAATTTAACCGTACCGATCTGCTTTACAGAAGGGTTTTGAGCTATTATATTCCCGTTTGTTTTATTACTGGTAGTTGAAACACCGTTTTGTTTTATTAATGGCGCTTTTGTAATTTCGGTTTTCATTGGAGGTGTTGTACCGTTTGTGTACCCATTTTTGGTAATTTTGTGGGGTTTAGTGGGATAATTAGGGTTTTTGAGCATGTAGAAAAGTATGTAGACTTTTTCTGATAATACTTCTTGAAGACTTGAACGGGAAACTTGAGTGTCGTTACAACAGTACCAATTTCCACAAGCATCCTGTAATTAAAATAATAAGAAAAAAATTAAATTGGTTTAGGAAAAAATAGAGGGGATTTTTTGCTTGTAAACCTAATCTAAGTAAAATGCATGTCGATGATTTAGCAAAAACATGAATTGTTAACTTAATTTTAATTTTTAATCATGTTTAGTTATTAAGATGTAGCTAGAAAAAGGGTAATAATGTCATGGATGAAAATTTTAGTTATTAAAAATGTAAAATAACCAAAGGGTAACAAATTTTAGAACCTTCAATTATTAAAAAATTAAAATAATAAAAGAGAAGAAAGGAACCTTTATGTATGCATAATAGTGGCCAGACTCAGCAGAATAGCCTGAATGCACAATACTGCCAAAAAGGCTATATTCTGAACGAGAATCCTGCATTTTAATTTAAAAAAAAAATAAAACACTGTTTAAGCAATGATAAAACAATTATTTAAATTCAACAGAAAAAATATTAATCATTTTATTGTTCAAAAGTGATTGTGAGCAAGTAAATTTGAAAAGTAAAACAAACCTTGGTTCCATCAAACATGTAATTTGAAAGAAGCAATTCCTCCTCAAATTCTATGTGCCGATTAATTTTTCCCCCAATCAAGCCCTCAAATCTCTATAAAACAACAAAATACCAATCAATATATATAACAATAAACTAAATATCCCCACAACCAAAAGAGAGAGAGAGAGAGAGAGAGAGAAATTGTACCTTGAGCTGAATGACAAGCACATTTGGAGCTCTAGAAACAAACATCTGCTTCCTAGCAGCCGACAACTTTTTACACCTACACATCATCCAAAACTCCTCATTAAAATAAAATAAAATCAAAAATCAAAAACTTACATATAAATCCACTCTAAACTATTTTACCTCTCACAGCTGTACTTATTACTCCCATCAAGAACCTCAGGCTTGAAGAACCGTGCCAAGGCGTCCTTCACCGAACTGCTCTGACACAAGTCGAGACTCAAGTCCATTATTTCGTCCGTTTTGTTCGACTCCCCTTTGCAAGACACGCATTTCACTTGGCTTAATACTGCTCCTCCAAATATGTCCCTCATTACCGTCCCCACCCCATTTTTCTCCACCTAATACAATAAAAATAATTATTAAAAATAGAAAAAATAATTATTTTTAAATTTTTTTCTAGGGTTATAAAACATTAAAAATAAAGTAAAATAACAAAACGAAAAAAAGATTTCATATAATTATTTCCTTACTTATATATAGATTAATTAATAAATTTATTTTATTTATTTACTTATTTATTCATTTATTTATTTATAAATTAATTTATTTACTCATTTATTCATTTATTTATTAATTTATTTATTTATCTATTTATATATTAATTAATTAATAAATTTACTTATTTATTTATTAATATATTAATTAACTTATTTATTTATGTATATATACCAGGCCCTTGTGGGGCCCAGCAGCAGGGGAGGAGCATATTTATTCAGTTATTAATTTATTTCTATATTTATTTATTTATTAATTCATTTATTTATTTTTATATACCAGGCCATTGTGAGGGCCGGAAGGAGAGTTCCGTGCCTTGGCCAGCTTGACAGAGGAGACATGACAGGTGTCGATCACGTATCGCAGGAACTCGTGGGCGTCTTCCTGGCGGCCCCACTTGAAGTGCTCCGCGAAGAGGGCCAGGCACTTGAGCACCTTGGTCGGGGATTCGACGGCCGGGATGATCGTCCCATTCTGGGGGGAGGAGAGGAGCCGCACGATCTGGCGCTCCATGATGCAGAACGCGCACTCCTTCTCCCTGTTTGTGAACACTGCTTTGCCTGTGGAGAGAGATGAATTTGGTTGATTAGTTGGTTGTGTTGTGTTGAGTGAATACAAAGAGGGGCATTCAATGGTAATGTTTGCTTGAAAGCAATTTCTGACTGATTGATTGACAGTCTGTCATGCACTGGACAATTCAATTGGGGCCAATAACTTCCTATGATTTCACAAATCAGAGGGGCCTAAATGCAAAAATGCCAAAGTTTAAGAAGGATTGAAGTAAGCAAGACATAATTGCGCAAAGGAATGCCTGCAATTCATATATTAACTTTACTAGACAAAAATTGGAATAAGAATCATTCAATATGGGGATATAAATCGTTCAATTTGGGGCTAATTGAGGTGAGAATCATTCAATTTGGGGCTAATGGAATTCGAACCATAACAAATCAGTAGACAAATCAATTAACCAATTCACAAATCACAAAACGAAAACTCACACAAGGAGGAGTGATGTGAGGCGAGACAGAATTGCGCAAAGGGCGGAGTATGAGCTAAACACTGCAACACGCTGTTCAAATAGCAAGTATTGCCGAGATTCTTCAGCCCTCTGGGCGGCCCCGCCCGTCTGAGCAGCGGGCCCCACGCCATCTCCAGTCGCATCAGAATCCAACAAGGCCGCCGCAAGGGATTTCTCTCCTCGCCGTTCCCTCCTTCGCCGCCGCAGGAGACAAATTACCATCCGATCGCATCGCACCGCGCCGTCGTCGTTGTGCTCGTTTGATCTCTTCTGCGTCGAATCCTGTGGCTAAACAGAGATTTGAGAAGAGGAAAATTGGTTGAGTTTTGTTTCGTTAGGGCAAGCAGGAAAAGAAGGAAATGGTAAAAAAACGAGGAAAAGAAGGAACGAAACTACGAGGGCAGATCTATAATAGAAGTCTGACTGGTCGCCGCAGTGTGGACCCGGTGTATGTACAAACAGGGAATTGGGTTTCGATTATTTTACCGTTTTTTTGTGAGCCAGGTCTAGCTAGGTATTTAACGGGGAGGCTTTGGTTCAGGACCAGGTCTTCAACAGAGGCTCCGCTCAATCATTACTTGGTTGCAAAAATGTGTTTGTAAATCATTTAAACAAATCATGATCTTTTTGAGACATGAAGCTCCACAATGAACATTTTGTAGGTTCGTTTTTACAGTCAAAAGGTCATATCATCAATAAGTGCATACGTTACTTCCGTCAAATCAACTTATACATGAAATCAATTCAAACAAACAAAAAAACTGTTTACTTTCTTTTTTTTTTGTTTCATAAATTAAGATGATAATATCAGGGCTGGAGAAACTTTTTTCTAAAAATACCCATTTTACTCTAGACATATTTCCTCTCATTTTTTGTTATGTTGTCTAAAAAAATAATTACCATTCTTATCTATATTAATTGTCTTTCCGAATTCACTATTCACGTTTTCCTCAACATCACAAACCCTAGCCGGCAAAATACAAAAAAATTCAAGGACACCTAATCCTAAGCTAACCTTCATCAAACCTGAAAATAAATTGCATTTTTGCTTGTCACGTGATCACTCCATGGAGGTATTGTTCATTAATTTTCATTACTTAAACCAAGTGACATTTTTTTCAATTTTCTTTTGCGCGTTTACTAGTACACAATGTTGCTGATTATCTTCTAAATTCTTGATAGATCTTAATATAACAGCAACCATGCATGAACAAGAGAATGAAAAACTTGAGTTAATTAGTATGAAGTTTGCAACCTACGATGAGTTTCTTCAAGGAGTTCGAGCCTTTTTCTCAAAAAGAGGCTATGCTTTATCTATCCGTGGTTCAAGAGCTGATAAGTACGTCATTTTAGGTTGCAATAGAGGTGGTTGTTACCAAAATCCGCGCAATATTCCGTTAGAGCAAAGGCAAAGAGAAACGGCAAGTCGGTTGACAAATTGTCCTTTTAAAATTAGGGGGAAAAACAGAAGGATGGTTATTGGACTACTGAAATACAGAATTATTTGCATAATCATGATGCTTCGGTTGATATAACCGGTCATTCTTCATTCCGCCAGCTCTCAGAAGAAGAGATGGTTATTGTCGAGAACATGAGTAAATCGGGAATATCACCAAGACAAATAATATATGTTCTTCAAAAAGAAAAACCGGATCTTCCTGTAACCCCAAGAGCAATTTACAACGCAAAAACATATATTTGCCAAGATAATTTAGCAGGTCATTCAATGATTCATGCGTTACAAGAAGAACTTGGAAAAGGTGATTTTACATATAATTTCTTAAAAGATGAAAATAACCATCTCACACATATTTTCTTCACGCACCCTATGTCAGTTTTGTTAACTCAAAGTTTTCCAACCGTTTTTATCATGGATTGCACTTACAAAACTAATAGATATAATATGCCATTACTTGACATAATTGGAATTTCTAGTTTTAATACTTCATTTTATTCTTGTTTTGCATTTTTGAAAAATGAGCGTGAACACGATTATGTTTGGGCTCTAAAAATGTTCCAAAATACTCTTGATCATGGCAATCAACCTTCTGTTATTGTAACAGATAATGAATCCGCTTTGATAAATGCAATACAAATTGTATTTCCCGATTGTGTCCATTTGCTTTGTGTGTGGCACATAGAAAAGAACATCTTAGCCAATTGTAAGAAGTATTTTAATGTAGATGAGGATTGAGATAGTTTCTTGGGTTTTTGGAATAAAGTTGTATATTCACCAACCAAAGTTGAATATTTTAATAATTGAGATGAATTTGAGATGTTCTACATGGACAAATTTAAGGTGTTAGAATATATTAAGAAAGTGTGGTTACCCTGTAAAGAGAAATTTGTAAGTGCGTGGACAGATAAATACTTACATTTTGGTAATTGTGCATCTTCACGAGTAGAAGGTGCACATGTGAAACTCAAACAATACTTGCAAGTTTCTACTAGTGATTTATATAAAGTGAAGAATGATATTTGTCGTGCAATAATTAAAGAATTTAATGATATCAAAGTATGACTTTCAAGTGAAAAAATAATGGTTTCCACAATTGTAATTCTTCTTTCTTCAAAGAGGTAATTTATCGCGTGTCTTTGTATGCTTTGAAAGAATTATATAAACAGTACAAAAAAGTTAAAACGGGAACCATGAATCCTATTTGCATTGAAAAATTCACAAAAATAATGGGTCTTCCATGTGCGCATAAAATGGTTAATTGGGAAAATTCCATACTTTCTATAGATTCTGTACATTCACAATGGAGGATTGATATTAGGTCATTTAGTGATGCAATGGTTAAAAATAATAATGGTAGAGATAATAATTGAAATAAATTGCTTAAGGATCTAGATGCCAAGTATCAAGAGTGGCCAATTCATAGAAAAGAGATTGTGGAAGAACATATTAATAAAGTCATAAATGATTCAGATGTTTTATTTGAACCAACTATTCAAGTTCCAAACGGTCGGCTGCCAAAAGCAAAGAAGCGAAAAGCCGCAATTTCTACAAGACGAGATCCTTCCGCCTTTGAAATTGCAGAAGCATCACAAAGGCGCAATTAAGTTAGTTCTTCTAGTCAAGTATCTGGAGATCATTGGAGCTTTGAAGCAAATGATGAGTTTCGAGCTGATGAAGATGCATACTTTCTTAGTTCAATTGATTTAAATTCAAGTTTTAATATGTGGTGAATTAAAATTGTTTTTATCAAATTTGAGTACTTTATAGTTGAATAAAAGGTGTTAAGGATTATAGTTTTGAGTTTTGTTCTGTTTGATTTATTAGTGTAAGGTGGGTTAATTAATGATTGTTACGCAATAATGAATCTGAGATTTTTTTTGTTAAATTGTGCCAACATTATATTTGTTTGCTTGATTGATATATCAAAGTACAATTGTTTATAACTAATCTTTAATCAAGATCATTTTTAAGTGTTTTGTTGTCATTCATACTATACCGTTGTATATATGTAGTACCCACCGATTCAGATTCAAATCACAAAATTTACAAAAAAACATTACATGACCAATGGTTGAGATATCAGTTTGAAAATGGAATCAAGCTTCGCTTGGAAGGGATTAAAAGAAGTAATTAAATAAAGATATATTTAATGGAGACATTAATTAGGAGTAAAATTGGTATTTTTAGAAAAAAAATTCTCTCAGCTTTAAATATTACCGCCCATAATATTAGGATTGCTTTTCTTTCAAAAAATTAGCAACAACGGAGACATCTCCATGAATCATTATCCGACCATCTACCATGTAAATAGCTCCATCGGCATATCTGAGTCCTTCAAGGCGGTGTGTCACCCACAATGCGGCGACTTCATCTTGACTCACTGCATAGGTCTTAACAGCATTTATCATGCCTATCTATCAAAAAAGATAAAGGCATAACTTTTCATCAGCAACAATATTCATAATTTCTGTTTTTGTGTCATTTTTTGTTATAGATCTATATATTTACATAACAAGGGGGTAAGACTAGTTGAGAACAAGATCTGAGGCTTCCAAAACAATTTATTATTAACAATATCATTTGTCATGATAATGTTTATCTTTTTCATTCTAATCTCTTACAAAGTATGATAAAATCATTTGTCATGCAAGTCTGTGTAAAATAGCATATAACTCTATAGATACTACAAAGCCTAAATAGCATACAACCTTTCTTTCTCAATTAGACCTATTACATAAAGAAAAGTGAGTAAGGTCAAAATACGAAGAGCTCAACTTTAAAATACTGAACGACATTTTCAATAAGTTTCAACATATTTTGATGTGAATTAGCATATTTTTTTGTGGCTATTTCTCTCCGAAAAGATTTTCCATACTCCGGTGAAGCATGCTATGTCGAGTTGCTTAAAAATAAATTATACTGCTCTTTATTTTTCCTCTTGGACTCATTTTTTACAAAAATTCATACATATCTTGGATGATTTGATTTCCTCCAATAACTCACCTAACTTTATATTGAGTTCATTTAAAAAGTTCAACGCATACAAAGTTTTGGTCTCTTAGATATTTCCTTTCTTTTTTACTTCGACTGCGAGAATAAATAGACAAAGTGATAAATGAACAAAAAAAAGTTCCTTCAAAAAATAAATCAACAAAAAAAAACTTAGCTTTAACACTACTATTGTGTGATTTTTAGAAAACTCATGCAATAAGGATGATTTAACTGACTCAATTAATGACCTCAAAGAATGTGACATAACATGGTTCCTTTGTAACTACATAAAAGTGAACTGAGATGTTCATAAACATTTTGTTTCAATTGAAATTCCGGATGGAAAATTAACTTTGTTTTGATCAGTCAAGCTTTCATTAAAAAAAAAAAAATTGTTTTGATCAATTTTCAAGTTCAAGAGTAGTTTACTTTTAGATACGAGCTTTGCTTTAAACTGTTGTTCATTAAGCCTTGTCTAATTTTCATGCTAAAATCTTGTTATAGGAGGAATTATAAATAGAAATAGAAACTAAAATCTTCTTGCGCTGATCTATAAAAACAGCAGATGTAGTGGTGAAAGTTTGAAGAGACATTACCAAAAATTTAAAGGTTAAAATAGATTCATGTGAACCAGGTCCCCCCAGACATCGTGTTCTTCCTTCCGCCAAGAGTCTTTAGCACATCCCCAAAATTTATAAGATATTGCAAAATTATTTTCACCACAAAGTCTTAAAAATTGTGTATGTTTAATTCCATCATCGAATGTGCAGTCAAAAGGCCATCATCAATAAGTACATTATTTACGTCAAAATTTAATTATAAATAAAATCAATTCACACAAAAAAAAAAAAAAAAAAAAAAAAAAAAACAAACCTCTATATTCTTCTCAAGATTATAAAAATCATAAATTAAGATAATTAACATATTCGGATTGTTTTTCTTTCAAAAAATTAGCAACAATTGAGACACCTCCATGAATTATTATCCGTCCATCTTCCATGTATATAGCTCCATCTGCATATTTGAGTTCTTCGAGGCGGTGCGTAACCCACAATGCTGCAACTTCATCTTGACTCGCCACACAATTCTTAACAGCATTTATCACGCCTATCTATCAAAAAGATAAAAATATAACATATCATCAGCGACAATATTCATTATTTTGTTCGTATAAATTTTATTATAAATCTATATATTTTTCATAGAAAGAGAGCATGAGTTGCTGGTTATATGAGACTTCCAATACAATCTACTAACAATATCACTATATTTTTCATGTAGTCACAAATAATAAATATCTTATGAGACTTCCAATACAATCTACTAACAATATCACTATGTAATGCAATATATTAATAATAAAAACAACTTCACAAACATTCATTATTCTATTATCTCAGACAATTTTTATATCCTCTTCTTCTAATAACATCTTCTTTAAAAAAAATATTCTAATAAACCATTTGTCGTTCAATTTTTCATAAATATCGCAACTTGATACCAAGTTTTCGTTAGCCTAAGGGTTTGCTTGGTTTGAGGCTAAAATAGGGGAAGGGAAGGGAAGGGAAGTTTTTATCATGCTTGGTTTGAGGGTAAATGAGGTAAAGAGAAGGAAGGAAAGGGGAAACAAATTAAATGGAAGAGTGAAGTGACTTGAGAAATGGAGGGATATGTTTGAAAATGTATAAATTCATGGCTGGATAGGGAGAAGAGCATTTTTATTTGTTTAATTTCTTTTACAATCAAAGAAGTTCTCCATTACCCTCATTTACCTTCCCATAAGTAACCAAGAAAGGAGAAGGTTATCTTCTTCACCTGGTTTACCTCATCTCTATTCCCCTACCTTCCCATCCCCAAGATTATCCTCAAACCAAGCAAACCCTTAAAAACACCTTTATCAGTAGGCCAAAGGTATCGATATTTTCATTACTAGTCGTTCTTAGAATTTCACCCTCCGTTATGATATTTGACTTCCTTCAATAACTCACATAATATCATTATATCCACTAAAAACTTGTATATTGTGTTCATCTAAACAAAATACTACAAATCCTAAATAGTTTTTGCCACTTGACTATTCACAAATCCACTAAACAAAATACTACAAATCCACAAATCCTAATTAAACTGGGTATAAATAGACAAGTGATAAGAGGCAAAACAGAAAGAGCTCAAGTTTAACACCATCGTTGTGTGATCTTTTCATATTGGTCATGCAATAAGAAGGATTTACCATGATAAGAACTTAATTGATGATCTCCAAAAGATGTGAAGTAGCATGCTTTTTGTGACTACATGAAAAATTTACCAATTGAGATGTGTTGTACTTGTACTTGTACAGTGTGATAAATGAGGAACTAATTTCTATTGAGAATAAATAGAAAAAGGATGATTCAGCAGGATAAAATTGTCATTGTGTGATTATTTTCTAAAGCTCATGCAATAAAGAGCATAACTTCATTAAAAATATACTAAAAAGAGCAAAACGTCAACATCATCATTGTGTGATTTTCTGAAAACTCATGCAATAAGGATGATTTAGCATTATCAAATTGTCATTGTCTTAATTAAAGACCTCGAAATGTGTGAAATAACAACTTTTTTCTTTATGACTACATAATATTATTTCCCATTAAAGGCTTATGCTGGTAGGGTCCACTAACATGATCCCGACTCGTTTATATAAATACAGTAGCTCACAAAGTGGATGTTATTGTGGTCCAAAACAAGTTGTACATTATGCTCATATAACTAAATACAATAATGCCTAAAATATTTACTCATTCACTTTCTTTTCAATTTCAAACGAGAAAAAATAGACAAAAGTGATAAATGAAAAAAAAAACAGCTTAACTTTAACTTTAACATTAATATTATTCTTTTCAGAAAGCTCATGCCAAACAAATGATTAAGCATGATAAAATTGTCATGCGTTTATTGATGACCTCAAAAATATATGAAATAACATCATTTCTTTGTGACTCTGAGACTATTTTTCATTGAATGCCAATTAATGCCGTGAAACAGTAGGTTACATAGAGTCGTAAATCATTGATTATATGAAGGCTAGAAATAACTAACAGTGATAAGTTACAAGATATTTGTAATAAATTGACTTTGAAAAAAACATGACTATGTATATTTTATTTTTTTGTACATATTTTTACATATTAACTAAATATTTTTAAATATTATCTTTTTTTTTCTTTCTGAAATTAAGCTGAAAATTATTAAATAGAGGCCCTTGATTTTAATTTTATACAAATGACATGTAAATTTTCAAATCCATCCTCTTTTCGTTTCTAATAATCTACCGCATTTCGTGTTAAACTATTTGAGCCACAAAATCGTTTCTTTTCCTCAAGAGAGGTTTTTCATAATCTAAATAAGGATGCTATGTCGAATGGCTAAAAATGAAGGTAACCTACAAATAACATTTCCTACCAGTCTCGTCCTTTACAAAAATTTCTACATAACTTGGATAGTTTGATTACCTCCAATAACTCACTTAACATATTGCGGTACGCAACAAATTGTATATTGAGTTCATCTAAGTACAACGCCTAACATGTTTTGGTCACTCAGGTATTCACTTTCTTTCTAATTCCAACAAGGAACAAATAGATAGGGATAAATAGAAAACGAAATAACTTCAACACTACTAATTGTGTGATTTTTAGAAAGCTCACTCAATAAGGATGATTTAGCAGTTAGCACGATGAAATTGTGTGAGCATTAATTAATGACCTCAAAGAATAGGGAATTGCATGGTATCTTAATGACTACATAAACAAAAATTTGTTATCATTTAATTTCAAGAGTAGTTTATTTATAAACAAATTTAAGTGGGTAGTTGTTTATTATATGAACTTGCATTGAAGTGTTGCGCATTAAGCCATGCCAAATAGGAATTAAGAAGCAGAAGCAAAAACTAAAAGTTTAAGACTTGGCCTGGCCTATATAAATGACTGACTTAGTGATGAAATTTTGCAGGGTTTATTATGCAAAATTCAAGGGTCAAATTAAAATTTAAAAGAGGAAAAAAAGAATATTCTTTAAAAAGAACCCAAAAATAATTAATACCTGGTCAAATTCATCCAAAAATGTGGTCAATTCATCTAGCAAGAGCACCTTACATTTCTCAGCCAAAGCTCCTGCAATTGCAACTCTTTGCTTCTGACCCCCACTAAGTGTTCCTATTTGCCTCTGTCCAAATTTTTTTAACAAACTTCTCATAATCAATAAATAGTGGGGCCCACAAACATTAAGAGATTAGTTTCTGTAACGCCCACAATTTGAGGATGTATTTTTTTTTAAGGTTGAAATGTTTTAATACCTACTTGTGAGTAATCTAACATGCCAACTGAACTTAGAGCATAAGAGACTCTTGATTTGACATCATCTTTTGAAAGATCAAATTTACCGAGGCCAAATGCAACATCCGATTCAACTGTTGGCATTACCACCTAACAAGAAAATCAAAAGGAAAAAACTAAAAAAATTATCCAAAAGAAATATCAATTGTGAAAAGAAAAGTTTCAAGTAAATTAATCTAAAATAGAAACAAAAAGGGTGCAAATAAAACCTGGTGATCAGGATTCTGAAATACGAAGCTGCATGGCCCATTTACATGTACAGTTCCTTCTGTCGGATTGAGCAAACCGGCCAAAACCTAGATAGTTAAAAATTTCATCTCTTTTTTCCAAATTCAGAATTTTTACTCCAAAAACTACCAATCATTATTACATTTATCATACTAGAACTTTAATTCAGTTCAATCAAGACATCCCATTTGCAAATTAACAAAAAACAACAAAGATAAAAGGGCATTTAACCTTGAGGAGAGTTGATTTGCCGCATCCATTGGGGCCGAGGAGCATCCAGAGCTGGCCAGGCGGGACCGAAATCGAACAGTCTTTGAGAATCGGGAGAAATCTGCCTCGCTTGCTCGTGATTGAATAGCTCACGTTTCTACTCTCTATCGCTAATGAAGAACCCGATGAGGCTCTCGTACTGCGAAAAGAGAGAAAATAATAAGCAAACTGAAACAACGAGATATCCATTAAAGAGAGATATAGAGAATACCAGCGAGAAGTTGTGGGAGAAGGAGAGGGAGGAGAGGGAGAAGGGAAGAAGGAGAGAGTAGAGATCGCCATTGCGAGCAGTGGTAGGGAGGGAGCTAACAGTTTGTTTGTTTGAGCCTCCGCTCGTATTTTCATTTTCACTGAAATCTTATGGCAAGCTCGTATTGTGAATTAAGATGTCAATAGACCAAATTATGGGCTTCACTGGATAGAAAGCTCAGGCCCGTATTTATCATTGTAGGGGCCTTTTTCCAAAAATAATAATATTATATTTTGTAACCATAGCCGTTTTTTAATAATAATAATAATAATAGAGACTATTTTTTCAAAATGATAATAGATTGAACCTGCCATTTTAGATTGTCTTGATGCTTTTTTTTTTCTTATTGTTTCAATATCCTCGATCAAATGCGAAGTTTTTCCCCTGGGTATAATTCCTATTTGCATGGTAAGATTTGGCTTGGATTCAGTCATTAAATATCCACTAATTAATTTCAACTTTAATTGTGTGCACTGCACTGAATCTTGTCGATACTAATATGATCTAGAGCTATATAAACTTGTCTCAATGTATAGTCGTAACAAAACATTTCATTTCGAAAAAGCAGAGATATATTATAAATAAGTTTTACCAGATGGCTCTCAAGAGTGCCTTCGTTTTTGTTGCATTCTTGTTATTTCTCACATTTTACAACGTACCAATTAGAGGAAGAGATGTAGCCAGCCATACAATAACCAAAGCTCAGGTAAACCAAATGTTTCTTCCTTGCATACATTTTTCTTCAATAAATTAAATTACTGATCTTTTACTTAAAAGCATTTGTTTGAGAGTTTTTTCCCAAGTTATTACTGCATTTTTTCAGATGGTGACAGAGTTTTTGTACAAGATAATTTCTCTTCGCAATTAAACCATCAAATAAATCAAGAAAACTTTTTCGGTGAAAAATAAATCGACTACTTTCTTACACTTTGTTATACAGGGAGAAAATTCATCTACAAATGTGAGATCCCGTGCTCAAGCAAATGATCAGTACAAACATGTAGGTTATACTTAGGACAATTTCTATTTTTTTTAATAAGTTTGATTGATAGATATCTCATTGAGTTGTACATTTTTTAGTATGCTGGCTATTTGGCACAAGGCAAATGGCATGGTGTCAGAGCAAAAATTAATGTATGGGGCCTACCAGATGTTCAACCCAAATCATATAGTGCTGCTTATATAGCAGCCAGGAGCCACAGAGAATTTATTGCGGCTGGAATTCATGTATGTTGAATATCTTAGATCAATTATTCATTTTGTTACAAGGAGTGAGGCAATAATACTTAAGTATTTAATTCTTCAAAAAAAAAAAAATACTTAAGTATTTATCTTATTATACTTACAACTTCTTAATCATTGGTGTTGGCTTGAGATTTGTGCAAAACATAATGAGCACAAATTTTAATGAAAGTCTTAAACGCCATAAGGCAAATATTTAATAAAGTATTTTAGTCTCACTTCTATTACTAACTCAAATTAATGTACTGTTTTATTAAAAGAATATATATCATATATATGTCAATATGTGTGTATTTATCGTAATTTTTCTTTCATTCTTGATATGACAGGTATATCCTAGTTTATATAGAAACAATGACGTGCGCTTTTTCACAAATTGGGCGGCAGTAAGTAACAACACATAATTTTCATTAGGATAATGGAAGCTCTGAATTTCTGATGAAATAAAACATAACAATTATAGGATTAATTAGTTAATTAATTAAGTTTGATATGCTGTTTTCTGTAATAAGCATATTAAATTTTCACAGACTTCTAATGGTAAGCCGGCAATGGGTTGCTACAACACTCAATGCAAGGGCTTTGTTGTCGCCCGTGAAACAAATACTTATCCTGGACAAGCCTTGGCTCCTCCATTTTCTACTTACCAAGGCGAGCAAAAATATATAACACTTCGGATTAAGAAGGTTTGTTATACGATCGATCTATCACAATCCATTAATTGCCGGTTTACCATATTATATATTTGGCATTAACAATGGTTATATGTATGTGTTTTATACATAGGATGAAAAAACAGGAGATTGGTCACTATACAGAGAAGATCAAGGCGGGCCGATAGGCGGCGTGACATTGCTAGGATGGTGGCCAAAAACTCTCTTTGAAGATTTAACATACTTGACAACTCAAATCGAGTGGAAAGGTGAAGTCTCTTATCACTCTGATGAGAAAAGTCCTCCGATGGGCAGCGGACATTATGCTGAACAATACGAAGGAAGAGCGGCATTTTTCAAAAGCATTCTTGCATATTCATCAAAAGGAGAACGTGTTGATCCTGAACGTAATTCAGTCTCTGTTGATATTGATAAACCTGTGTGTTATGATGCGTCTACTTGGTTCAAGAACAAACATGGTGATGACGGTTACCATTTTTTTTACGGGGGACCTAGTGGTTGCTGACAGAGACTAGATATTAGGATTTGGATGTGAACCAAATTTGAATGTGAGACAAAGGATAAAACTAGAATTCTATCCCGAACAACCATCTATTAAACTAGGATTCTATCCCGAACAAAATAGAAAGATCAATATATATAATACATGATTATTAAATATTGAGTAAATTACAGACCTGTCACTCTGAAATGTCTAGATGGTTGACCTAAGTTCCCAAGCTGTATTTTACTGGGCTCACTCTAGCATCCACTTGGGACCAAGGAACACCCAGAGCTGGCCAGGCGGGACTGAAATCGAATAGTCTTCAGAATCGGGAGAAATCTACCTCGTATGGTCGTGATTGAATAGCTCGGGTTTCTACACTTTATAGCTGATGAATGACCTGATGAGGTTCTTGTGCTGTAAATAGAAAAGAAAAATAATCAATTTGAAACAACGAGATCCCCATTAGAGAGATAAGTACCAGCAAGAATTTGTGGTAGAACGAGAGGGAGGAGAGAGAGAGAAGGGAAGAACGAGAGACTGCAGCTCGGCATTTGACTACGTTCATATTTTGTTCTTTCTTGAAATCTTATGACTCAATATTAGTTAGATGGGCGAATGGACCAAAATATGGGCTGGGATTTAGTGACTTATTGAGCACATTGATCATTAGTTTAGTTAATTAGTATTTCTAGCTGGACTAATTTATTTGGGAGAAAACTACATTACTAAGCGCCAGCCATATAAAAATGTGCATTTAAAATCTTGCCACATCACATCAATATAATAATATAGTATATCTGCATATGAAACTTTAGAGTTCAGTCTTATTATGAAAGGTAATTTTTCAGCTTTACTCTGATTCATTTATATGACTGACTGTTATATCGAATTTACTTTTTTTTTCAAATGATATTACGGAAGGATAGATGATATTATAATCAGATGTAAGTAATAACTCATGTCATTATGTTGTCATCGTCACAGCAACACTAATGTTGATACTGAAATACTAATAATAACAACAATATTGCAGTAAATAGATATAACTTTCTTAAAAAATAACAATAATAATAATCATAATGATATTGAAGTAGGAATAAAAATGTTGTGGGTTCGAAATTCGGCAAAATCAATTTCTTTAAAAATATAGATGATGGACATATTAGTCCTCTATATATTAAAAAAAATAAGAATAAACAAATGAAAAAAATCATATAACAAATTTTAATATTTCGGATCTTTTATTGCGCCTGGATATGTGACATTTGTCCTCAAGACATGCCCGTCTTTATTGAATAAAGTATGTTTTCATTTTCATTGGGAGAATTTTCCAACTGGTTGAGTTGTTTGTTGTAATTATATCTTGAGAGCTTATCCGATGTTCGCTGAATCATTAGTATTTATACTTCAACTGGCTTCATCATAGTGGGCACTTTCTGTTAGTGTTAATGCTAGTTATGAGCCCATCGGGGTTAATTTTAGAATTGAATATTTAAATTTCCTCCAATAATTCAATCAATTTCATTGTAGTTACTAACGAATTGTGTATTACGATCATCTAGTTAAATGCTCAATGCCTATAATTTTTTGGCACCTAACTATTTATTTTCAATTTAACTGAGACAATAGACTAAAAAGAAGAGGGTTTAACACTATTATTTTGTGATTCTTCCAAAAGCTCATACCATAAGAATGATTTAAATTTTAACATGATAATGTGATAGGTTAGAAAGAAGAGGGTTTTAGCGCTACTATTGTGTAACAAGCTCACACGATTAGAGAGTGAATTTAATATGATAAAATTATCATTGCCTTAGTCGATGACCCCAAAAAATGTGAAAGAACATAATTTCTATGTGACTGTTTAAGAATTTTCTTTTCATGAAAGCCCAATCAATCGGATGCTTAACAGTGATACGTTTAAAATGTTGTCCGTAATAAATTTAACTTTTTTTTTAAAGGTAATAAATAAACTTTGAAAATAAAATCGAATATTTATTATTAATATCTCGGGCCTGGTTATACAGTGGCCAATGGACCAAATTTTGGGCTCTTTGAAATCTTGATCTGATTACTGGGCTTAATTAAAAAGGGGTCCTATTTCCATGAAGACCCCTTTACTGCAGACAAATTACAACAGAACATCTCATTACTAAAATTAATAAATAAACCTTCCCATTTTGGGCAGTGGAAATGGAAATCCAGAAAAGCATTTCCAAGAATCCAATTCATGACAGAGTAAGAGTCTTCTTCCTTCAATCTCTGCAGGAATTTTAAGAACCGCGCACGAGAAGCAATCCTTTAATTTCCTCTCCTTCCTACCCACGCAAAGAACTTCACAAAAATCTCTTCCAGTTCGCCCTCGTTAAGATTTCCACCAGCCATTGTTTACCATTTCCCTCCTTTTATGCAGCTCGAATGAGCAAGGAGAAAGACACGATTTTAGCTTCAATGGGAGCTCAGCACAGCTTTCAAGCTGGCAATGGTGCGCTCTATTTCTACCCTTTTTGATCTTATTTACTTTGTTTATGTTCAATTTCTGAGTTGAATGTGTTGTGTTTGTTGAAATGCCGCAGCTAAGGTAGACTTCAATTTCGACCTGACCCACATGCTTTGCGAATCTCTCTTGCTGCCCCCTTTAAGGTGCATTTTTAATTATTAATCCTTCTCATATCTTAATGCCATCAAATTACTCTGAATTCTCAAATCTTACCAGCACTTTGTTGTTTCATACTGTTTATCTTCCTTCAGAACTGCTAATGGTAACTTCTCTCAGATTATCGGAAGGTGACCAACCAAACCACATTTTTCCCGAAATAATATTATAATCTTTCATACAAATACTCGTACTAATATGTTTCTCCTCCTGTTAATTTGCCAGCTTGTCCATCAAACATCCAAATATATTTGGAAAAAGAGAGAAATTAGACATTTTATGCGACAAAGGAATTAACGAATCAAATATTAGAATCGCAATTAGAAGGCCTCGGCCCGGCTTGATTTCTCAACAATCATTCATTTTTCAGGTTCCAATATTACAATTTCATTTAAATCTTCAATTATTATTTTTTTCTTAAATAATTAATTATTATTTTTGTAAAAATAGCATTCAGTTGCGCCTGAAATAGCAGTGCATGGATTGCCAGTTGATAATTTCACTCGATCAGGGAGCAGAGGAATTAATCTTTGTCGGTTTTCTTTAGGGTTTGATATAAACGAGCCTTCTACTCATAATGACATTCAGAAAAATGTGAATGAAATTTCTACTTCCAATTGGAACAATACGACCAGCGTTAAAGTTGAGGTGGGGTAACTTTATCAACTCAAACATTTTCTTAATTTTGATAAATTAATATTTCGAGATGTTTTTAATATTTTTTTTTGCAGCATATAAGACCGATAAATAATGAAGGCCGTGCAATAAGAAGCGACACTGACGGTTATCCAATAACATACAGGTAATAAATAAATCATGTGAAATTATAATTTCTCATGAAAAATGTGAAAATTAAAGAACTATTTTGTTTTCAGAAGCTTGTGAAATTATAATTCTAACTTTATTCTCCTTTTGTCCAGTGGAACTCTACATGATAATATGGTTGTACTGAAACAGAATTACGAATATAAAGTTATTAATGGCAATACTTTTTCAAGAGTAAGCATATTTATTTTTCCCTTTCTTTAAATAATTTTTCTATCTATTTATTTAGATCTCAACATAATAAAATTTTAATTTCTCAGCTGAAATTTCAAATGGAGCAAGGCTTACCTCTCCTACCAAAATCTATTATTTTCAACCGATTTAAATTCACCGCTTCTAAAGGTCTTAAACTGGGCCCCGCTTTCTTACTCTCAAGGTTCATTTTTTTCTCATTTCATCTCACTTATTTTTCTAAGTAAATTAATCAAAAGAACAACTCACATAAAATTAACTAAGTATTTATTATTTTTGGATAATTTAGGCTGACAGGTGGATCGTTGGTTGGTGACATGGCGCCACATCAGGCATTTGCGATTGGAGGAATTGGAAATGTGAGAGGATACGGTGAAGGAGCCGTTGGATCTGGACGCTCTTGTTTAATCGCAAACAGTGAACTTATTATTCCTCTTGTATGTTATTATTTTATATTTATTTATTTATTTATGATTTCGTGTAATTGTTGAATGAGGTTTAACAGAATTAGTTGGAAGCATAGCTGAATAAGTTAGTTACAGGTGGTTAGTGATGTGATGTCAGCATCTCTAACCAATTCAGCTTGGCTTCTAACTGATTTTGTTAAGCCCTCGTTTCATCATTGGTCTGTCATGAGAATAATGCATTTTAATATGTTTGGATTATATTATGACAAGTTATTTCCTGTTGTTTTTTTGTATTTAGACAAAGCATTTGGATGGTTTAGTGTTTCTGGATTGTGGGACTGACCTAGGCTCGGCTAAACATGTCCCAGGTAAAATTTATAGATTTTATTTTATTTGTTTATTCATCATATTCATGTGTTAAGAATTTGATATGGCCTACTAAAAGATAAATATGAATTTTTTTTGGTATCAATAGGAAATCCAGCACTGAGAAATGGGAAACCGGGAGTTGGAGTAGGATCTGGATATGGGATTCGTTACAATTCAAATATAGGGCAGTTACGAATGGATTGCGCTGTAAATGCCTTAGGAAGGAAAACTATTTATTTTGGGATCAATTGTGGTGGCACGTAACATATGTGATTTTGGTTATGTGTGTAACTTATTGTCTCGCCATATATAGCATTGTACGAATTATTAATCTAATTTAATTCAATTTTTTTGCCCTTGAAAAAGTACATAGGTACATTGTAAATTGATCTTCCAGTATAAAGTAAAACTAAAAAATGATTCTTTCGGTTGATATGATTCTATCTAATTAATAAAATAAAAATATATGAATGGGATGTTATTCTTATCTCAGTCACAACTCACACAAATAAGATAAGATTCTATCTAGTTAATGCGCATAAAGTCATCTCATATCTTTCTGTGGTGCTAACAAAAACAAAATCATTTTCTTTCTTCTCATACTATTTGTGAGTCCGAATCTTCTGCTGCCGAGTTCCATCTGCCATCTGTGAAGCTGAAACGTGGCTTCATCAGTTTTGTTGATTTATGTGGGCTCCACTCCCATTTTAAAACAAACGGGAAGCAAACATAACAAGCAAAAATAAATAATATTTAAATTTTGTGGGCCCACCATTCTCGCATTCTTCCAATTTCCCACTGTTTAATACTAGAGATTATTCTTCCTTCAAGCATGAACCAAGTTTTTCTCCGACCTTCTAACTTCTCAGTCCTCAATCCTTAACAACAGATTAAAAGATCAAGCAAAGAAAATACAATGAAAAATATTTCTCAACTTAATACAATGGGTGGCTTTCTTGCTCTATCAACCCCTTCTTTTATCAATGCCCATAAGAACAGAACAAAGTTGAAAAATGGTAGAAAACAGAGAGAAAGATAGCATATAAAGCACAACTCAAATATATAATAAATGATTTATTTCTCACAAGACTTACTGCAGTTTTCCCGGAAATCTATCAAGTGGTGTTTGATAATCTTTAGAACTTACCTTCAAATTCTTTTATTTCTTTTGTATATTCACACCTACAACAAATCAACTGAAAATTTACTTCTTTTGTTGTATATTCACACCTACGGAACATAATAAATCATTTATACTCAACCTTCTACTCTTTCATGGCCCTGAGATTCTTCATAAAGTATTGTTGAACATTTGAAGGAATCATACACACAAGTTGAAGATTTATTGGGTAAAGCCCAAAAATTGATTTGGGTAGAAGTAAACAATGTCATAGGTTTTTCCTCTCACAAAGAGAGAGAGAACACAAATTGAAGGATTGAAGGACAGGGGAGTGTTTTTTTTTTTTTTTGATGTTAGTGTGAAGTGAACTAAAGATTTTGGGTTCCAGATTTCGGAACTTCAAAAGCTGAAGAGAAAATGAGGAGGAAGAAGAATGGTGGGGCCTACAAAATTTAAATATTATTTATTTTTGCTTGTTATCCCTCCGTTTGCTTCATTCCGTTTGTTTTAAAATGGGAGTGGAGCCCACATAAATCAACAAAGCTGATGAAGCCACGTTTCAGCTTCACAGATGGCAGATGGAACTCGGCAGCAGAAGATTCGGACTCACTTTTTCTGGCCATCAATTGAAATACAAGTCTCTCGGAAATAAAGACCTCAACTTATCAGCCCATAAAGTCAAGTCCATTGACTTGTCAAGCTAGAATGAAACTTACCTTCCAATACAACTCAAAATCCTAGCATACATGTATACTAAAAAAAAAAAAAACTCAACTCACTTTATAAGTATATTTCATAATAAAAAAAATAGAAACCCTAATTAATTCAACATAAACACATCCACTCAAATCCATATCATAACAATACAAACAGTCTCAATCTACATTACCAGCTCAGAAGGGTGTTCTTCAAATTTACTCAAATTCCCAACACCATTCAAACCAACCAAACGATCTTCCGAATGAACCGCCGTTGTTCCCTCAGGCTCATCCCCGCAAACCTGGTCCAGAACAAGCACAAGCCCCATGGCGAATGCCGCGTCGACACCTGGCGCAATGAGGAGCGAGACACGTCCTTACTCAGCACCACGTTCGCATCTGCATCAACTTTCCGTTTTATTTCCGCCACGACTACCGCTTCTTCCTCCTCTCTGTCCGGACTCCCTTCCAATAATACCTTCACAATTGAATTTAATTTACGATTTAAAATTTACAACTTATTTTTATAGTATGGAATGATTTAATGACGAATTATAAATTGAATTTGAACGGAATTTTGACAGTAATAATTACCTTGCAAGATCTTTGGGGAAATGAACCCTCGATCCGATACTCAGTCTCAGCTTCTGTGGGTCCAATTCCTCCATGAACCTCAGCCACCATTCCTGCTCGGCCCCCACCAAATATTGTTGACCTATCATTTTTAGCAAAAATAATTTCTATTTTCTTTTCTAAATTTTATGATCTACTATAAAAAATTATGCATTTTGAGTTTGAATCTTTTAAATATTTTTTAACCTCCTGACAGTAAACAATGGTTTCTGATTCTGACCGTCGATTTTCTCACCAAGAAAACCTTCCCACCTGTTGTGCAAACTCGGTCTCTTTTTACGAACTGTCAAAATGGGTTTGCCATTCGGATCCATTAGCACTAATTCGCCCGATACGGCTGGATATATATCGACTCGAAAAGTAAGCTCGCCTGAACAGTGATCATACACTGCAAAGCCATCTCCTTGTGCAAAAAGAGAAGTCTTTCTGACTGTCAGTTCTCTCTCTGTTTCTGTGCAATACTCTTCTGATATAACGGCCAGATTCATCTGATGAGTTTTAGGGCTTGACTGGATCTTAGTGGAAAGTTTGGAGTTCTTTTTCGTGTGAAGGCGAGTTGTTTGTGTATTGGAAGAAATATTGACTCTTTTTCAAGCTCGGAGAAAGAGTAAGAGAGAAGAGATTGTAGCGTTTGGGGCTTAAAAGAGAAGAAATTAATTGAGAAAATGATATGAAATGAAATAAAACTGCAACTATGAGAGAAGAGACTGTAGCGTTTGGAGCTTAAAGGAGAAGAAATTAATTGAGAAAATGATATGAAATGAAATAAAACTGCAACTAGAAGAGATGCAATGACTAATAATGAAGATATTTTGTGTTTAATATAATGCAAAAAATAGAATCTTGTGGTAGGAGAAAAGAGGTGAAGTGGAAATGAAGCGAATCAGAATGCGAGTAAGAACAGCAGTGCGTAATACAAATTTTCCCGTCTCTTTTTTTCCTTTTAATTTTTTTAATCTCTTCTTTTTGGATCCTTTTTCTTGTTTTATAGATTTGAGGTTGGTGACTGTCTCTGACCGAGATCTATCAAAGATTTTTCATTTAATAATGAAAATGATTTTGCACTTCACAAAAATCACATGTATTATTTTCCATAAAATAATTTCACATGTATCAGTCTGAAATATTATTATTCCTTCAAATGTACTAGCGTGACTAGGTTAAATATTGACAATGCATGTCATGTGATTGAGGACACGTGGCATAAGATGGGAGCTGAGGGCTCCGATGTATTTCTCATGCTGCCACGTGAGGCTCCAGTCCTTCCAGCAAAGCTGAAAATAGACAAGTCGTTGGAAATATTTGAAATTTTATTTTAGTTTATTGGGCCAGGCTACTCTAGGGTGCACCTGAAGCCTAGTTATAGTTTGGTTTATCTTATTTATCCATCAACAATTTGGAAGTCAAATATTTATTTCATGTAAGAAAAAAGAAAAGATAAAATGAAGTCAAATATTTATGCCATTGGTCATTTGGTTGTGGCATGATATACCATAATTCATAAAGTTTCCCAGTGACGCGCTACAAAAGATACCACTGAACGCAAATAATTGTGATTGCTCTCCAAGCCCATTCATGATAGGCTGATTACAGTCAAAGCCCATTAATAATAGGCTGATTGCAGTCTAAGCCCATTTTAACATTTGGTATATTGATTGGATACTGATGTTTTAAGCGCAATATTTTGTTGTTTTGAAAGTGTTTGTAGGGTGTGATTTGAAGTATAAAAATATTGACATACTTTTTATCAAGCATGACTGTAAGAAAAGATACTTTCTAGTTTTTACATGAAATTAGATTGCAGAAGACAATATAAATTGTCAATATAGTTCCAATGTTATCTCAATTCTCAAATCGTTTAAGCATAATTGTGCAATATATTGAAATTTTGAAAGACCAGATCAACACCAAAGACACTCAATTTTAGGGGGTTGTTTGGCTCGTGCTTTTAAATGAGGATGCCAAAGCATCAAAGTAAGATGAATTTAATTATCACATTTGGTAATTCACAAGGTAATAAAGTAATGATATTCGAGATGCTCGTGAGAATATTTGGTGGGAATAGAATAGCCACCAAAATTAGTGGCTTTCCACATTCCCATGACCTGACTTGATATAATTTTGTTATTGTTTTGGAATTTTGGTGAAATGCCTCTTATTTTTTCTCAATATTTAAAAAACTCACTTAAATTTTTACATTCATTTTTTAATCTCTAGAAATTATATAATTTTTCACACTAAAAAATAAAGTTAATTTTCTATCTCGTGATTTATTTTAGTAAAATATTCTTTTATTTTATAGAATATTATTTTATTTTATAGAATAATATTTTATTGTATAGAATAATATATTTCTTAATGTATTTTTTCATTCATATATATTTTATGATTTCATTTATTTTTTCTTATATTTAAAGTTTGTAAATTGTATTTTTCTTTTTTTTTTTTGACATTTGCTCTTTTTTGAGATTTTTATCATATTTATAGAGGATCATGTGGCGGATCGGTTCATGCAACTTAGTATTTAGTAAATAAATCAAATCAATCTTCACTCATGCCTTATGTTTTAATATATGATCTAAACTTAATTGTCCAACATGTTAAATCCACATATTTCGGTTGATTGGCCAAAAATTTATGTGCACTCCTGTAAAATCTTAAATTAATATAAGAACTAAACGAGCATATTTCATGTGTACCCTATAAATTATGAGAATATCAATTTGGTCCGACAAAAAAATACCGAACATATCACACATTTTTTTTATCCGAATAATTTAATTATATCCACTCAAAATTTAAAATTATGATATAATATAATATAATATAATATAATATGTAAAATGTTGTATTTACTATTATTTAAAATAAAATGAGAAAGTTTGATGTGCTCACATATTTATTACATTAATAAAAAGAAGCATACCAAAAATTATAAATTTCTTTACTTTTATTTACAATGTTACATTTGTCAAATTCATTAGGATTAGAGAAAAATGAAGGCGTTGTGATAGTTTGATTATAGTATGATAATGACGCATTTGATAGTCACACAAACTTTATATATAACCTTACAAATCTCTAATATATATTTTTCTTAACGTAAATCTCTAATATCATGTATACCAATCAAGAAAATAATATGAAATATTCTCCAGTCAACTGTCATTAATATTTAAATTATTCCATTTAAAAAAAAAAAGGGAAGCTAGACGAGCATATTTCATGTGTACCCCAATAAAATCTTAAATTAATATAAGAACTAAACTAACATATTTCATGTGTACCCCTATAAATTATGAAAATATCATCTTGGTCGTACAAAAAAATACTGAATATATCATGCATTTTTTTTAATCGGAATAATTTAATTATATCCACTCAAAATTTAAAATTATCATATAATATAATATGTAAAATATTGAGTTTTTATGAAATTATGAAGTTTCAACGTAAATACACTTCTTATGAAAGTTTGATAATTTTTCATTATTTTCTAATCATATTTTATTTGATATATTTTTATCATTTTTAGAGTTAATTTCATTACAGAGTTGAGTATAAACCATACAATAATAAATGAAACTCTTTCAGAGGGACAATCAAATATTCTACTTTTTACGAAGGGTATACAACACACATAATTTCATTCAAATTTCGAAGGTCACACACGATATATTTTTTAAATTATATATGTTACATTTTATTATTTATTACAAACAAATAAGATGAAAAAATTGTGTTCTAAATGAAAATAACTCAATAATAAATTACTATAAAACTGAAAGTGAGAACGAATGAAAGATACGATAAATTTTCGTAATATAAGATTATTATAATTTTTGTAGGTCTCATAAACTAATCCCACTTTATTTATATTAATTTATATTTTTTTCGAGTTTATTTATTATTTTTATTTACTTAACAAAAATAATCAGCTAATATTTAAAAATTAAAATAAAATAAATTCAAGTTTACCGAAGCGGAGCGAGCTTCTCTCTTGTTCTCATGAATCTTTCAAAACTCAAAGTAAACGTGCCTGAAATCAATAAACTTCCATATTATCCATGCTGCTAAGATGTGCCAAATTAATTCTCGTTCTCTTTTTGATGGACGGCTATCAGTATCTATCTATACCTTCTTTTAACATAAGAAATTGTTGTTGCAACATGAAATTAATAGATTAAAGTTTCCTTATCTCCTTCCTCTCACCGCCCTTTCATTTTTTTTCCACTTTTCTTTCTTTTGGCCTTGCATGAGTCCAAAGGTGAAACCTGAAAGATATCCAATAATTAGAGTGTCCCAAACAAGCTATATGAACGGGTGGAGTCCTTGGACTGAATCTTTTCAATTAACATCTCTAGTATACAAACTTTTGGGACCCTTGTTTGTTGGGGGTGTGAATGAGTTGATAGCTAAAGTCTGTCAAAAGATCGGACTAATTTGCCAAATTGAATCATAAAAAAAAAGGAAAAATATGTCTAAATTGTCTAAAGTCTGTCAAAAATTCGGACATCCAACTAAATACTCAAAATTAGAGATAAGGTTCCTCGATTTAGAGTTAGAACAAGTATCTTTTTTCAAACATTCAATACTCTTCTTGATCGTTCTATAACACCGGTACATTTTACCTTTTTTCTCTTGAGTTTAAAGATGGCCAATTGGACTAGGGTCTTGTTGTATGCCCTGAAATTTAGTCTCTCCTACAGTCCTACGTCATACTCAACATTGTTTGCAGTTCCCTTTCAAGAGCATTTAGTGGCTCCAAAGAAGTGTTTCTGGCCGCATTGACGAATGCCTCGATTGTCATGGCATTCACTATAGGTACATGATGAATCATGAGTTTTATTTTATTTTATGGTTTACTAGTTTACAAGGAAACTAAAAAGCATTAGGGCGGGTTTTTTTAAGATGAAACGTTGAATCGATAAATGATCAACCTAATATCAACCTTACTTGGTGCATCAATTGGCCATGAATTGAAATACAAGTCTCCAAGGAGTAAATACTTAAATTATCAGAGCCCATTAAGTCAAGTCAGTTGACTATCAGTGTCAAGTTAGAATATAAACTTACCTTTGAATAGAACTCAAAATCCTAGCATACATGTTTACTCAAAAAAAAAGAAAAATCTCAAACTCACTTAAGAGTATTTTTCTATAATAGAAACAATAGAAACCCTACTCAATTCAACATAAATACACCCACTCAATGTTGGAACAAAAATAGAAAACTCAAAATGAAATAATAATTAATAAATTTATAAATATATTTTATTCTTTATCAATATCGGAAAATACATTTTATTGTATCTTGCTTCAACACTCAAACCATATCACAACAATACAAACAATCGCAATCTACATTTTACCAGCTCAACCACTACAACAAAAACAGTAAATCACGAGTCGATCTACATTACCATATCACAACAATACAAACAGTCTCAAACTACATTACCATATCACAACAAAATAGTTAACATTACCATGTCAGAAGGGTGTTCTTCAAATTTACTCAAATTCCCAACGCCATTCACGCCAATCAAACGACCATCCGGATGAACCGAACCTTCAGTTGTTCCCTCAGGCTCATCGCTGCAAACCTGGTCCAGCACGAGCACGAGTCCCATGGCGAATGCTGCGTCGACACCTGGCGCAATGAGGAGCGAGAACACATCCTTACCGATCACCTCGCGCGGCGAATCTGCATCAACTTTACGTTTTATTTCTGCCACCACTTCTGCTTCCTCCTCTTTTTCCAAATTCCCTTCCAATAATATCTTCACAATTGAATTGAATTTATTATTTTAGAATTTATTACTTATTATTTTATATAATATGAAATGATTTCATGAGAAGTTGTATATTTGAACGAAATTGTGACGGATATTACCTTGCAAGAACGTTGTGAAAATGAACCTTCGATCCGAATATAATCTGTCTCAGCTTCTATGGCTCCAACTCCTCCAAGAACTTCAACCAACATTCCTGCTCCGTCCCCACCAAAGATAGTTGACCTATAATTTTTGGCAAAAATAATTTCCAAATTTTAGGATACATTATAAAAATTAATGCATTATAGGTTAGTATTTATTTAAATATTTTTTTACCTTCTAACAGTAAATAATGGTTTCAGATTCTGACCGTCGATTTTCTCACCACCTCGAAAACCTTCCCACCTGCCGTGCAAACTCGGTATCTTCTTCCTGACTGACAAAATGGGTTTACCATTTGGATCCATCAGCACTACTTCGCCAGATACAGATGGATATATCTCGACTCGAAAAGTGAGCTCGCCTGTACGGTGATCATACACTGAAAATCCATCGCCTTGTGCGAAAAGAGAGGTCTTTCTGACTAACAGTTCTCTCTCTGTTTCTTTGCAGTACTCTTCTGATATAACGGCCAGACCCATTTGGCGAGTTTTTGAGATTTTTAATGGATTGACTTCACTGGATCTCAATCGAAAGTTTGGTGTTCTTTTTCGTTTTATGGTGAGTTTTTTGTGTATTGGAAGGAATATCGAATATTTAAAGCTGGGCTAAGAGTAAGAGAGAAGAGATTGTTGCGTTTGGGGCTTAAAAGAGAATAAATTGATTGAGAAAATGATATGAAATGGAATGAGTAATAATGAAGATATTTTGGTTTTATATATATAATGCAGAAAATAGCAATAAGTCTAGGCAACAGCATTTCCCAACCGGATCCGCTGAGCTGGCATCGTCTGACTCAATCAGCGCTGAGAGAAATCATAATATTTTTGTCGACCCCACGTACTGTAAACGATTTAACGGCAAGAAGCAAACCGAGTTAGAAAAATAAATCTAAACCAATACCGACCGTCAGATCAATTTTTTTTCATTGTGCGTGAGATGCTTTGCAGCTTTTGCCTCTCTATTCTATTCCTTCCACCCTCTTACCTGCTTGAAGAAGAGGAAAAGAATAAACTAGAATTATATTCATGGAAATTTGAAAGACAATAACAGAGTAGCGTTAAGGTTATTTTTTTATTCTTTCGAGGGTTCTCTCTCTCACTCAGTGTCCTTCATCTCTCTCGCTCATTAATGTTCTCGTAAAAAAAAATAACATCTCAACTCGAGAGAAGGCTTTTTTCATTCTTGAGGATCTCGGGTTAATGGAAGTAAGAGGAGGAGAAAATAAAGATCAATGTTTTTCGCGTCTCTGTTTCTCTATATCACATTAGCACAACTTTAGATAGATTTCATCTTTAAGTTTGACATAAAAATATGATTTTTTTGAATAAATAAGAAAATATTCATTTTTGGTTTACTTATATTTGTTTCCTAAGTGTGCAATCTACCAACAACATAATTCAACTTGAAAATTTGAAATAATATTTTTTTGACTTTTAAGGGAAGATCAGATGATTCTTGAAAGAAAAATGGTCAGTAAAACAGAAAATAAAAATTAAGAGTTTTATGTCTTCTCAAGTAATCAATCAAAAAAAAAAAAAAAAAAAAATTATGTCTTTCTCGTTTTGGTTTATTTAGGGGAAATGAGAGAGAGAGAGAGAATGGCAACCATAAGACGAAGAAGAAAAAATATGAGGACTGGGAAAGTGTTGGAGCCCCACTCAAAAGAACTTTATCTCTCCTTCAATTTCCGTTTGTGTTCGTTTTTGTTCCGTTTCATTTAAAATATTTGGTGAAATGGAAATGAAGCGAATCAGAATCCGAGTAAGAACAGCAACGTTTAATACAAATTATCCTGTCGCTTTTTCGTCTTTGATTTTTTTTAAGAGCTTGTTTTTCGATTTATTTTTCTTGGTTAGAAAATTATAATTTGTTAACTCATTTCCTAAAAAAACCTTATTATTTACCACTCTAAAATGTCATTATTTTTTATATTATAGCCATATGATATAATGACTTTTATATTTATTCCTTCCTGCGATGTAATGGTAATATATATATACGACAGTTTCGTTTATAGATTTGACTTTTGAGGCTGGTGACCGTCTCTGACTGAGAAATGCCAAAAACTTTTCATTTAATAATGATAATTTTTGTGGATCATTTCTATAAAAAAAGTGAACTTTGTTAATACCTCCTAACTTTTCTTATTATCATCAAAAAGTCCCCTATTTTTCTTAAATTCTTTAAAAAATTCTATCTTTTTAGCCTTCTTTAAGACTCCCCCTAACTTTTTTTTTCAATATTATCAAAAATCTCCTCATATTTAGTTATATTTTTGTGACCATTTTATCCCCCCATTTTAGTGTAACTTTAATTTTCTTTTTTCTAAGTGTTATTATTATTATTCTCAATATTCCAAATTATATTGAAAAAATATATTTATATATATATGCACAAAAAAAAAAAAAAAATATTTGAAATACTTTTTTAAATATAATTTTAAGTAAAATAGCAATACAACCAAATAGTAGCTTAAGGAAAAATATCGAGGGGCCAAAAAAAACTACTTCCTACTAATTAATAATACAGAAAAGTTTGGGGAAGAGACAAATAAATAGAAATACTGAAATACATATATTTTAATTTATTTTCATCAACACACTACTGATATATACTGCTCGGTCAAAAAATTTGGATCTAATTCCGAATTATTATTTTTCATTCTTTTACATATTTATAAAAATAATATTTTTCAATATAATTTGCAACATTTGTAATATAAATAAAATATAAAATAACAATTAGAGCTAAAATAAAATAGAGGGTAGAATGGTTATTTTAAAATATATAATTAAAAGAGAGGGTTTTTGGATAATATTCAAAAAAGTTAGGATTTTTTCGAATAAGCTTGAAAAGATAGGTTTTAAAAGGAATCTAAAAAGATAAGTTTTTTTTGATATTATTAAGAAAAGTAAGGAGGGTTTGAATTTTTTTCCAAAAAATATCTCATGTATGAACTCAGGTTGTAATATTTGGGGAAAACGAAGTGAGAGATTATATGATAGTAACCTTAAGCGTCTTATTAGCATATCATAATTTTTGAAAAAAAATATTTATTCTTCATAATCTGCCGACGAAAATTGAAGAAGTGCCATAATACATGAGAGGAGACAAATACTATTATTGAAGGACGAAATCATAAACTTGACATGACTTGTATTGATTTTATAGATTATAGGGGGATCATGCTCCCCAAATCCCGAGTCCACTTTGTCCGTGGAGGGTTTCGCATGAACCCTCCATAATCTCCATCCTGGTTCTTCGTTTTTGTGGGTCAGACAAAAATGAATGCTAAGATGTAAGTTTCATGTGAATCTCACTATAGGCTAAAACTATCCCTAACCCGTGATACTGTAGGTTTGGGATTTTCATTGTGCGGTACGATCCTTTTTTTTTTAATAATATATAGAGATAATAATTAATATATAAAAGTAAAAAGTAGTATATAAGATTTATTTGTGTAAATAATATATAAAGATAAGACACAATATTTACATAAAATAGTGAAAATAGCATATAGAAAGATAAAAATATATTGAAAAGTGGAAAAATAATATATACAAATTTTGTCTCGTTGTGGACGTTCTCTAGTCTGTGGTATTTCGCATTTTTCTTCTTAAAAATAATTTTTAATAAAAAATT
This sequence comes from Juncus inflexus, assembly GCA_024447665.1. NCBI lineage: Eukaryota > Viridiplantae > Streptophyta > Magnoliopsida > Poales > Juncaceae > Juncus > Juncus inflexus. The sequence goes on along the minus strand of JAJHPC010000001.1, from coordinate 15,948,380 downwards.
TAAGAAATTTTATGTTAGTATTTTTAAATTTTTTTAAAATAAATTTGATAAAATATTTTCTTAAAAATATTTTTTCAGAAAATATTAGAAAAATATTTTTTAAGCACCATTTTTTTTGAACTTTTTTTATAGGTGCAAAATAAGAATTTCAAAAATATTAACAATCAATAAGATGGAAAAATGGATGCAGGAGATTTTTTATAAATAAAAAGTTTATTATAAGGATTTTTTTTAAATCAGAAAATAAGAATATTTTGTAATATTCAACAAAGTTCGGGAGTTCTTTGTAAATATTTGTCCCTTATTTCTTTAAGTGTACTGGCTGCACTTAGATTAATAATTAGTATTAATAATTCATGTCATGTGATAAAGGACACGTCGTGGCAGGGGAGATGTGATGTCTGAGGTCTCCGATATATTTTGATTCTGCCACGTGAGAGTCCGGTCCTTTCAGCAAACCTGAAAATAGACACGTCCCTGGAAATATTTCAAATTTATTGTACTATACTGGGACAGGCACCTATGGTAATATTGGTGGACCTAAAGTGTAGTTCTAGTTCTAGTTTTTATCTATCCATCAACATATTTGAACAGGCACCTATGGTAATTGATAGACCTAAAGTGGAGTTCTAGTTTTTATCTATCCATCAACAATTTGAAGGGAGATGCTATTTTTATTTTATCCGAAACATTCTCAGAGCCATTCCCAAAACTTACTGATGCATATAGCATAGAATGAAATACTAAGAACTTTTCAATCAAAGATCATATGAATTTCCAAGAAATTTTAGTGTTTCAAAAGAGAACGTCCATCATTCCATGGGAACTAACGAAACATATGAAGAGAATAGAGAAAAGTAAATAAACAAGTATTAAACTTTTAAAATTTGAGAGGAGCAATTGGAGGCGGCCATCTTCTCGTTTGTATCTCTTCTTACCCTGGCCAATGCGTACATACTGGAAGGGAAAGAACTCCATTGCCGCAGCTTAAGTTATTAGTTAATCGGACATAAATGTTTTACTACTACTTGACATTGTTGGTGTGCGTTTTTTTTGCGTTGTTTTAGTTTGCATTTTCGTATCTCGACATAGAATTTTGGCTCTTAAGTTATTTTTAGAACTTGAGTCTATTTTGATACATGAAGCTCTTTCTTTTCTAAATTATATGGCTCTCAAGTTATTTTAGAACTTGAGTCCGTTTATCTCTTTCTTTTCTAAATTATATTAACTTCTCTTATATCTACAGGGAAAGAAAAGGATAAAAACTACTTCGTAATGGGTGGAGTGGAGAGATGGAGAAGAGACTTTTGGAAGGCACGGTGGAACTATTTCTAAGGAGAGGACTCACTATTTCTCGAGAGAGTACCGAGAGTGAGAGAGCTTGATTTTCTTCGTCTTTCCCTGTAGATGAAGAGACAAATGGGGGCAATTAAATTAGGTGCTCTGTTTGTTGGGGGTGTGGTTGTGAACAAGTTGATCAATAAGATCCGACTAATTTGCCAAACTTAATCATAAAATTTAAAACTAATTCTTATTTTTCATCTACACAATAGGTTTTCGTAAGATGCCACGTCAGATTTTTATCTCTATCGTTCGATCAATTTTTTTTTGTCAAATCTTAGCCATTCATTTTCTCAAATTTAATCCCAACCCCTAATTTTCACCTACTATTTTTTATTCTCCTCAAGAGGCCACATCATCATTTTTATCTTCACCGTTCGATCAATTTTTTTGTCAAATCTTAGTCATTCATTTTCTAAAATTTATTGATATTTTATGGCAACATATGTGTGGTTATTAAAACATAATCATATAATTAAGATGACTCCAATAAATCATAGTTCAAAGTTTTGTTCAATTATTAATAACAATAATTAATAAAGAGTTCATTCATAAAAATATAAATAATTTTTCTTTTTTTCTTTAAAAAATTAAAGTCATAATGTAATATTTTATTTCTCATATTAAAATCCTCAAATATAAATTTCTTGGAATTTTCTCTTTATTTTGAGATCCATATTATTATGGTTCTAACTCTTTTTCCCTTGCTAAAACATGTAAAAATGTGATATCCTCATTAAGTTATACCTTATATGTTATTTTTCATCTCTCTTTAAGCATTTTCAAGAGACCTATACTTAATTTTATCTCGGCCGTTAAATCAAATTTTTTTTTTTCAAATCTTAGTTTTTCATTTAAATTATTACCACAATATCACATGATCAGTTAGATTAATGTTTTGTGTTATATCTCCAATTACATGAGAACTATCATATTAAATAAAATTACGAGTATTAAAAATTATATTATATTACTTAATGTATTACGGATAATATGTATCATTAACATGTAAAAAAAATGACATGCTCATTAAGTTATATCTTATACCTTATTTTTCATCTCTCTTTGAGTATTTTCAAGAGAGATGTCGTCAACTTTATCTCGGCCGTTGGATCAATTTTTTTTTCAAATCCTAGTTTTTCATCTAAATTATTACCACAATATCACATGGTCAGTTAGATTAATGTTTCGTGTTATATCTCCAATTACGTGAGAACTATCATATTAAATAAAATTTTAGAGTATTAAAAATTATAATATTTTACTTAATGTATTACGGATAATATGTATCATTTTAATAACTAGCAAAATATAAATAAGAAAAATAACGGTAACATTTTTTTCAAAAAATGAGTCATGTTATATTTTCTTATGCATAGTAAACATACATTTTCTATATATATAATTCCATATTTCCTTTTTACAAATCATGATAAATATAATAATTATTTTTATAATTTTTAAAGTTAATTATCTATAATTAAGACTTATGGTGTTTCAACTAAAATCTATGAAATAAATTATTATTTATTTTTAGTTTTTAAATCTCATTCATAGTTTGATTAATACTTGATTTTTTTCTTATATAATATGTTAATAGATAAGCACAAGAAAATTAAAGAGATAAAAAAAAAGATGATATTTTAATCTTAGAATCTTAATGCAAACATAAATTAATTATATTACAAATTAATAATCCAAATTATTTTTTGCATTATTATTTTTTATTTTTTTTATGAATTTATTATTTATGTTATTTTTTTTCATATATGTAGATTCATTTGTATAGAGTTATCTATCATTATAAAATTAGATGTGATATAGAAACTATTTTTTAATGAATAATAAATGGATAAAATATCTTATGATATAATTCAAAATAATTTTAAACATAACTAACTTACATAACATAATTATTATACATAATTGCAATTTATGCATAAATTTTAAATGAATAACAAATTGAAATATTCGTAGCGAAGCGTGAGCATGATCCTAGTGGAAAATTATGTCTAACACCGCTCGCTCCGCTTCGGAGTAGTATATTTATATAATTATAATAAAAATTAAAAATAACTAACATTTATACAAATTTTAATTATTTTAAGTTAGCAATTGATATTTTCTAGAGAGCTAACTTATATTTTGGATTCATAAATTTCTATTAGCTGAATTAATTTAGGTTATGAGAGTTGTAAAGCAATTTTTGGTGCGTAAATGATCTTAAGATATACATTATATTTGATATTTATATTAATTTTAGTTTTAATATTTAGTTTTTAGTTTTGGAGAAATAGTTGTAAAATTTGAAATCTTAAAATCTTAAAATACTTATTTTTGATGTTCTAAAATTTACATATACTCATAATTATATATATATATATATATATATATATATATATATATATATAAAAATATTTTTTATTAATGTCTAATTGTTTATTTATTTTGTATAGTAATTAATTATTAATAATATTAATATCCCTATATTAATTAATAAGATTATTTAATACATCATATACAATATAAATATTATTATAAAGTATTAATTTGTTTTTATATTATTAATAAATAAAATAATAAATAATTTTAACAATTATTATAATAATTAATTTTTAATTTTAAATACATATATTAAAGATAATTATAATATAACTATTATTTAATATTTAATAATATTACTATATTTTGTTCAAAAATCATATAATAATATTAATTACTATATTAGTAATAGCTTTATAATAGTTTAATAATTTTGGTATAATATTTTGGCATGAACTTAATTTATAAAATCACTTTTTTAATGAATATCAATACTCAAATAACGAGGTGAATTTGGGGTTAACTATAATTTCTTTTGTTATTTTAGTTTTAAAATCAAAAGTTATGCTTACCACCCATCATGTGAATATGAACAAAAGACAAAAAAACTACCCTCAAATTTCAAAAAAATTACAAAATAATATCGCTACAATTTAAGGGCATTAATTAAAGAATATTTTTGCCATAGTAAATCAGAAATATAATTTAACATATGGCGAATTATATATTGAGTCATTCATAATTTCATTTTATTTGAAGAATGACTCACTACACAAAATATGATAAAGATGTATCTACATTATCTATTTAGGAGTAGGGCCCATTTTCTTTGCAATGTTTGAAAGTGTAATGAGTTGATAATCTAATTGAATGATTCAATTCATATAATATTGTAAGGATAATTCACAGAAAATCCTAAAAAACACACCCGTCAAGATTCTGTGCTTCATAGAGAATTGTATATAAGAGGGAAAAAAATTGTCTAAAGTCTGTCAAAAATTCGGACATCCAACTAAATACTCAAAAAATAGAGATTAGGGTTCCTCAATTTAGATTTAGAACAAGTATCTTTTCCAACATTCCATACTCTGCTTGACGTTCTGTAATACCGGCATATTCGTACCTTGTTCTCTTGAGGTCAAAACATGGCGTACTGGCCTAGGGTGTTGTTCTGTGCTCTGAAAGTTGGTTTCTCCTATGTTATACTTATCATTATTTGCAGCTCCATTTCAAGAGTATTTGGTGGCTCCAAAGAAGTGTTTCTGGCCGCATTGACGAATGTCACAACTGTCATGGCATTCAGTATAGTTACACGATGAATCATGAGTTTTTATTTTATTTTATGGTTTACTAGTTACAAGGAAAATAAAAAGCATTAGGGCAATGTTTCTTTTAAAAGTGAAACATTGAATCGATGCGTGATCAACCTAATATCAACCTTACTTGGTGCATCAATTGGGCATGTTGTAAATGTGCTTTCTAAAACTTTCAATTCAACCGAAGAAACACGGCTTCTTATAGCTCTAGTTTGCATTTTTGGTACGTAATTTGTTCTTTTTTCAATTTGTGATGATCATTTGGGACAAAGCAGATATACTTTGGAGGGGTTTTGTGGTACACAGAGATGCTAAAGGGTTGGAAGCATACTGGATCGAGCCTACTTATTGGCCTATGGCAGTCGGAGATGCTTTTCTGACTACATCGTCTTCTTATGATTTGAAATCCGGTGTTGCGGGAGTTGTGGTTGGTGTTATTGTCTGTCTCTTCATGCCAACGATTTGTCCTGTTTCTGCTCGAGCTGACTTGCACAACCACATTAGAGAGTATCTGGACAAGTTTTCAACCTTCGTTGAAGGTATTACTACTAGCTCATACGCTCCACTATAGTAATGGTTTTTTAGTTAAGTATTAGGATTTATGATTAATTGAAAATTTTGAGGTGTAAAGTGGTATTTCAGTAAAATCATTTCCATGTGATAAGTTGGATGAATTTATGAATGCAAGGACTAGAGAAACTTTTTGATGAAATAATGGATTTGAGAGCATTGAAGTAAAACCTGACATTTTTTTTTGAAGTGGCCCAAAAAAAAATAATTAAGAGAATAATCTCTTTTTGAAAATAATAGTTTCGCCCAATAACGAGGCGAAACACAGTTTCGCCTGGTGACTGGACGAAGTGGCACTCTTCACACTATTTCGCCCACTGCACAGTAAAAAAAAAAAATTTTGTCAGTTTCGCCCAGTCAAATTTTTTTTTGGCGCTATTCCGCCCAGTGAATTTTTTTTTGCCAGTAAAAATAATTCCAAATATTTTATTTATATTACCGAAGAAGCAATTAGAGGCATACTCATATCATTTTTCTCTAAAATTTTATATATATAATAATGACATATAGATCATTGAAAACTCATAATCCAACTAATTGAGTGCATTTGTTAATTGAAGGATTGTAAACTTAAATCACATTAGTATTTCTTTTATTTAATTAATAAATATATACATATAATTTGTCTGTTACTCACACAAAATATTGTCAAATAAATAAAAATATTAAATAAATAAGGAACATAAGAGAAGCTTGAAAAATATATCTTCCAATGTTACCTTATCAACAAATACTATTCATTTTTTATGATTCTTTTAATAAATTAATAATATGTCCCATAATTAAATGCAAATGCTTATAGACCCAGTCTACAAAAATAGGTTTTTTTATCTTAAAAAATTAGTTGACTTATTTGAAATCAGATGACCTAATTGCACAAGCACTATCAGACAAGCAGTTAACTGATAGCAGCTAAGGGTTTATAAAAAATTAGTTTCGCCCAGTGGCGGAGCGAAACATCTATTTTCTCATTTTTGGCCCACTGAATTAAGCTAAAAAAGCGAAACTGGCAATTTTTTTTTTCACTGGGCAGAATAGTGCCTGTCTGGGCAAAACAGTGTGAACAGTGCCAGTTTCACCCAATCAAAAAAAAATTTATTGGGCGAAACTAGCAATTTTTTTTTGTCTGGGCGGAACATTGCTAGGCGAAACTGTGTTTCGTCTCGTTATTGAGCGAAACTATCTCTGTTGAAACGGCCACTTTTGGAAATATTTTCAAAACCAGACTATTCTCTTAATTTTTTTTTTCACTTCAAAAAAAAAAATCGGAAAACCTTTTATGGGATCGCTCGAGAGTCGAGACAGTTGTGAATTCAAAGCAAAAAGAGGATTCATTGGTATGATTTACTTTTTCTCGTGCTTATTTTTTCTTGGAAAACTATAACTTGTTTGTAAGTAAACTAACTTTTTTTCGTTTTGTAACTTGCAGAGCCACACCATCGCCAATTTTGGTTTCCAAGTGACCAATATACAAAAATTGGAGATCTCTGCAGGAATTGGGCCTGCAGTTATTGCTATCATCTTTGTCACCACCTCCTCGATTTGTCCAAAGATCCGGTGAGACTAACATTTTATTGTTTTTCAGAAAGAAAACTCTACATATCAATATATTTACCAATTGAATGTTGGTTTCAATTTTTATGCAGTCTTTAATATTGGATTGGAACCACAATCCGGAAGTTCAAGAAGCGTGCTTTGCAATGAGCTCAACATTGGTAGAAGCTTTAAGATCTCTTCATCTTTCTATGGAATTAAAGACTGTGCCTTCACCTTCAATCAAAGACAACTTATTAACTGCATTAGATGTGGCATCCGATATACAAAATGAGAGAGAATTCCAAGTTGGCATATGGAAAATTCTGTCTCCAAAAACTTGTTGATGCCCTATAGCAGAGAATGAAATACTAAGAACTTTTCAATCAAAATATCATATGAATTGCCAAGAAATAAGAACTTTTCAATCAAAATATCATATGAATTGCCAAGAAATTTTAGTGTTTCAAAAGAGAACCTCCATCATTCCATGGGAACTAACGAAACATATGATGAGAATAGAGAAAAGTAAATAAACAAGTATTGAACTTTTAAAATTTCAAAGGAGGAGCAATTGGAGGCGGCCATCTTCTCGTTTGTATCTCTTCTTACCCTGGCCAATGCGTACATACTGGAAGGGAAAGAACTCCATTGCCGTAGCTTAAGTTATTAGTTAATCGGACCTAAATGTTTTACTACTACTTGGCATTGTTGGTGTGCGTTTTTTTTTCGTTTTTTTAGTTTGCATTTTCGTATCTCGACATAGAATTTTGGCTCTTAAGTTATATTTAGAACTTGAGTCTATTTTCTTACATGAAGCTCTTTCTTTTCTAAATGATACGGCTCTCAAGTTATTTTAAAACTTGAGTCCTTTTAGCTCTTTATTTTCTAAATTATATTAAGTTCTCTTATATTTTCAAAAATAAAAAGAAAAAAACTACTTCGTAATGGGTGGAGTGGGGAGATGGAGAAGAGACTTTTGGATGGCACGGTGGAACTATTTGTCAGGAGTGGACTCACTATTCCTCTCACTATTTCTAAGGATAGGGCTCACTATTCCTCAAGAGAGGACTGACAGTGAGAGAGCTTGATTTTTTTTGTCTTTGACTGCAGATGAAGAGACAAATGGGAGCAATTAAATTAGATGCTCTGTTTGTTGGGGTGTGATTGTTAACAACTTGATCGCTAAAGTCTGCAATAAGATCGGACTAATTTGCCAAACTTAATCACAAAATAGAAAATTATTTCTAACTAGGTGTCACCACCGCTCACTCCGCTTCGAAATAATATATTATATTGACAAATTATTTGGAGGGTCAAACTTTTAAGATGCCAAAAAGAATTCAACATATAATTTTAAATGTACAAATATAAATTTGCACTTAAATATATCATTTTTATTTATAAATATATCTTTTATATTTAATCATATCTTTTATAATCGGGCATTTTTTAGCACTCCAAAAGCTTGGCACTTCATATCTGAACCCTAATATATTTATATAATTATATTAAAAATTAAAAGTACCTAAAAATTATACAAATTTTAATTATTTTAAGTTAGCAATTGATATTTTCTAGAGAGTTAACTTATATTTTGGATTCATAATTTTTATTAGATGAATTAATTTAGGTTATGAGAGTTGTAATGCAATATTTGGTGCGTAAATGATCTTAATATATACATTATATTTGATATTTATATTTATATTAATTTTGGTTTTAATTTTTAGTTTTTAGTTTTGGAGAAACAGTTGTAAAATTTGAAATCTTAAAATACTTATTTTTGATGTTCTAAATTTTACATATACTCTACATAATTATATATATAAAAAGAATATTTTTTATTAATGTCTAATTATTTATTTATTTTTTACAGTAATTAATTATTATTAAATATAAATTAATTATTAATAATATTAATAACCCTGTTTTAATTAATAAGATTATTTAATGCAACATTTATAATATAATAATTATTATAAAGTATTAATTTGTTTTTATATTATTAATAAATAAAATAATAAATAATTTTACCAATTATTATAATAATTAATTATTAATTTTAAATACATATATTAAAGATAATTATAATATAACTATTATTTGATATTTTCTAAAATTACTATATTTTATTCAAAAATCATATAATAATATTAATTAATATATTAGTAATAGCTCTATAATAGTTTGATAAATTTGGTATAATATTTTGGCACGAACTTAATTTATAAAATCACTTATTTCAATGAAGGGAAATTTTTCAAAAACCCCCTAACTTTTTTGAATATTATCAAAAATCGCTTATCTTTATAGATTCTTTCAAAAACCCCCTATCTTTTTAGCCTTTTTCAAAAAACCACTAACTTTTTTGAAAATTATCAATAACCCCCTACAATTTAGTTATATTTTTTAAAATGACTATTTTACCCCTCTCATTTTAGTATAGTTTTTTATTTATTTTTTAAGTGATATTATTATTTTCAATATTCCAACTTATATTGAAAAAATTATATATTTTACAAAAATGTACAAAAAAATAAAAAAATTTAATTGGAATATTTTTTTAAAATATTATTTGGAGTAAATTGGCAATGCACCCATAATCCTACAAAAATTATAAAAAATTTGCAAAAAAATCCTGTATTATGTCTAAAATACAAAAAAAAAATTAAATATAATTGGAAAAAACATTATGAAAAATATTTTTTTTGAAAAAAAATTGTTCCGAAAAATATTTTATTGAAAAAAATGTTTCAGGAAAATATTTTAACAATTTTTTTATTAAAAATATTTTTTATTTTTTTATAAAAATATTCTTTTATTTAAATATTTTTTAAGAAAAGAATATTTTTATAAAAAAAATGTTTTTCAATAAACAAATTGTTAAATAATTATTTTTCCAAAACACAAATGTTTTTGTGAAACAATTTTTAAAAAAAAAATATTTTTCATAATGTTTTTTTTCCAATTATATTTAAAAATATTTTTGTATTATATAATACATGGTTTTTTTTTGCAAATTTCCTATATTTTTTTGTAGGATTATGAGTGCACTGCCAATTTACTCCAAATTATATTTAAAAAAATATTCCAATTATTATTTTTTATTTTTTTGTACATTTTTGTAAAATATATAATTTTTTCAATATAGGTTGGAATATTGAAAATAATAATATCACTTAAAAAATAAAAATAAAACTATACTAAAATGAGAGGGGTAAAATTGTCATTTAAAAAAATATAACTAAATGAGAGGGGGTTATTGATAATTTTCAAAAAAGTTAGGGGATTTTTGAAGAAGGCTAAAAAGATAGGGAGTTTTTGAAGGAATCTAAAAAAATGGAGAGTTTTTAATAATATTCAGTAAAGTTTGGGGGTTTTTGAAAAATTTCCCTTCAATGAATATCAATACTCAAATAATGAGGTGAATTTGGGGTTAACTATAATTTCTTTTTTTATTTTAGTTTTAAAATCAAAAGTTATGCTTACACACCCACCTCTCATGTGAATATGAACAGAAGATAAAAAGCTACCCTCAAATTTCAAAAAAATTACAAACCTGCTATAGTAATATCGCTACAATTTAGATTTTTTTTGAATAGTAGCACTATTTTGAAGAATAATTAATCAGATAGCATGATTTTCAAAATATTTGGGTAGGTAGCACTTCCGCCAGACCCTCTGGCGGAACTACTTTTTTTTTTTTTTGCTAATCTCGGCCATTTGGCACCTTTAAACAGCCTAGACGGTGAAATTGACCCAAAAATGACGAAAATATAGGTTCCGTCAGACCCTCTGGCGGAACTAGCTAGTTCCGCCAGTGGGTCTGGCGGAACTACACATTTTCCCAACTTACAATCTGACCCAAAAAGTCCAAAAAAATGGCCTAGTTCCGCCAGTGGGACTGGCGGAACTAGACCATTTTCCCAACTTAGATTACCCAAAAAAATTTCAAAATTTAGGGTTTAGTAACGGTTTTTAATAAAAAACCGATACTAAATATTTGTATTGTATCGGTTTTTAAATTTTTTCATTTAGTAACGGTTTTTACAAAATAACCGTTACTAAATCTGAAACGTATTAACGGTTCTTTGAAAAAACCGTTACTAAATAAGCAGTTAGTAACGGTTCTTCTGTAAAAACCGTTACTAACTGGAAATTTAGTAACAGTTTTTATGGAAGAACCGTTACTAACTTCTAATTTAGTAACGGTTTCTAGCAAAGAACCGTTACTAAGTTTCAGATTTAGTAACGGTGATTTTATAAAAACCGTTACTAAATGAAAAAAAAATTTCCCTAAAAACCGATACAATACTAATATTTAGTATCGGTTTTTTATTAGAAACCGTTACTAAACCCTAAATTTTGAAATTTTTTTGGGTCAGATTGTAAGTTGGGAAAATGATCTAGTTCCATTTTTTTGGACTTTTTGATTGTAAGTTGGGAAAATGTGTAGTTCGGCCAAAAATAAATTTTACCTAGTTCCGCCGGACCCAGTGGCGGAACTAGCCTTTTTCATTAATTAAGGCTGTTTAAGAGTGCCAAATGGCCGAGATTAGCAAAAAAAAAAAAATTCCCTAGTTCCGCCAGACCCTCTGGCGGAAGTGCTACCTACCAAAATATTTTGAAAATCATGCTATCTGATTAATTATTCTTCAAAATAGTGCTACTATTCAAAAAAATTCTACAATTTAAGGGCATTAATTAAAGAATATTTTTGCCATAGTAAATCAGAAATATAATTTATCATATAGCGAATTATATATTGAGTCATTCATAAATTTATTTTATTTGAAGAATGACTCACTACACAAAATGTAATAAAGATGTATCTAGATTATTTATTTAGGAGTAGGGCCCATTTTCTTTGCAATGTTTGAAAGTGTAATGAGTTGATAATCTAATTGAATGATTCAATTCATACAATATTGTAAGGATAATTCACAGAAAATCCTGAGCAATTGGAGGCTGCCCACGTCTGGTTTGTATCTCTTCTTACCCTGGCCAATGCGGCCTTGCTAACGCGTACATACTGGAAGGGAAAGAGCTCCATTGCCGCAGCTTAAGTTATTAGTTAATCGGACCTAAATGTTTTAGTTTGCATTTTCATTTGCCTGGAATCTAGACATAGAATTTTGGCTCTTAAGTTATTTTAGAACTTGAGTCCATTTTGATACATGAAGCTCTTTCTTTTCTAAATTACATTAATTTCTCTTGTATTTTTAAAAAGAAAAAGAAAAAAACTACTCTGCAATTAGTTGGGTGGAGTGGAGAGATGGGGAAGAGAAACTTTTGGATGGCATGGTGGAACTATTTCTCATGAGACGACTGAGAGCGAGAGAGCTTGATTTTTTTTGTCTTTTACTGTTGATGAAGAGACAAATGCGAGATGATTTTCATTAATACACACCTTTTCAAACTTAATAACTCAAAATAACGTGATTTGAAAATAATTCCAAAACTTCCATAAACGGCACTTCAAATACATGTTTTTTTCTTCGATGGAAAGCCTGTAGGCTCACTTCAAATATATGTTGAACAGTTAACCGTATTTTGGACTAATCATGATTTAACTGAATGAATAATCACACTTAAAAATAATCGGCACAGTCAACCACATTTTGGACTAATCCTGATTTAACTGAAAGAATAATCACACTTAAAAATAAAGGGACTTGATAGAGCACGACGGTACTGTAACACGACTGTTCATGATGGATCTAATAACAGTATATATAATTTATTTTTTAATAACAGTATATATATAAAAAGTGAAAACAGTATATAAAATGAAAAAACGGTATATAAAAATGAGAAAACAGTATATACTCTCTTTTTATATACTTGTTGCTTATTCAATTTATATACTATTTATATACTCTTTTTTTATATACTGCTTTCTTATTTTATATACTATTTTGCCATTTTATATATTGTTGTCTATTTTTTGTGTATTTTTTATTTTTTACTTTTATATACCGTTTTCTCATTTTATATACTGTTTTTCCCATTCTATATACTGTTTTCATTTTTTATATATACTGTTATTTATGTATATATTGTTATTAGAAAATAAATTATATATACTGTTATTGGATCCGTCGATAAACTAGCATTAGTCCAAAATGTACTTCAAGTGCCGCTTGATTGTTCAACATGTATTTGAAGTGCCGTTTATGATGTGTTGTGCATGTCTACGGACTATTGTCATAAATTAAAAAAAAAAACATAAATTAATAGATTAAGGTTTCCTTATCTCCTTCCTCACTGTCCTTTTATTTTTTCTTTCCACTTTTCTCTCTTGTCTGCAGATGTGTCCAAATCCAAAAGGTTAAAGATAATAAGTAGTAATTAGAGTGTCACGATGGAGTCATATGAACGGGTTCATCATTGGACCTAATATATATATATATATATATATATATATATATATATATATATATATATATATTTTCTTTCTTCTTATTTTCCGTAACACCTCAAGTATACAAACTTTTGGCAACTTTATTTGTCGAGGATCTGAATCTGTTGATCGCTTATAGCGCGGGGTGCGTTGGAAAATCACTGGCAGCTTCGAACCCCAATATCACTTATAATAACAATAATTGCAAATAAGTATAATTTGATCAGTTTGGTTCAGGGCCGGCAAAAAAGCAGGTAGTTCGGTAGCTCGCTCGAACTCTTTCGAGAAAAACTCGAAATTAGCTCGTTCGAAACAGCTCGAAACTAAACCGAGCCGAGCCGAGCCGAGCTCGAGATTGACCCAGCTTGGCTCGATTCATCTCATGACTCGGTTAGTTAAAAGCCTGGCCCAAATAAAATCCTAGCCATAATTACAATTCCCTCTTTCTCTACCCCACGATTCCTCTCCTCTCTGAGCAGCACGACTCCATGCCGCACAATCATCCCCTCTCTCTGACTCCACGCCGGCGGATCGACAAATATTCTAGGTTGTTTGTTCCCTTTAATCGCCCCTTCTCCTTCTCCACTGATTCTTCTTCTTCTTCTTCTTCTTCTCTGTTCTCCTTCATAAAACAGTGAGAATCTCACTTGGTTTTGCATATACGAGCATATTTTGATACGTAAAAAGGCACAAAAAGCTGCTTCTTTGATCCTGCTGAGAGTATTTGTATAAGGATCAACAGATCTAAAAGCAAAGGGGGGAAAGATTCGGACTTTGATCATGTCTAAAGGGGCAATTCGATCCATCATTTCCAGATTTGAAGGTTTATGCACTGAATATCTATCCATTCAGTTTGGAGAGTTGATTAAGAGAAGTGTTAGGAATTTGATAAAATTGTAAACAAATATTATGTAGGGGTCTTAAGTAATAATAGTTTCTTGAATTGTATTGGGCTGGTAAATAGAAGGATAAGGGTTTGTACTGTACACACATTTATTATGATAAATCTAATACAATATGTAATAAATCAAAATAAATTTATTATGATGATGAATCTAATACAATATATGATAAATTTAAAGCCCATTTTTTTTATATATGATCATAAATTTATTATGAGTTCGCATGAAACGATGAATAATTTAAAGTTAATTTTCCTATGTAGGAACTACAAATTTATTATGAATTGACATGAGATGATAAACCTAATATAACATGTGATAGACTTAAATCTTATTTTCCTATATGGGGATCATAAATTCATTTTTATGTTTATTAGTAGTTCATTAAATGTAAATTGGCACGTTATCAAGGAGTTGGGGGGAAGAATAGCGGGAGACTATCATCACTCATTCAGATTTTATAAACCAAAATCGAACCCCAATAGTACTGACTAATTTAGCTTTAAAACGAACTGGATAAACTACACAACCAAACCAGATTACTGAATTTGACCGTTTCAAATAGTTTCTCTAATAAACCAAATTGTGTAAAGGCTACTACTACACGTTCTTTTTTTTGTTCTTATAATGTTAAAATGATAAATTGTTTTCTTAAGATAAATATAGGTATTGCATGTAACAATATTTTTAAATAACGATATATTTTATAATTCTATGTCCATTTGCAAATACAAAACATGAATCTTAGCTAGGAGTGGCAATGGTTCGGACTTCGAATAGTCCTCGTGTCATGTCCATATATTTTTAATTCAGATCTGGATACGGTTATGATACAGATCTGATTTTTTTTATTCGGATTCGGATATTTTTCGGTTATGGTACCAGTTCGGCTTGGATATTACCCGAACCATTGACACCCATAATCTTAGAACCCGTAATTATTATAAAATAACATGGTATAATAAAAGATTTATAATATTATTATTGCAATTATACATTATTATTTCTAATATCCGGATCCGGTCGAATACGGGCCTAATATTTGAAGGCCTACATCCGGATCCATATATGTAAAAAGGAAGTCGGTCCGGATACAGTTCTGAGACGGATCTGGGTTTTTTTATTCAGATATGGGTTTTTATTCGGATCAGAATACAATATTTTGGGTTCCAGACACGTGGTAGCTATGGAAATGGCACCAAGACAGGCCTTCTTCTGCGAGATTTCCATTTATACAAAAAGAAATTGTCAAACAATTGTCTGGAGTTTTCTCCTTTGACTAGTGACTAAATATAGGAGGTCCCATTTTATGTTGACTTCCTTTACAAATTTCTTCCCAACTCAGCTTCATTTTCCTCTCCCTTTCCTCAAACTATGATGAAAAATTGGAAGAAGTTATAAGAAATGGAAAAACTAAGTTGTCTAAAGCCTGTCAAAACTTGGGAGATCCAACTAAATACTCAAAAATAGGGATACGGTTTAACGATAAGAGTTAGATCGACCAAGTATCTTTTCCAACACTCTTAGGATGACGAATTGGCCTAGAGCTTTGTTGTACGCTTTGAAAGTTAGTCTTTCCTATGTCATACTCATCATTATTTGCAGCTCCATTTCAAGAGTATCTAGTGGCTCCAAAGAAGTGTTTCTGGCCGCATTGACGAACGTCACGTCTGTCATGGCATTCACTATTGGTACATGATGAATCGTAATTTTTTAATTTATAGTTGCCTATTCACAAGAAAAAAAATAAAACTCATTAGGGTTCCAATATATTCTTGTAAGGTGAAACATTGAATCGGTGCATGATCAACCTAGTATCAACCTTACTTGGTGCATCAATTGGGTATGTTATAAATGCGCTTTTTAAAATTTTCAATTCAACCGAAGAGACACGCTTTCTTGTAGCACTAGCTTGCATTTTTGGTAAGTAATTTGTTCTTTTTTCGATATTGAATAATTGGAATAATTGAACAATTCTTTAATTTGTTATGATTATTTGGGACAAAGCAGGTATAATTGGAGGGGTTCTGTGGTACACGGAGGTGCTAAAGGGTTGGAAGAATACTGGATCAAGTCTACTTCTGGCAGTTGGAGGTGCTTTTCTGTCTACATCGTCTTCGTATGATTTGAAATCCGGTGTTGTGGGAGTTGTGGTTGGTGTTATTGTCTGTCTTTTCATGACGATGATTTGTCCTGTTTCTGCTCGAGCTGACTTGCATACCCACATTACACAGTATCTGGACAAGTTTTCAACCTTCTTTGATGGTATTATTAATAGCCCACACTCTCCATTATATAATGATTTTTCAGTTAAGTATTAGGATTTATGATTAATTAAAAATATTGAGGTGTAAAACGGTATTTCACTAAAATCATTTCCATATGATAAGTTGGATGAATTTATGAATGCAAGGATTAGAAAAACTTGAAAATGATGGATTTGAGAGCATTGAAGGCAAACCTTTTATGAGATCGCTTGAGACAGTTATGAATTCCAAGGAAGAGGAGGATTCATTGGTATGATTAGAATTACTTTTCTGGAGCTTATTTTCTCTTCTATCCATATTGATACTATAATTTGTTCATAAGTTCACTAACTTTTTTCATTTTATAACTTGCAGCTTAAATTTGTGAACTGGGAGCCACACCATCGCCAGTTTTGGTTTCCAAGTGACCAATATACAAAAATCGGAAATCTCTGCCGGAATTGGGCCGGTAGTTATTGCTATCATCTTTGTCACCACCTCCTCGATTTGTCCAAAGATCCGGTGAGATTAGCATTTTATTCTTTTTTTAGAAAGAAAACCCCACATATCAATATATTACTAATTGAATGTTGGTTTCAATTTTTATGCAGTCTTTAATATCGGATTGGAACCGCAATCCGGAAGTTCGAGAAGCGTGCTTCGCAATGAGCTCAGCATTGGTAGAGGCTCTAAGATCTCTTCATCTTTCTATGGAACTAAAGACTATGCCTTCACCTTCAATCAAAGACAACTTATTAACTGCATTAGATGTGGCATCCGATGTACAAAATGAGAGACAATTCCAAGTTGGCATATGGAGAATTCTGTCTCCTATAGTTTGGTCTGTCAAGATCACCGACGAGTTAGCTGAATTAGTTGATGAGTTGGCACGAGTAGCCGGTTATAGTCAACCCGTTAATGTTGTTATTGAGGAAGAGATGCCCCTCCGTCTCCATGATTATACGGTAATTGATTTTGAACCCGTTAATCAATAACTCGGAAATCCAATTATACCAAATCCAAATGATCACGACAGGTTTAACAATTTAGATTGATCGTTACAAAGTTGGTTTGGTAACTTGGTTGACTTAGAAAAGTGCTTGGAGCTTCCGTTTTCAAATGGGGTGTTTCATAAATTCATGGGTAATGTTTGAGAGTGTAGGAAACTAAGGTTTTTCAATTTTGAGAAATACTTTCACTTACAAATTTCCATTTTAATGCAGGTTTCGCAGCCCGTTGGATCTGGTCATCAGTGGCTTCATTCTCTTTTTGGAAACCAAGTCTCACCACTTCCGGGATCTGCGATGTTACCAGATCCGTTTGAACAACAAAAGTCCTATTCATCTCCCCTCTGATATTGTCATGAAAAGTATCAGCAATTGCTATTTGCTAGTTCTAGTAACATAGCTTGCTCTTAAGTTTTTGCTTAATAGTTTCTTGTTCATCTTTATGTTATTAATATGATTTTGACCATTCGATTATAATTTATAGGCATATTTGACATTTAATTTACCTCCTTGCTCATAATAGGTGCCAAGAGCTAGGATCTCTGATACCACATGCAAGCACTTGAGTGTTTAACCCGTTAAAGGTATCTGGATAATGAATACATATAGATTTGAAATTGAATGTACATACCATTACTTTTGTTAAATAATCGTTAACCCATTTCTTTATAGTTTTAAAACATTCTTCAAGAAAATGATGACTAATCGTTAACCCATTTCTTTATAGTTTTAATACATTCTTCAAGAAAATGATGACGGTGTCATCCCATAATCCATTGATCCATTTGGATGGACCGATATAACACGAGAAAGGCAAATGAAACATTATACACAAAACAATGCTCAAACATTCGGCACGTTAAATCACAAAATTAAATGTTCAACAGAAATTATAATAAATTAACAAAATATAATTTCCTTCGACTCAATTTATGCCCAAAATTTGCACTTAATAATTTGCATTTTTTATATTTACCTACACATTATGAAAGTAACACCACTCAATCAACAAACAACCAATGAAAATTACCCAACAAAATGACACGAAAATAACAAAAAAACGACAGATGCCCAACTGGAATGATTCTGGTACAACCAGTACCAATATCAATGTTTGCCCTTAGAGAAAGGAGTGCAAACAAAATAAAAAGGAATGACAAATTTAAACACAAAAAAGTAAGATTCATTCATACATGCACTAGTTTCATTTTATCACCGCTCAAACATCCTGAAGTTATATGAAACCCTAAAAAACATATTAACGTCTCTTTATCAAAAGCACAAACTGAAATAATCTAACAGAAAAAGAAAAAAAAATCTTTTTGGATCAAATTTTGCCCAAAACTAAATGTTTGTCACTAACAAAGGTTCCAACATTCTTAAACCACTTCACAAGATTGCGATGATCCTTCACATAAAGCCAAGCTTGCAAAAATGGGAATAATTCCTCATTTATCCCACGCTCCTCAATGTATAAATGAAAAGCATCCCTCACTTTCTGATCCAATTCCCTGCCAAACAACAAAATTAACATTATTAAATTACATTAATTTAATTTTAACAAAAAATACTTACTGAAAAATACGGCCTTGGAATTTATAAGCCGTCTCTGGCGCGATATTGGCTCCAATTTCCTTCCCGATTTTAGGTCTGAGACAGACAGAATGAATCCCAATTGCGTCAGAATACAAGCCGCACAGAAAGTGCAGAGATTCTTCTCTCTCTTGTTTGGAAACCTCCACATGGAGAAGTAATTGGCTCATTGAATCATCGTATGGTATTTCGTCTTTATCTGCTCCAGACGGAATTACAGTCTCGAGCCGCATTACTGAGAGAGAGATTTCTTCGGTTTCTTTGAAGGTTCGCTTTAGAACTGGTCCGTCTTGGTCTAATGCGCCCTTGATTATTGTGTAGGGCTGAGGTGGATTCACTTTCTAGAGAGATAAAACGAGAAGGGAGAGAGAGAGAAATGTTAAGACTGTTGAAAGTAAGTATTTGTGTGTTGAATTGAGCTTTTGGAATTGGTTGAATGTAAAATAAGGTTACAAAGTAAGTTTTGGAAATGACAATCAAAGTATCATTACGGAATTGTAAATCCAGTTTTTGCCTGTAATAGCCAACAAAAAGAGATGATTTTCTGCTTACAATGATAAGGGCAATTTACAAACAAAAGGACTAACAAAAATGAGAAATATAGTTACTTAGAACAAATTCATGCAACAATTTTGACAAGCTCATATTCATGTCTATTGAAATTACTAAGTTGGAATACAAATTAGAAGTTCCAATATTAGTCCAGAGAGAGAGAGAGAGAGAGAGAGAGAGAGTACGGGAGGAGGAGACATCTTGGAGACTTCCGCATAGTGATCTTTGAGAGATCGAAGGATTATCGAGTCGATGGCGTTGGATGTGGCGGCGGAGGAGGAGAAAGTACGGCGGCCGAGATAGAAGGATGCGGCTGCGCCGCCACCGGATAGAGCTCGACGCCACCACATCGCGATCGGACTCTCACTCAGTGGGGGTTTAGGAAGGGTTTCTTTCTATTCCTGCCAATGTTGGAATTTTGTGCATATACCTTCCAAACATCCTATTTAAGAAACCACCGTCCACCTTGCACTTCCAATCGTTTTACTAAAACATGAGAATTCAAATCCCGAGAATTCAAATACCGAGTTTCATTCAAAATTATACAAATCAGGGATTTGAACAGTGGCGGAGTTATATACAGACGGAAAAGAGGCCATGGTCTCCACAATAATTTGACAAACTAGTATATATTAGTGTATTTTACTGAAAGAAAATTTTCGATTATATATCTATATATGTATTGGTCCTCTAAAGATTTTTACGAAATTAATTTCAAGTTTCGCCGCTGGATTTGAAATAACAGAAAGCTGTTGGTTATATTTAGCCAAATATCTTGGAATATCTTGGAAAAAGTACAAAGACGATTATCGGGTTGGAAAGGAAAATTCATATCTTTTGGAGGGCGGCTGACCCTAATTAAGTTTGTACTACTATCTCTCGTGACTTATGAGATGCAAGTCTTGCTATTCCCCATTTGGCTTATAGATGAGATAAATAGATTTGCAAGAGCATTTCTTTGGAGAGGGGACAAAAAGCGTTCCGTGGTCATTGCCTTGTTGCATGAGATCGGTTGTACCTCCCTAAGAAAAATGGTGGAGTCATGATTGTTAACATTATAAAACAAAATATCCCCTTACTCCTTAAATGGTTATGGATTTGGAAAACGGAACTGAATGGACAATGGGCGCAAACACTCAAATGTTTATATGGGTTTGACAACCCGACGGATCTAACAAACACCTCTCAACCGGTCTCTTTCTTTCTATCCCAATTGGCCAAACTAATGCCCATTTTCTCCACCTCAGTCTCCTATGAATTGGTCGAAGGAACAAGAATCAATTTCTGGAATGACATATGGGCATTCGAAGGCACTCTCAAGTCTTTCTTCCCAATAATCTACGCGACTATGAGAGATGACAATGTGTCAGTAGAAGTGTTGGGCGGCCTATAAACTTCCAAGTACTACTAACATCTCCAGTCGAGAGAATTAAAGCCGAGGCACAAGACTTATTTCTCGCAATCGCTCTCATCAATCCTACTTCTCAAAGAGACAAGCCGAGATGGCGTTGGAAGGTCTCAGGGGAATTCGCCACCAAATCGGCCTATTTGATGTTATACTTCACACATACATCCTCCAAAGAAAATACGATACTTTGGAAAATCAAATGCCCGGAGAAAATTGGCTTTTTCGGTTGACATGATTTTGGACTGTCTCATGACTCAAGATAATCTCGCCAAAAGAGAGTGGCTAAACAAAGGAGAATGCATGTTATGCAACCAACACGCTGAGAAGACGGCCACACATCTCTTCCTTCATTGTGACTTCGCATCACAAATTTGGAGAAGCCGAGGGTTAGACTCAGATATAACCAACAACGTAGCCGAGTTCTGGAGACACCGACGATTGGCTATGGCGAAAGAACAACGGGATGCTTAGGAGACGGAATGGCTAAGTACATGTTGGAGTATTTGGAAAGTGCGTAATCACCTTATCTTCCGACAAACGAGGACAACCCAAGAAAACGTCTTAGTAGAGATTGCTCAGCAGAATATCAATTGGAGAAGCTTCTGCTAGAGATGATTTTTTATCTTTTCTTCTTCTTTAGACTGTAATTAAGTGTCTTCTTTCTTTCTTTCTTTTTCTTCCAGTCTTCTTGTAAATTCAAAATCTTTTTTATTTTTTAATCAATAGAATCTCAGTGCGTGCAATTCTGCGCCTGAAGCTTAAAAAAAAATATTTAGCCAAGATATTCATTCATCTGCTCGTCTCTAGATTTAAACAATGAGCTGGCGGGTTGTTGAGGTGTTATTGGCTGCGATAGGTGTATGCATTCAATGCTTTTTGTTTCTTTTGTCGAGTCCTTTTTTATATGTGGTGTAATCACTTAATGTAGAACCGTGTCCATTTATTTTCTGTTTTCTTTGTTTAGTCCGTCGAGTCAGCGTTGGTTACGTTGGTTTTGTAGGTTATTATTACAGGGAATTTTGTTACAATTTCTATTATTAATAGAGTCGAGTTCTGTAAGAGACGAGTGTGAATTTTGAGTAATAATTAATGGGTTGGATGTGGAAGAAAGAGACAGAGGAGAATATCACGACGACGCGGGTCGTGAGGTCGAACTGTACTATTGAAGAGGTCCAGCCTGGGAAATTCTTGAGGAAATGCGAGAAGACTGAACAGATCCTTCGTGATTGCGTTGGCAAGGTATATCTTTTATTTGGATTTGAAGATTTTTCGTTATTTTTTTGTTTATTTTTTTGTCTTTTAGGGTTGATAATTTATGTTTCTGAGAAATTTTAAGATTATCATGTCAAATCAATTTGACTAGTGTAAAGAAACCAGACAGTCACACAAGGACTGAACCAGATAACCGCGTCGCTAACAGAGAAACAGAACAATAGTGACTACACAGTAACACAGCAACACTAAACCAGCAGCGACCTTGCGATTATCAGTAGCAGAAATAATAGTGCAGCAATACGCTTACACTAGCCCAAGAAGGAACAATAATAGAAGAAGAAAGGATTGAACAATGGAACTTGAAAAATAAGATAAATTTCTTATTACAAGAGAAAAAAGAGATACAACATATTGTTGTTGTTGGAATGAATAAAACTCTACCCCTACCCCTTTATTTATAGGATAGTCATATCTAATATAAGGAAATAACTCAAAGAATTACTGCCCCATTTAACACCTAAACATGGAAATACGAAACCTCCTTGTCAAGAAATCTAATATATGGTAATACCAAAATTCCTTGTCAAGAAATCTTATTTCCAAGAAATATATTTCCTAATTTGTTAAATGCCTTCATAATATACAAATGCATCTTTATATTTTAACAGTGATTAAATTGAGGCTAAATTGAATTGTTTTTAGTCTTGAAAGGGCAAACTCAAGCAAAAATTGCTTCAAATTGAAACCTAATTGAATATTTATTGACCATTCTTTTATCACTTTTTGTTATCGAGGCCAGCAGAGGTGATTGAATCACACACTGAACACACGGAAGAAGATGTAACTCATGAGATTAAAAATGACTCTTCTTCTCTCGATATTTCAATAAACAACCATTCCTTCTCTTTTGGTGGCTTTCTAAATGACATTGAGACAGCTAGGAAAGAACTAATGGGTTTCTTCAAGGGGTCTGAGAAGATGACTGGTGGTTTGTCTAAGTCCTTGGAAATAGAGAGAAATGCAAAAGGAAATGAGGTGAAGACTTCTGATTCTGAGAAGAAGGACGAGTCGGTTTGTTCTGAATTTGATGGAAAGGTTAGAGATGTCTGAAGATATCTGATCAGTGTTGGCTCAAGGAGTTTCAAATTGTTTCGTTGTCGTGTCGTTTTTCATTGTTCATGTATTATATAAGTTTCATTGTCCTGTCATTTTTCATTGTTCATGTATTATATAAGTTTCATTGTCCTGTCATTTTTCATTGTTCATGTATTATATAAGTTTCAGGTCTAATAATGCCAGTTATAATAATGCGAATTCATTTCCTGGTATAACGAGAATGAGGGGTTTAATTCCTGGATCATGTAAATAACATAAATATATTCCTTCTACTTCTGAATGGGATAGCTATGCCAAAACTTTTTATGAGATGGTAAAACAGATGTTTTGAGTAATGGTTTTATCAAAAATGGATTTAATTTCAGCAATCAAGAATAGAAATCAACTTTTGGTTAAGAATTGAGATCGAGTTGGTAATTTAAGTACAAAAATAATCATCGTACATATGAAAGACAACATATTTTAATACATATTTATATGTTTTCAAATGTTAATTAAGGGAAGCAACAATTGATAAATCTTACCAATAGCATTATGTGTAATAAATATAAATTTGAAGCGTTTCAGCAATCGTTGCCTTATCAAAAGATTTCTACAAACTTCCAATGACCGTAATAAATTTGTACAACCTCCCAATGATCCAAATAAATTTCAACTCTCCAATCTTTTTCAGCTTTGATAACTCTGATAAATTCCAGACCTGAAATTGTTAAAACAAGACTTAGAATCAATCTCGAACATATCAACAAAAGAAAACACAAATCATTTCCATTTCACATAAATTAAATACTTCTTTTTTTTTATTTTTTTTGCATAAATTAAATACTTCAATCCAAAGTACAAAAATAAATAATAAAAAGAACATTAAGTTACCACATTATTTTGAGCCGGTACCAGAAGAACTAGCATCACAAGTCGCCATTCTAGAAAAATGCGCCTCACGCTAATAATAATAATATTATTATTATTATTATTCCTTATTAATTGATTGTTATTACTATTATTATTATTGTCATCCTTTACTTCAAGACTTTGCATAAAACGTGAAACAGTTGTTCACTTCTGAAATCACCCTGCGCTTCCAGTTCCAGATGTTTTACTAAAACATGAGAATTCAAATTCCGAGAATCCAAATACCGAGTTTCACTCGGCATGATCCAAATCAGGGATTTGAAATAACAGAAAACTCATCTGATTAATGATTATATTCATTCCCCTCGGCTCGTCTCCAGAACCCTCTACAGCTCCCGCCAGACCGACCGACTGATAAGAATAATCAACCACGCTTCTTCTCCAAGAAATCAAGCACAGAAAACAACTGAAAATAGAGAGGGCTGGACGTGGGAGGAAGAGAAAGAGGAGAATATCGCAAGCCCTAACCCTAATTTCAGATCGATGGATGAAGGGGATGGCGAGATGTGCGCGACGAGGCGGGTTGTCAAGTCGAACTGTACTACTGAAGAGGTCGAGCCTGGGAAGTTTGTGAGGAAGTGCGATAAGACTGAACAGATCCTCCGTGATTGCATTGGCAGGTACTCCGATTTGAATTTGAAGAGTTTTTGTTCTTTTTTGTTGATCTTTTTGTCTTTTTGGTTGATGGATTATGTATTTCGGAGGATAAATTTAGATAATTGTTTGTGAAGTTTTAAGATTGTCATGTCAAATCATTTTGTCTAGTGATTAAATTTGAGGATAAATTGAATTATTTTCAATCTTAAAATGGCAAATTGAAGCAAAAATTGCATTAAATTGATGCTTAATTGAATATTTATCAACTTTTTTTTGTTGCTTATTATTTCTAGGCCGGCAGAGGTGATTGAATCACACAGTGAGCACACAGAAGAAGATATTACTAATCAGATTAAAAATGGAGACTCTTTTTCTCTCGATATTTCAACAGACAACCATCCCTTCTCTTTTCCCGGCTTTCGAAATGACATTGAATCAATGGAGAAAGAATTAATGGGGAGTTTGGATGACTTTTTGAGGGAAAGCGAGAAGATGACTAGTGGTTTCTTCAAGGAAGCTGAAAAGATGACTGGCGATTTGTTCAAGTCTTTTGGTTTGGGAATAGAGAGAAATGAGAGAGGAAATGAGGTGAAGAGTTTTGATTCTGAGAAGAAGGATGAGGAGTCGGTTTATTCTGAATTTGCTGGGAAAATTAGAGATGTGTGAAGCAATTTGAACAGTCTCGGCTTATGCAGTTTCAGCTTTTTATTGTCTCTTTTGTTTCTCTATTTTATTGTAAAGTTTTGATGTCTAATAATACCATTTGGAACGGGAATTCAGTTCTCGGTTTTGTTAAAGTTGGGGTTTTAATCCTGGATCTATTGCAAATAAATGATAGTTGTTGACTTTTGGATGAGATTATACGTCTCATGAAATACCAAATGATCATGCTTTCAGGTAAAAATCCTAAGAATGGAACTATATCTACACTTTTAATCACAAATTAAAAATACACTTTTAATCAGCAATTAAAAATAGATTCTCAACTTTTGGTTGGGGTTGAGAACGGTGAGTAAATCACAACAATAATCATCATACATGCCATACAACACAACTCTTTAATACATTACTATTTGTATGTTCCCCATAAATGTTAATTAAGGGTATTACCAACAACATTACGCAATAATTTGTTGTAATAACAAAATGTAGGCGTTATATGTAAGAAATTTAAATTTAAGCCTTTCAGCAATTGTCGCCTTATCAAAAGATTTATACAAATCTCCAATAACTCTCCAATCTAGCTCAGCTTTATAAATCTCACAAATTTCAACCTGTAATAATAAAAACACAAACTTCAAAATCCAATTCTCAACTCTCAAGCATATCAACAAAGAGAAACAAGAAGAGAAAAACACAATCTCTTTTCAATTCACATAACTAAAAAATAAAAATTCAAATCCACTACATAGAAAATAAAATAATAAAAAGAATATTAAGTTACCACATTATTTCGAGCTGGAAGGACAAGTACCAGAAGAACTAGCATCACAAGCCGCCACTCTAGCCAAATGCGCCCTCACACTCATATTATGATTATTATTATTATCATTATCATTACTCACATTATGATTAGAATTATTAACATTATTCCTTGTTAAATGATTATTGTTATTATTATTGTCATCCTTTACTTCAAGATTTTGCATAAAACGAGAAACAGTTGTTATTCCGTTATTCACCTCTCTCTTTACTTCTGAACTGATTTCAGATAGAGTAGCTTTTCTTGCGAATATTCTCTCTTTCCATCCACTTGTACTCTTCTTTAATGTCTCTTTGTACCTAAAATTTGTTAGAAAAAAAAAATAATAATAAATGATAATTATATTAAGTTAAAGACATTTTGCGAGTGAATCTAAATCTAACATAGTCAAAGAGAAACTAACTGTAGAGACTTCCTTTTATTATATTTTTTTAATTTCTTTAAAAATTAAGGAAGTATTCGCAATTTCAAATGAGGGGCATTTTGGTAATTAATGGTAAAAAAGTAAGTACCTGTTTGAAGCAGCATTAAGACGAGATTTCAAAGATTCTGAGAAAGACTGCAAATCAGTGGGGCCCTCATTACTAACAGGTGTAGATTGTCCAGATGCATTCCTGATATAAAAAATTAACGCTCGATATTGAATTTGTACAAGAAAAAATATGCAAAACTAAATACTCTTTAATTGCCTGAAATAGTACCTATTAAATATCATATCTCACGGCAGATGTGATAATTATAATTATATATTTTATTTTCATCATTTCTTTACCTTTTTGGGTTTTAAAGTGAAAAAATAAAATAAACAGTGTAAATCATATCTCACAACAGATGTGATAATTATAATTATATATTTTATTTTCATCAGATTTCTTTACCTTTTTGGGTTTTAAAGTGAAAAAATAAAATAAATAGTGTAATTCAAATAATAATTTATACCTGTTATTAGAGTGTGAAGTTTGAACTGGAGGCGTCCTGTTAGGTGAAAGTGGGGTCCGCTGCCCAATTATAAGACGGTTCGAAGAAGCGTTCTGATTGGCCGATGAATAATTATTAATATTATCAGAAAGAGAGACATAATTATTTCCATTACTATTGTCTGATTGTAATTGTCTTCTTGCAATCTCAAGTGCCCTGTCTGACATGGCGGCTGCAGCCAATCGCTGCAGGATTCTCTCGTCCAGCTCAGCACTCTCTGCCGCCAGCTGTCAATAAAAATAAAAAATAAAAAATTAATTTCGAGAATTTAGGGTTTTTTTATTATTATATTTATGTTTTTGTAATGGGAAATTACATCAACATCTCTTAGAACAGGATGAATAAGAACGGCTCGACGATGGGATCGAAGGATTCTCTCCTTCTCTACAGCTTGAAGCAATTCTTGACTGTCATAATTAATACGAAAATATTTAGGTAATTATTGTGTGAAATTATATTGTGAGAGAAAAATAAATGGGTGAAGTATAAATAAACCTGGTAGGATCTTGCAAGCTGATTGGTTGCCAGCACATAGGGCATTGAGAGCTCCTTTGGCACCTGTATGAATAAATTTTAATAAATTAATTTTGATTTCTAAATATTTTAGTAGTTATTTATTTTTTCCCCATCTTTAAATATAACAGCATAGTTCTTGTCTTTGCTATCATGAATTAGTAAGCGAATTTTTTCAATTGAGATTTAAGAAAGAAAAGATTTAAGATTAAAAGTACCATTCAAGAATGCACTGGAGATGAAACTCATGCTTGCAACAGGTCAGCTATTAAAATAACAAAAAATAAAATTCATAAACACAAATACAAATACACAGATATGTACATAATAAAATCAATCAAAAAAACATGTAAAGAGAAAAAAAAAATGGTGAAAATTAATACAGTAGATGGATCGCTAATGGAGAAAACTTCAAGGCAAATGCTGCAAGAGTCTTCACATGCATCTTGCGTTCCTCCTTCAACAAAAGCAGCAGCAGATGAAAGGCCCTCCATTTTCTCCATCTGGACAAGAAATTCGATAAAAACTTTGATCTAAATTCGATTTAGGAACTCCGAAATGGCGAAGCAAGATATGATCCTAATATTAGATCCTTCCAAATCAGCAAAACGGAAAGAGGAAACGGACTCCTTTTTTGGAAACAAATCCATGGCGGATTATTACAGCATGCTACAGCGCGAGAAACAAAGAGAGACAGAGAAAGCACGCATTGGAATTGCAACCGTAACTAACACGGTTTAAAATAGGATTTGTAAGTTGCTTTTGCAAATAAAACTATCCAAAATTCCAATAAATAAAGTACTAACGTTTACTCAAAACGAAAGAATATCTCGAACTCGGAGACCGCTACTCGGTTTACAAAACTCCCAATTTGCAATATTTTAACCAAAATTTAACAGAAAACTAAACTCGTGATCGTAACAAAATAGGAAACACGTAGCGCCATACCTCGATTTCAGATAGTAGGGTTAGGGTTTCTTACAAAAGAGTGTAACAATAATATACTAGAATTCAGTGGGAAATGAGATGAAGCATCTAATCTAATCAAATCTAATCTTTGGGGAGAGAGAACAATGGAGGGAAAGGAAAGTGAGAGGGGAGGGAAGGAATCCGTGTCTCTTTCTTTCGGTGGTGGGGGCAGTTTTACGATAAAGACCTTGAATTTTTAATTGATAAATCTGCCATGGCTGGTCGAATTAGTCAAGGAAACAGTCGATGGGTTTTTGACTCTTGTGCCACGTGCCTGCTACGTGCTACCTTTGTTGAAAATAAAGTCTTACTTTTATTTTATAGTTTTTTTTTTGACAACATACTTTTATTTTATAGTTCATTTAAATAAATATATTTTCTTTACTTTGATTGCTTGTTAGTTTTTTTTTAATTTTTTTTTGAAAAATTACGGAGAGGATTGCTTGTTTAGTTAATCACCACAGTATTTGCTGGAAAAAGAATATTAAAAAAATAAAAAAATCTAGATATACAAACAAAAAAATGAGATGAGTTTGTATGATAAATTTGAATAAGATTTTTCATATATTTATATATAAATATAATATATGGCAATTGTCAAAGAAAAAGAAGAAACATTGAATTTACATAAAAAAGAAAATACAATTCACTATAATAACATACATATATTTTTACATCAATGACTTCCTTTTCTTCCCAAATTTGCCTAATTAATACAGTATCATCAAAGATTCCACCTCAAACCAAAAATATGGACATTTAATTTTCAAATTAATCCATCTGAGATAAAAATAATTTGATTCATTTACAAAGGCTGATTTTTTCACGATATAAGAGCTACAATCGCCTTGAATATCCTGATCCCCCACACTTCTTACAAAATACCAACCCTGAAATAAAAATAACAAAAAAAAAATTAAAAACATTCTGATAAATAAAAAAATCGTAAAAGAAATTTCAAACATATAAAAAAAATTTGTTGTAATAAACTAATAATATTATCTATGAGGGTTGAAGTGGAAATAGTTACCTGCTCCTTTGCAAACAAAGCAGTTCACCAATCCATTCTCTTGCCTCATTTTACCATCAGTACAAAAAACACATTTAGTGCCACCTATATATTGAAAAACATATCTCCATTTAAATACAATTTTGAAATAAGCTTACTTTTGCCCCCCTGAACCTTTTAAAATTGTTCAACTTGCCCCCTAAAGTTTTTTTTGCACACTTTTGCCCCCTAAACTCTTCCAAATGTTCAACTTGCCCCCTCCATCCAGTTAAATGCCCAGTCAGTAGTTAACTGATTGCGTGGCATGCTGACGTGGCAAATATATTGATTTTTATTCCACGTCAGCAGCAGCCTCTTCCCTTTCTTCTCTTCGCTCCTGACTCTCTTCTCCTTCGCTCCTGTCTCTCTTCTCCGTCTCCCTGCTCTTTGTCTCTTCTCCTCTCTCCGCGCGACACCAGACCCGCCGACGACGCCAGCCCCCGCCACCAGCCAGCCATATCTCCGGCCCCATAAAATCGGCTTAGTAACGGTTTTTTCGAAAAAACCGATACTAAATCGGTTTAGTAACGGTTTTTTCAAAAAAAACGATACTAAATCGGTTTAGTAACGGTTTTTTCAGAAAAAACCGTTACTAAACCGATTTAGTATCGTTTTTTTTGAAAAAACCGTTACTAAGGCGATTTAGTATCGGTTTTTTCATAAAAACCGTTACTAAGGCGATTTAGTATTGGTTCTTTCATAAAAACCGTTACTAAGCCGATTTTATGGGACCGGAGATATGGCTGGCTGGTGGCGGGGGCTGGCGTCGTCGGCGGGTCTGGCGTCGCGTGGAGAGAGGAGAAGAGACAGAGAGCAGGGAGACAGAGAAGGAGAAGAGAGACAGGAGCGAAGGAGAAGAGAGTCAGGAGCGAAGAGAAAAAGGGAAGAGGCTGCTGCTGACGTGGAATAAAAATCAATATATTTGCCACGTTAGCATGCCACGCAATCAGTTAACTACTGACTGGGCATTTAACTGGATGGAGGGGGCAAGTTGAACATTTAGAAGAGTTTAGGGGGCAAAAGTGTGCAAAAAAAACTTTAGGTGGCAAGTTGAACAATTTTAAAAAGTTCAGGGGGCAAAAGTGAGCTTATTTCTACAATTTTTAAAAAGAAAAAAAATTAAAGACAATACAGACATACAGGTCATTATAAACTATATTATACCGAGCCTACATCATTAACAAGGAAATAACTCAATTATCAAGTTATTGATAAATCAAGATAAGATTAAATAACTCAATTATCAAGTTATTGATAAATCAAGATAAGATTTACCATTTCCAGCACACCTCTCGCATGGAACAGGATCCCCCTGAAAAAAAATGTAAAGAAATAAAAACTTTAAATTTGATTCATATTGCACAATGTATGAACTTGGCTATTTTGGTTTAATATATTTTCGATAGGCATTTCGACAATCGTACCTCAAAAGAAATATTCTAAAAGTAAAAACAATATTACAAAGTTTATTCTAGCCTATGATAAAGATCTTAACAGATACTAATATTCAGATACAATTTTTACGAATTGTATGCCACTTTCAACAGGCAATTGTGTCTAATGCGCCAATTTACCATTTTCCATAATCATATACGTGCAAATAAGAAATAGGATAAAGAGAAGATAAACAGTGAGGAGAGAAACCTCGAGCAAGCATTAAAAAAAACAGTGAGGGGAGAAATCCGACCTTAAGACCGAGAAAAAGGGAGAGAGAAATGGCGGCCAGAACAGCGCCTGAGACAATCAGCGTTTGCGTATCAATCGGCCTGACTCCGCCGTCCAGGAACGCCCGCGGCGCCGCGACCACCGCCCTCGATCGGTTCCGCCGGCGACCGGTCCGCAAGAAGAGAGAGATACAGTTGGTAGAGAAAGCAAAAGAAGATGTAGAAGGAGGCGAGGAGAGAGAAGAAGGATAGCTGCGAAACGGGTGAAGAGGAGGAGGAGAGAGTGACGCCATTGGATAGAACAGCCGATGGACTTTGAAAACAGAGAAGAGAAAAGAAGAGAAGAGAAAGAGGCTCGATTGTACTGAGTTTATCGTAAGTGGGCTCATTTTTTTGGGCCTTGTCTTCAATTCAATATATAGGCCTAAGGTTTGTGAGTTGCTTCAGAAGAATTAATTCAGTTTATTTATTTTTTGTGCACTTTGGTGAGTATGTAAGCAGATATATAAACTTGACTGACAGCCGAGTTTCACACACATCAATGTATACACAAACGATATAGTAAAGATAAAGAGAAAAACATGGACAACGAATGCACACTGAAAGTAAAGATAAAGAGAAAAAGAAAAAGTTACTACACGCAAAATGTAAAGATAAGAAAAAAAGAAGATAATCCCTTGCTTTGATTTCTTTTTTTTTTCTCCTAAATGGCATTGAGAAAAATCATAATTCCAAATCTCCGATTGCTCCCTACAACAAAAAATCTTCATCTCCCAGAATCACAAAATGCAGCCTTACTCTACACTACACTACACTAAACTATTCACTCTACCTTAAAAAAATCGCTACCCCTAAACTTTCAAATTAAGCATCATTCAATCATACCAAGAAAACCACCACCAAACTCACAAGCAGCGAAACCATCACTCCAAAATCCACCTTCCTCGTCGCACCATTCACAGTATAACTAAATAAAATCAAAACAAATAATCAAATCAAAGTTCATACATATAAACCAACAAAACTCACTTCCACTTCTCACCTCGCTTGTCCAGGCTGAGTAGTCAACCCAAAGTCAAACGGAAACAACGGATCATACTTCTCATCCCCATAATTCATCGGCAGCTGATCCACCCTCTTAAACCACGTCCTGCTCAACCGTCCACTAAACCCATAGTCCCCAAACAAAACATCAGCGACCCCTTGACCTTCACTTCCTGGCAGCCACGCCGCCACAAGCGCCTCAATATCATTCATGTAAGGCTCCAACACGACCGGCCTGCCTGATACAACAATGACCACACACTTGGTTACAGGACAGACGGTTTGGATTGTTTGTGGACCCGGATCGAGGAGAGTGAGGTCGTTTAGGTCGTCGCCGGCGGTCTCGGTGTAGGGCGGCTCGCCGAGGACTAGGATGGCGAAGTCGAAATTGTTGGATTTCATGAGGCCGGAGTCAGGCGTGGAAGAGTGGACGATCGTGGTTGATTGGTCTACCGTTGATTTTATAGCCTCCAAGATTGTAGTTCCTTAAAAATGAAGTGATGTGGTAAGCGAAATATGTTGTGCTAGTAACCGAAATATGTTCCTGTAGGGTTAGATACCAAACACACTAGATTTCCCTCTAGTTTCCACTCCGACATGTGGTAAGAGAAACATGTTGTGGCTGTAAGCAAAACATTTTGTGGTTGTAAGCGAAACATGTTATGCTGGAAAATAATCAAAGTTGCTTCTTACCACCGCATTACATTTCGCTTACCACATGTCAGTGAGAGGCCAAATGTGGGGAAATCTAGCGGGCTTCGTATAACTTTCAATGTACACATAACAATAGAAATTGATAAAAAAAGAATGTGAATAATAAAATGAACTTACCGACTGTGATATTACCGCTGTCTCCTTGCCATTGAATGGTCCAACCGCCACACTGATACCCTAAATTATCCGCATGAGTACCCGCTACAAGTATCTTTTTAGCTTTTTTAGGTAATGGTAGAAACGGTTTATTGGTCTCATTCCCGTTTTTTAACAATACTAGAGATTTCCTCACCGCTTCCTTTGCCAATTCCCTATGCTCCTGTCAAAAAAGATAAACTTAATTAATATAATTACAAGTTAGAATAGAATGTGTAGAGAGTATTTTTATAATGTTACCTTTTTACCGAGTTGATCAGCAAAGGAAAGATCACCATAAGGGTTTTCAAAAAGACCCATTGTGAATTTGACACGTAAAATTCGCCTCACTGCATCGTCAATTCGGCTCATGGGAATAACGGTCTTGTTGACAAGATACGTCAAGTCATCTATGTAAGTCGTGTAGTTATATGGCACCATCACCTAATTAACCATTTCCATTGATAAAACAATATTAAAAAAAGAGAAAATTGAAACTTAATCACTCAAATTAAGAAATGAAATCAGGAAGTTTAGTAATTTATTACCATATCAATACCAGCATTGATACTGGCCTGTACGGAATAAGTATAGTTCGAGCCAGCTGGCGACGTTATTCTATCTATTCCTTGCCAATCCGATATCACAAATCCCTACAATCAACCAACAACCATCATCCCATTATTACTTACAAAACACAACCATAAGATATTTATCAACTAATCAGCACCAACTAACTAACCCTAAATTTGAGTTTATTTTTCAAATATCCAGTGATCATGTTATAATTCGCGTGCATTTTGACGCCGTTCCAGCTGGAATAAGACACCATGACGGTCGAAACGCCCTTGATGATCGAGTTGTAATAGGCCGGCATGTGGATGCTTAATAATCCGTGCGTGTCGATGATCGTATTGTTCTCGTTTATTCCGTCGTGGGTCCCGCCGTCTCCTACGAAGTGCTTCGCGCAAGCGGCCACTTTGTCCCTGTCAATAAAGGATTAATTATTTATAACTATTTGGCGGAATTTCACGTGGAACCCTATAAAATCTCAAAATATCACAAATATCCCTCCTGTATTATTTTTTAAAATACTTGAAACAATCATTATTCTGAAAAAATATGCAAAGGAGGCTATGTATATTATACATTATATTTCTTATATTTTGTTGGGGTATACGTGATATTTCCATGTTGTATAGGTGTATCCATGATATTTCCCATTTTGTAGGGGTTTATATGATATTCTGAGATTTTACAGGGGCACGTATGAAATGTGTACATATGAAAATTAAATTATTCTAGTAAATCATGCATATTTGAAACATAACTTAAAAAGAGATATAGAGAGAAAATTTACTTTCCACCAACATAAGGGGCGCCCTTACTCCAATTAACAGGTAAATCTCCTTGCAAGCCAAGAATAATTTCAGTCATATTTTGCACAATTGCGTGATCTTCACTGTAACTCTCATAGCACCTGCCCCATCTCGGATCTCTACAAACCTATAATAAACAAAAAAATATTAAAAAACTGTATGCGTTTATTACCATTCATTTAAGTTTAAGGGTAATTTTGTAATAAGGCTTACTGCAATACAAGGAGCGAAGGCATATTGAATGCCAGTTGCCCTCACTTCAAGTGCAGTTGCTTCTCCTATTCTTTTAACAAGAGCCGGATCCCTATTTCACAAAACAATCATTACTTAACTTAAAAATCGATATTATTATTAATTAATTTTATTCATTATTGCTAGCTAATTAGACTTGCCTAGTGGCGCCAAGACCGATGTTATGAGGGAAAATAGTGGCCTTATAAACGTTATTATTTCCATGAACCGCATCGATTCCATAAATCATTGGAATACCGAGCCGTGAAGATAAACTTCCGTTTTGAAACTCGTTGACCATGTCAACCCAATCTTTAGCGCTCGCTTGAGGAGCTGGCACGCTTCCACCCCCACTCAACACACTCCCTAGTTAAAAAAATGCATTATTTCATGAAATAAATAAACTTTCAAAGCTTGGTGATGTGATACCTATGAAGTAATTTTTCATGACGTCAGCGGATGCGACCTCACGCTCTATCTGAGTCATTTGGCCTATCTTTTCGGCCAGAGTCATCCTTTTTAGTAAATCATCGATCCTTGCATTAATTGTTCGATTTGCGTCTTTGTATATCATATACTCAGCTTCTCCAATTGTAGCCCAGCATAGTAATAGAAGAAAATAAATCCAGGATGTAAAGTGTCGCTCCATTTGCTCGAATAAATTTTCTTTGATGGGTTTCTACAAATTTGAATCAGAAAGGGAGTTAAGAACAGTATAAGGAAGTAAAATGTGAATTCGAAATAGACTGAAGTGACAGACAAGGGTCAACGAGCAGAGAGTCTAGAGACTTTGAGTTAAATTAAAGCAGTCAACATTTTTAATCAATTTGTTTACTTAATCAAATAACAAAATGAGAAAGTGTCGCTTCTGTATACAGTTCTTTCTTTTAAATTAAAGTACACAGTTCGAAATGTACAAATTAATCGAAATGAACCTAGAAATCAAGCATGCGAACCAAATTCACATTTTAAACTGCCCAACATTCGTTCGAGAAAGCTATCAATGGCGCAAAAGCAAACAAGAAAGCTATCAATGGCGCATTTTGGAACTAGACACGGGTAAAATTCAATCAAATCTGAGAAAAGAAAACGAAAGAAAATCAAAGGAGTAGGTAGTAAGTAGCCTTGCTTACAGTTACCAAGAGTAGTGAGTAGAAGCCCTTCGTTGAGTGGGACTGTGGCCTGTGGGAGAGAGAGAGACATAAGGCGAGAATAAAGGCAAAACAGCTTTTATTAATTAATCGCAAGTACGGACAGTAGTAGTTTGCCAGTAAACTTCAAGATGGAACGAGTCCATCATCCTCAAATTAAAAAACGTCCATCGTGAACCGAACTATTAATTACAGAACACGTAAGAAACTCAATGACGGTGGCCGTTTCTCACTGTCTGGTCCATAGTAGATCGATTCCATATACTATTTTGATTTGGTCTTTGCATGTGGATTTATTTAGATTTAGTCCCACCTTTTACGCTCAATTTAAGAAGGAACTGGATATATCCATTGATTTTTCTACTGTACGATTTTGATCATATGGTCCATATATAAGATAAAGAGATGCATACATTTTTACTTTAATTAATTTATGGGCTTTTGGTCCTGTGGAGCCCGTATAGGACACAAATCGACTTTTTTTTTTATATACCATTTTTTTCAAAAATAAACCAATACTTACCGCTGTTTTGAAAATAATGGGGTAACTACCATTTTCGCCACTAGTAGTGGCGGAACATGTGAATTGTATAATTTTTCAAAAACGGGATTAATTAGTGAAAAAAATGTGTTCCGCCACTGTTACTGGCGGAACAGGGGAAAATTTTACCTGTTCCGCCACTTCCACTGGCGGAACAGAAAAAAAAATTGATTTTTTTCCAAAAAAAAAAAAAAAAAAAAAATTTGTTCTTGTTCCGCTACTACCAGTGGCGGAACACTGTTCATTTGCGCTAATTAATCATATTTAGTCAGTCAAATGAGAAATTTTTGAAAAAACTGGAAATTCACATGTTCCGCCACTAGTAGTGGCGGAACAAATGTGTTCTGCCACTGATAGTGGCGGAAATGGTAGATATCACATTATTTTGAAAGGGATAGTATTTATTAGTTTATTTTTGTTGAAAATGGTATATAAAAAAAAATTCACACAAATCAGAACCATTCTCAAGTTGCTGATTTAATCTGTATGTATTTAATACACACGCTTTTATGTTGTTTTTTCCAAAGCCCGTAATCAGACTTCTATGTTGTTTGTATAGTTCTCTGTATATGATCTCGTTTTTAGTAAAAGCACACCATGTGAAATAAATGATGGGCAACATTTATTCGTTCCTCGATTGAATTGTCAAGAAGAAGGGTTCTTTATGATATATGACTTATGACAACTTTAATAATTGACTTAACTGACACTTCTTTGCCTTTTAACAAAGGAAACAGAACTTCAAATGTTGAATTCAATGTGAAGAAAAAGGTATAAGCACAAATTGAATTCAAAAATCACACATCAACACAAACTCAAACAGGAAAAATTACAAGCCTAAACTCATAAATAAAAAAAACAAATATTACATCAATATTTAATTTGTCATATTTCAAAAGTATAAGAAACCCAGTTCTCTACTAATAGTAGAAGAGAAATAATCATTATAGTCCAAATAATTCCAAAACCTGCACAAACTCAGCTCTCCATGCTTTGGGGAGTTTTTATACAACACATAAAGCTCTTTCAAATGGGCTTGGAATCTCATATTTACAGCTGAAACCTGAATCATGAAAAGGATATAAATCATGTACATGAATTTTTTAATTATAAAAGGAAAAAAACTGAAAATATCATGAATAAATTACCTCCGTGAAATTTATAAGGGAATTTAAGCTACGTTTATCTGGCAAACATGATCTCAAGTCAAGAGCACATTGTAAAATGTTTCTTAAAATTACTGCTATAGGTTTAGTCTCAAGTGACAAGAAACATCTGTGAAATATAAGTTAGAAACAAAAAAATATTAATTAGAAAATGCACAAAAAAGGAAAATAAAAAGAAATTTAGCTATGTGAAATGGAACTAACATGTGCAATGCTTCACCAAGATACAACATATGCATAGATTCCAAATCAAGCATGTCTTTTACCTGCATCAAGACAAGAAATATAATTTACAATGAATAAATAAAAATATGAACATATAAATTACTATTATAATTATAAGTGAAAGTATAATAGGAGAAAAATTAATACTTGGTTTTTAAAGGAATGTTGAAACCTGCACCATGATACATCTGAGAGTTGAGAATGTGCATATTGTTGTAAAGTCGATACAAAATGATGAATTTGCTGCCTAAAAATGTATAGAAATAAAAATACTAAAGATTAATCATATTAATTATTGACATGTTGTAACTCAAAAACATTTAGCAAAACAAAATAACAATAATAACACCTTATTCTTATGAAGGCATTCAATTCACCCATCTTATGAAGCCGTTTTTTAGTTTTAATTATGTCCTATTAACAAATAAAACACATTTTAGCTTATATAATTAATTAACATAGTTTATGTAAGATCAGGAAATAAGCATAACTAAAAATAGGAGATTACCTTTTGAGAAGACCAAGTATAAGTTAGCGAAAATAAAGCGAATCTGATTTGGCCAAGATAAGAAAATATCTCACCATATATTTTCAAAGCCTCATTATTAATAATAATATTAATCGGCCATTCAACTCTATATCCCAGCATTATAGAATCAAATATACCAAGACCCACTACACATAAAAAAAAAAAAAAAAAAAAGGTTTTTAGGGGTATATATGACAATAGAAAAATTATGAGGGTATATATGCAAAATTACCAGAAAAAGATGTAGAGAGAGGAACAGAATCTTTTTCTTTGATGTATATAAATAGCCTATCTTTATATGAATCTGAGTAACAAGAAGATCTTTGTAAAGCCGATTCAAGAAATCCTTGTATTTCTGCTGCATTTTGCTCAGTTCCACTAATTGGCCATTTCTATCAATAAAAAAAATTAAATAAAGAAATATGAGGTTTAGTTAAAGTTTAATTATACTGATTATGGACTTAATTGGACAATTACCTTACTAGACATACCAGCTGAAAGTGAAATTATTGATTCATTAAAAGGAAATTAGGGCGAAATGAATAAGAAAAAGAAATAATATGAAAACCTTGTGAAAAAGAGAAGCTATTAATGAATCGGCCCAATCAGAAATTTCCATGAAATGATACCGTCTTAAAGAGAGAAAATGCTCATGCAAATCAAATCCTTCCACTAGCAATTTAATCGTAAAATTGCTCACATATTTATATCTGTTATAATTGAAGGAATTTCAAACTTCCAACAAAATAATTGTATAGTAAAATTTCAAACTGCCAAAAAAATACTTTTCTGAAAAAATAACAGAAACTAACACTATATCGAACAGGGTCATGTGCATGGTAATTGGTAAGTTTCAAAATATATCAAAATATGAAACAACTAGAAAAAAAGAAATTATGAAAAGAAAATTAAAAAAATAATATTTTTGAAGGATACTGAAGTAAAATCTCTTGCACGATGCATTTATCAATGACTATATCAAGAGGCAAATCACATGAAGAATCCGAGCATTGCCAGCTGTCGCCGCCAGATTCGTCGCATTTTAAATTTATATTTTTATTTGAAAAATTTAAAGATTCTGTCCATTGGGCCCCACCTGTCAGATGACTCTCTTCCATTTCCACATCATCTTTTAATGAACTTTCATTAATATCCATTTTTATTTCCACATTATCTCTTAATGAACTTTCATTGATCTCCATTTTCCTTTCCACATTATCTTTTAAAGAGCTTTCATTAATCTCCATTTTTATTGAATTTTTAACAGGCTTATTAGTCTCTGTTGCATTAGCACTATTATTAGGTTTTAAAATTGGAGGATTTTTTTCAACTGAAAGTTTATATTTTGGATCTGGAAAAAATATATCAGAAGGATTTGTTACGGTTGAAAAGTCAAAGAAAGGAATTAAAAATCCATTTTTATCTCTCGAGTCCTCATTTTTAAGCCAAGTGGATTTGGTTAATATAGGATTAGCACTTAAATTATAAGATTTACCACTGAACCCTAATTTCTCAAGAGATTTGGATCCGTATTTACTATCCATTACTACAAAAGGCTCAAACCCTTCATTAAAATCCTCATTTAATGCTTGGTCTGAGTCTAGACAAATATTGTTGAAAGTAAAAGGGTTTTTGTTAAGTGATCCGAGTGGCCAGCATTTAAATAATTGATTATTATTGTTATTATTTTCATCCTTTTGAGGCTCAATACTTGCATGAATTTCTTTATTTGGATTTTGATCCTCAAAATCCGTTTGATCAATAAACTTTTCATCTTTTATGGTTTTATTTTCTAAATAAGACGAGATCTGTGAAGAGAAAAGCCTTTCACAGGCGGTAATATCTTGAGGCGGTAAATTTGAATTTGAATTTTGAATTTCCAAAGACTCAATTTCCTCTTCTGAATAATAATCAGAAGAACTATTTGAAGATGTTTCCAATTGGGTTTCAAATGATAATTCATCTGATTCTGTCTCTTCATTACTCAAAGCCCTGCTGGTACACAAATAAGAAAAATAAACAATTAAAAAAAAATAATAATGAATGAATAAATTAAATTTGGTAAATAAATTATCTCTAACTAATTAGAGGAACAAAGCATACATTTTATCAGTTGATTGTATATCCAACGACTCCTCATTAGAAATAAGATTATCTCCAGTTAAATTATGCATGCTATGAAGAGGAATTACCTAAGCAAAAAAACATACAAAATTAAATCCATCCAGTACATAAATCAATAAAAATAAGTCTCTTTGTTTATAAAAAAAAATCTTACCCACTTAGATCTCAAATCAAATTTGAGCACCACACTTTGAAGCTTATCTCTCAGATTCTTATACAAATCCTCCCTTTTAGAAACCAAATCTTCAATTCTCTCTTTAGAGAAAATTAAAGAGTTCAATTGAAATGTATTTTTGTGGGACCCACTGAACCAACAAGGCAGAATATTTTCCAATTTTGCCCCTCCAAAATCCGAAATATTACACAAGTTAAGAAGTTTAATTAAAACATTAAGTTGCTGTCCAGCTCTAATAATCGGTTGAGATGAATTTGTTAAAAAACAAGGTAGCGTTGTATTTTTCCTTTCCTGGCAAAAAAAATGTAAATTATATGATTAAAAAGTAAAGTTTTATTATTTAATGATTTAAATATATAAGAAATAAGGATTATTAGTTATTACCATGACCAATTGAGACTTTTCATGTGGTAAATCATTTGACCAAGCTAGAAAGAATTCTTCATAAGGGTCATCTAAACTCGCTTGATAAATCCATAATTTAATAAATTCACAATACGGTTCAAAAGTTTGAATAAATAAATACTTTAAGACCCCGTAGTGAACAGGATCAGCATCCTAATTTAAAAATAAAATAAAAAGTTCAAAATAAAGTAAGCACAAAATTAAATGTAATGAAAATATAAAGTAAAATAAAATTTAATAACAGAAAAATAACTTACTCTGAGCTGAATATACAAATACGAAAGTAAATCTGCGCCCTTTGGAAACTTATTAAAATCCATTAAAGTCTCAGTATTTAAATCCTCTTGATTCAAATCAAGACCTAAAAATTTAGGGAAGCAAATATTTCCAAGAGACTCAATATATCGCCTCAATTCTTCAGTGTGTAAATAAATCTCCATGAGGGTAATTCCGTAATAATCATTTTTCTCTCCCCTCCTTAACTTAACAGAAGCTGATAAGGTATCAAAAGCACAGAAATAACCTTCTAGAAGCTTCTTAACTGAGACTGTAAACGCTTGGTTTACAAGGCTAAAAGAGGGATTAATTAAAAGGAAGTAATTCGTGAATTTCTGAAGGAAATAGACTTTTAGGCCTGTTTGTAGAATTGATTTTAGAAGCTGGGATAGAGATCTGGTACTTGATGAACGGTACCAGAAATTAGGGTTTGTTAAATAGGTATTATCAGCTCGAATTGAGGAAAATTCCTCTGAGATTTCTTCTATTTGCAGTAAAGAGGATTTGATACCTTGTAGAGCTTGCAGAGCCAATCGCACTAATGCCGCATCCTAAGAAAAAAAAGGAGAAATGAGGAACTCAAAATGTAGATAATTTAATGCTGAAATAGGAACATGATTCTTCTCTTTATATTAAATGAAATTTTATAGAGGATTTCAAATCGTCTCAGCTTGAATTGTTTCAGATTAAGTGAATTATGAAATAATAACTCAGAAGGAGATAAATTCATACAGTAATTGAAGCGGATTGATGGACCGGATCGCCAGATTTCGTACGGACCTCAGGAGAAAAGCCACTCTCCGAAGGAATTGTTTCCCACGACCGAGGAGCTGTCAAAGGATCCGCCATTGTTAGGGTTTGAAGCAGAGCGCTCAGATTCGAATCGAGCTCCATCGATAGTGAGAGATGGTAGATAGAAAGGGTTTTTGGTAAAGGTTTTGTTTATGGTGGGGAAGAAGGGAAATTTTCATGTGTACGCCTGGAAAAACTCGTTATATGTAATAAACACTTATGAAATGGGAATGGTATGTAAGATGTGATGATATTAGGATGTTTTGTATGGTAATAAATGGAATTGTGTCTTGGAAAGTGAAATTTTATGTCGTTCCCGCTTTTTTAATGTATGATGCGTGGGTTTTGGATTGTAATATTTATATTAATTAAGGTCTGATACGGCCCGTTAAGGCCCATATATAATGGGATATTTGTAGTTGTGGGCCTTTTAGGGGAAAAAATATTTGAAAATTAACTCAGTGAAGAACAAGCTAATAGTTGGTTTTGATCTGTATTTTAACATAACTTTTTAACTGCAAGAATGAATAGACAAAGTGATAAATGATGAAGAAAGGGCTGAATTTGATCGATGTTATGGTGTGATCTTTCCACAAAGGTCATGTAACAGGGAAGATTTAACATTAGGAGATTGTCATTATGTATATTGAGTAGCTTAAGAAAGTGTGAATGAACATGCCTTCTTTACGATTAATTCTATATAAGAATGATTTTCATTGAAGGCCAACAGAAAAGACTCACTAAGCCATAAGGCATTCAATGTTAAGTTATTTCAACCACCCAAGAAATGTCTTTTGTTTAATTAAGAGAAAAATGTCTTTTGCTTGATTAAGAGAGAAGCAAAACAATCAACATAATTGAGAGAAAGACGCAATGGAAGAAGTCAGGATTTGTAGCAATTAGAACTACATATCTCACAAGTATCAGATAATGGAGGAGATCACGACCGCATGTTCGGAAGATGCAAGAAGTTGAGAGCTGCGTGCATCTATATCAAGAAGATCCGTATATGTTTAGTATATAGGGAGATAATTCCGGTTAATTGTCATAGACAAAAAAAATTGTGAACTCTTCCTTAGATATATAGTCATGTCCGATAAGATAATCTTCATAACATTTCATAACATGTATTCTTCTTCTTTTTATGCAAATTATATTGTCATTTTTCTTTCATTATAAAAGTGTTTATAGTAAATATAAGAGCACAAAAAAGGAATAGATAATTTGGCGGATATTGTAAAGTTCATGTTCGATTTTTCAGAAGGAAGTGAACGCCCAGACTCCAGCTTCTCTTGGTTATATTTCTTGAGATAATAATATTTTAATTTTAACTTCCTTGAAATGGCTCAAAATTGATAAACAAAAGTGTATATATCAATTTCAATTTCCATTAAACAGAAAAGTATTTATCGCATTTTTCATCTCACATGTGTGTGGCTTACCTATACCAAAGAAGAAGGGTGTTCAATGGATGCATCACTACACTCACCCAAACTTAGTAAATACCAAATTAACAGACAAATCCCAAATAAGAGTAAGAACAAAATAATAATGATCGTCAATTTCTTACAGAAAAACAAATAAGGCAGTTAATTAAGCAAACAAACTTGCATAAATTACATCTACACTACATTATATTAATACCCTGTTATATTAAACCCTAAATCATCGATTGCCAATATAAACCTAGAGAAGGTAGCATTTTTCTTTTCTTTTTTTCATTTCAATTTCAATTTTGTAATCAATAATTCCAACATTTTTTATTGGGTAATTCAATTTTTTTTTAACACATATTAGCATGCTCCATCAGATTTTATTCGGTAATTC
The DNA here is from genome assembly GCA_024447665.1 of Juncus inflexus. Classification (NCBI taxonomy): domain Eukaryota; kingdom Viridiplantae; phylum Streptophyta; class Magnoliopsida; order Poales; family Juncaceae; genus Juncus; species Juncus inflexus. The sequence goes on along the minus strand of JAJHPC010000001.1, from coordinate 15,903,975 downwards.
AAGTCCTTTATACTTCTGGAAGCATCCATTGAACACGGACGAGAGCAAGGTGTTTGGTGTGGAGACTTCTGGAAAAATCTGGATACCATAAAAAAGGAAACCCGGCAGGAGATAAGAAAGTTCTCCATATTTGCTTTCCATGACTTATTTCCATAAGTGACAATTGGAATTGGAAATATATTTATTTCCTTATATTTGTATTTCCATGTATTAGGTGTTAATTGGGGCAGTAATTCTTTGGGTTATTTCCTTGTATTAGCTATGACTATCCTATAAATAGAGGGGTAGGGGTAGAGTTTTATTTATTCCAACAATCACAAACAATTGTATTGTATTTTCTCTTTCTCCAAGTATAAAGAAAGTTTGAGTGCCGGCGGCCGTGGTTTTTACCCTCTTTAGGGTTTCCACGTAAAAAATATATTTTTGTTCTTGTGTCTTGCTTTCTGTGTTTGTTGTTGCGTCTCGGTTCCTAACAAGTGGTATCAGAGCCAAGGTTCGAAGAAAATTCCCTTTGGGTGCGAACGAGGAGGCGATACGTAGACGAGCGATGGACGAGAGCAAGGTGTCGGTAGGGTCGGTTCGACGGGGCGAGACTTCAGCTATTGGAAGATGCAAACAGAAGCGTTGCTCTGCCAGAAAGATCTAGAAGATGCGCTACTCGAAACGAAGCCAGAAGGGATCACCGCTGATGCATGGAAGAAGATGAACCGCAAGGCGCTAAGCTACATACAATTGTCCTTAGCCAAGAACGTGGCGTTCAACGTGGCGAAGGAGACGACGAGTTTTGGAATCATGAAGGCGCTATCCAACACGTACGAGAAGCCGTCTTCATTAAACAAGCTACATCTGATGCGCTGTCTTTTCTATCTGAAGATGGCGGAAGACGGATCTGGTGGCCGAGCATCGAACTCTTTTCAGGTTATTTCAAACCAGTTAGACTCGTTTAAATTGAACCTGGGTGAAGAGACGAAGGCTCTTATGTTGTTGTCATCATTGCCGGAAAGCTGGTCGACGACAGTAGACGTTATCGGCGGCAAGGAGGATCTGACTTTTGAGGAGGTACGAGACCGCATCCTGAACGAGGATATTCGGCGAAGAGAGCGGAGCGAAACCTCGGGTTCCATGAGTTCAGCCTTGAATGTGGAGAGTCAGAGTCATGGAGGTCAGAGAAACAACAACCACAGACAATCCAAGTCAAGAGGTCGCAGCGAGTTGGAGTGTTGGAACTGTGGTAGAAAGAGCCACATGAAAAGGGACTGCAAATCCCCAACAAAGGAGAAAATGGCGGAAACAAGTTCCGCAAATTCCGCCACTGAGGAGGATTCAGACGATGCCTTAGTTCTATGCATCGACAACCATATCGAGTCATGGATTCTGGATTCAGGCGCATCCTTCCACTCTACCTCACAGAAAGATAAGTTTTTGAATTTTAAATATGAAGAATTTGGAAAAATTTACTTAGCGGATGGGAAACCGCTATGCATATCGGGCATGGGCGATGTCCAAATAAAATCAAGTAACGGATTTAGATGGACTTTGCGGGGAGTTCGATATATTCTAGGTTTAAAGAAGAACTTGATATCCATTGGGCAGATGGATAGTGAGGGGTACAAAACCGTGTTTGGGAACGGGTTGTGGAAGATTGTAAAGGGTGCCATGGTTGTGGCGAAGGGTACAAAAATAGGAACTCTTTATCTCACGGAAAATAAGGGAGATTTGTTAGCGGTTCCGGGAGCGACAACCGATCCGATATTTTGTCATAATCAGCTCGGTAATATCAGTCACAAAGGACTGCAAGTGCTGGCTTCAAAGGGTTTGTTACCCAAGGTGAAATCGGTAGAAATCGGTTTCTGTGAGAACTGCGTGCTCGGCAAGGAAAAACGGGTTAGTTTTTTGACTGTCGGACGAGAACTCAAGACGGGGAAGCTAGACTTGGTGCAGAGCGATTTGTTGGGACCAGATACGGTCCAAGGCGGGTCACGCTACTACAAGGATAAGTCAAATGACGAATCTGAGGACTACCATGAGGCGGTAGAGACGGGAGATTCTGTCAAGTGGGAGCGTGCAATGAGAGATGGGATTGAGTCTCTCGGAAAGAACAATACTTGGGTATTGACCTGGTTACCATATGGCAAGAAGACGCTACAAAACAAGTGGGTTTATCGGATAAAGGATGAACCAGTTGACAGCAAGCGGTACAAGGCGAGATTAGTAGTAAAGGGATTCCTACAGAAAGAAGGAGTTGACTACACAGAATTATTCTCGCCGGTGGTGAAGCTAACAACCATTCGTACGGTGTTAAGTATTGTAGCGGCCGAAGATTTGCACCTCGAGCAGATAGATATCAAGACGGCCACCTGAAGGTCTCGAGACCCCGAGAAAGGAGGGTCTGGCGTATAAGCTCGAGAAAAGCTTATACGGTCTAAAACAGGGTCCCAGACAGTTGACCAAGGAAGTCCCCATCGATAAGCTGAGGCTGTGCGCCGCCTCAGTGGGGTTGGTCGAGTGAGTCAGTGGGAGCATGTCGCCGGGCTCAAGGAAGATACAAGGGGAGAAAGGAGAATGGATTCAATGGAAAGGATTCGTATCTTTATGAAGTTTCCAAGTGGGAGATTGTTTGGTGTGGAGACTTCTGGAAAACTCTAGATACCGTATAAAAGGAAACGCTGCGGAAGATATGGAAGTTCTCCATATTTGGTTGATACTAATCCTTAATTGATAATTAGAATTTGGAATATGTTTATTTACCTTAGATTTGTTTCCACGAATTAGGCGTTAATGGGGCAGCAAATCTTTGATTTATTTCCTTGTATTAGGTATGGCTATCCTATAAATAGAGGGGTAGGGGTAGAGTTTTATTTATTCCAACAACCACAAACAATTGTATTGTATTTCTCTTTCCTCCAAGTATTAAGAAAGTGTTTGAGTGTCAGCGGCCGTGATTTTTACCCTTTAGGGTTTTCACGTAAAAAATATCTTTTTGTTCATGTGTCTTGCTTTCTGTGTTTGCTGTTGCGTCTCGGTTCCTAACACTTTATAGAAAAGAAGTTAAAAAAAAAATTTCCAATGAAACCAATACACAGAGGAATTAGATATACCAAGAGTATGGAGATGATTTTTAGAGAGATTATCTTTGTTATCTCTCTTGGAAGATTAGCCAATCTGGTTCATGTTTTGTATATGAGAAATTAAATTGAGTTATTCATAAGAGGAGGAAATTTTCAGAAAATGAAAAAATTTAGAGCTGGCCAATTAATTAACGATAGAGTTACTATTGTTTCGGGTTGGCACGTTTTTTAAATAGGTACCCCTATAATTAAGAAATTTTAAAAAAAAAATTAAGAATTAAATGGCTTTCTTTTGATAAAAGAGGCCCCCAAGTCAGGCTTTTGGTTTCCTATAATTTTTAGATTAAGTGGCCTTATTAACAGCTTTATACTTTACAAACTAAAAGGAACAAAAAATTTATCCACTTTTTAATCATGTTTTAGTAGAGATAATGAGATACAAGTACAACATAGAAGAAAAAACAAAAGAAAGAAATTGCACAAATACCAACCCTCAAATAAGAAAAACACACAATTATTTACTCATAATTTAGGGACTATTATCCACAGGTTGTTTTGCAATTTGGGCATAATATGGGGGGCTGGTATGCAATTTGAACATTATTCAATGGCTGAATTAAAATTTAGGTATAATTCAGAAACATTTCTTATAAAAATTGGATAATTAAGGCATGATTCATAAAAATTGGTTAATTAATCTATAAAAAAATTGCTTGCATCAAGTTATGTGTTAATTAAGTTTTTATTTCTTATATATTTTCGCATAGTTTGATATTTCTTTATGATACTTTTGGGTTAATGAAGTTATTTTTTGTTAAATATAATCAGTATAGTTGATTTTTTTATGTTATTTTGTTTTGTAGAGGACTTCCATTGTGGAATGTTTAAGTCGGAGTTGGTGACGGGCCTTGGGACAAGATGAAACAATTCGATGATAAAATTTCATCAAGGTTATTGGACAACTTTCAGGAGGCCACATTTGCCCTTGAAGCTCTCATGGAAATTTCATCTCAATATACGGTTACTATAGTTGGAATGTATACTGTATGGATTGTGTAATTCTTTGTAACTTAAATATTTTAAATTAAAATTTATGAAGGTTGTATGCACTGCAATATACTTTGTAATTGAGAACTTAAAATTTTGTAATTAAGAACTTTATCATTAAGGAACTAACTATTATTATTTATCAAAAATAATATCTTAGATATAATTTAGTTAAGATATTATTTAAATGTAAAACTTATATTTCATATATTCCGAAACGGAGCGAGGAAATCCCTAGTATAAAATAAAAATATGTTGCAAAGGGTATATTGTGATATAACACAAAAGATACATTGGCCTATTAAGGCTAAAATAAAAAAAGATCTCATCTATAACACTAGAAGATACATTCATACATCATTTGAGTAATACAAAGCAACAAGTAATCCTCAGCAAAATTGGAACCATACGATTGGAAAATACAGAAATTACATATTTGTATATCAGACAGATAAAATGGTATCTTTTTTCTTGTTTTATTAATAAATTTATTTATGAAGGTGCAGGTGTGCCATTTCCTCCGACTGGACCACTGCTGCATGTGGCCAATAGACAAACCGGTTCATTCATATTAATCGGTACGTTTGGGTCGACCGTAATGTCCTTCATAACTGGTGCATAATTCAGCATTAATTATTTACAGTAAGTTCTAAAAAATGAAATTTGTAATGTTATATTTAGGTTAAGCCAAATTTTTTTGTTTCAACTCGATTATAAATGGAGAATAATTTATATAGTTTTACTGACTTCCTTCCATATAACATAGTTTAAACATATTTCACTTTGCCATATCAATTAATTTGCTAGAATTATTTGGATGCTGAACCTAAAGGCCTGATATTGGTACCAATATTTTAGGAACTCATAAGCCAAATTCAAAATCAATCTGGTAATTAAAATTTAAAGATTGTATTATTTTTCACTTTTTTCATCCTTATTTTCATTTCCGAAATTAATTATATAACTGATATTCGAGTTTCAAGAAGTTTTGGTACTGATACAGATTACAGTGTACCAATTTTGTCAGTTTCATCTCCTTGTTATGGAAGTTAATTTGTAACCATTAATTTTCATTAAAATTAAATTAAATTAAGAGAGAGAATTACATTGTTCAGGCTCCATTAGGATGCGAGTAGTGGCAGTACAAGAGACGACAAATGAGCCACTTATCAGCAAAAATATGCATACTATCATGGAAAAACAAGGTTTCATTGTCATTTATTTCTGATTTTCTTCAGTATCTCGTTTGGTGTATTAATCATGTAAATCTTTATAATGAAAGACGTACAATTGGTTCAATATAATTGACTACTTTGAAATTTGACTATATGAGTCTTTGGAAATTTTAGAGCGCGATGATTATGACTAGTAATTTAGTGTTATGTCCATGACTGATCATGAGTCATGAGGAGAAGACTTGGAGACTTAGAAAGTTCAACTTATGTCATAGACGTGTAGGTGACAAACGGGAGGTCAAGTCGGGTTCGGATAGGGTCAATTTGGATTTGGGTCAATTAAGATTTTGGGTCATTTGGATCACGGGGTCGTTCGGGACGCGGGTCATTCGCATTTTGGGTTGTTCGGGTTACGGGTCGTTCGAGATTTGGGTCGCAGGTCAGTTGACTCATGGTTAATGTTAGATTCTTGATCAGAAGTCACTCAGATTAGAGGTCGCGATTCATCTAAATTGATATTTCAAGTCATTTGAGTTATTTGGTCAGTATTGACTGGTCAATTATGTTAGAAAAAATCATGAAATCCTCAATTTCGAGATTTTTTTGGATATTAAAATAATAAAATAAGTTTATTTTCGGGTCAAATCGAATGGGAAATTCGGGTTTGGGTCAATTCGGGTAACGGGTCACGGGTTGTTCGGATCGCGAGCCATTCGGGTTTCTTGTAGTTCAGGTTGTGGGTCATTCGGGTTTGGGGTCATTATGGCTTCGCGTTGTTCGGATTTCGGGTCGTTTGGTTTCAGGTCATTCGAGTTTCGGGTCGTTTAGGGTTTAGATCATTTCGGATTTTAAGTCACTCGTGTTCAAGTCGGGTCAGGTTGATTTTTTGGCTCGGGTCAGATTTTTCTAGCTCTAGACGTGAATAGATCGAGTTATCTAGAAAAGAGTCATTGGGAGTAAGTAATTTTGACTGGAATTTGCATTTTAAAGTCTAGCAAAACACAAATCCTTTTTTTGGTGTAATTTAGGAGTAGGAATTATATTTTACCGGTATTTCTTTTTTACATGTTATATCCGCAAATTGTAATTCTCCGAAATGTTGGAGTGCCAAGATGCGGGTAAATTTAAGTGCGCCACCCGCCAAGTGTACTCAATCAATTCTCTCTCTCGAACTAACTCCATTGAACGTCCCCTTCTTGCTGGGTTAGGGCTCTTAGTCCAAGTGGTCTCTAGCCTCTCTAGCTCTCTCATTCGGTGCATCTTTTTGTTTGATGAAAGTTCTCTCTTTCTCTCTCTCAGGTGCACATGGAGCCATTTGATTGACTCATTAACTGGTGTTAATTCGAGTTTGGTCTGAATGAATCTTTCCTTGTTGTAACTAAGATGAACATGAAAATTGCACAAAATCTACATTATATTCTGTTCATTCTATATTTTTTTTTATTGTGATGCCTCAAGTCTTAGCTGCTTCAAAATTCATAACTGATTTTTTTGATTTAAAAAATTCATAACTGATTAATTCTCAATTAACCCTCCAATTGTAATTAAGCCTCAAATTAGCGTTGGTTATAAGATGAAGCATTGTTCATTTTTGCAAATTTCCCCAAATTTCCCCTCTTTTAACCCTCCAATAGGCAATTACGCTTCAAATTAGTTTTGATTATAAAATTAAGCACAATGCAGTTTTGACTGAGTTATGCTGAGGATTAATCAACTCACATAATGAGTTACACAAAATTAAGCACAATGCATTATTAATGGAGGGTCATATTCAGGGTGATTATGTGGTAGGTTTTATTGTAGTAATTATTGTGTCTTATAGATTATTACAGATGGTTGCTCGACGAACATCAAGACTATTTACACTTCTCATTTGATGTTTATTTCTATTTTGTATTATTTTTTTGTATATCGACATCTAAACTTTGACATTGCAACTAGTTGAGTTGTATTTTAATGATTCATTAGAAGTGCTAACATTGTAATTAGAACATTAACATTGCAAGAATTATGATTGGTTTCGATTATATTTTGTGATTTATTTATTTCAATTAAGTTTTTGTCATTTATTAGTTATAAGTAATCATCAATTCTAATCAAACAAGTATTCAAATATTTACATCTACTTTCATATTCATAACAACAAAATTCCAGAGTTTTTCAACCAACCAAATAAAGAGTTATGTTTTCCAGCATTTTATTTTTCCAACATCCAAACAAATCAAAGAATTAGTTAATTCCAAAATTTTTTTACTTCTCCATCTTTTAATCTGGTTCTTTTCTACAAATTCCGCATGCCAAATGGCCCCTAAGAAAATATTTCAAAACATTCAAAAATTTTAAGGTTGTATTAAGATCTGCTCAATTTTTTTGAACATTCTAATTGACTAACTGTTGAATTTGATTTTGTTAACTAATGTGGGTTGTTTAATTTGCGTGGAAGAGTCATATGACCTGCAAAAAAATTCCATGAAAAAAAGTCATGTCATAGACCAGAAATAAAAAGGTTGAATACTACTACATTTGTGGGCATAAAAAGAAGATAAAAATGAAAAGACTGTATAATTGGAGTTTTGTGAAACAATTTTTTGTTCACTTTAAAAAAACAGAGTTAATTTATTTCATTTCGTAAAAGTATTGTTGCGTCATCTCAGTGGGCCCATAATGAGTTGCACACAAACATATCTTTTTGTATTTTTTTTGTTTTGGAAACTTGAATCTTAGTAAGAGTTGAGAGCTAGAGAGAAAAAAATTCTCTCCCTACTGAAGCATCTAATTCTCTTCATTTGTCTGTTTTATACTTAAGCGGAGGCAAAATTATATAGGGACTGAGAAATGACAGATTTTTGTTTAGGAAAATAAAAATAGTGTATTTTGCGATAGAATTAGAAACTATGTGTACACCGTCGCTCTAAATTTTTTATGCAATTTCTATTACCCCCTCCCCCTTCACCAATGATTTTGGTTAAGATCTGTTACTGAGATGAGTCAATATGACCACCTATATATTTTTTTTTACAGAATAGTACATGTCAGTAATATTTTAGTGAAAAAAATTTAAAATATATGTATTTTTATTTCTCCCTCCTCCCAAAATTTTTTGTAGTGCTATTTAATAGAGAGAAATTATTTTGGTCCATCAATAAATACAATCAAACACTGTCATTGATTTTAACCAAAATAAAGGCGGCACCACTTTGGAATTTAGATCCACAATACCAATAATTAGAATCGTACAAGTTTACCATAATACAATAGTAAATGCACTATATTTACTAACTGTCAAAGCTCTTCTAATAAAAATAATTAGGATACTACATCACCAATTAGAAGGTTATAGTTTTGAAACTCGTCAAAGATTTAGCTTCAGCACTCCTTGAAATAATGGACCCCTGAAAGAGATCACCTTATATATAAGCCCACCCTGTAAACACAAAAAAGAAACAAGAACGGTGACAAATCTTGACATGAAATTGTGAGAGAACGGAGGTTTATTACTCATGTCTTTTATATGTGAAAAATTATTTGGGGAGTACTACACTGATTTTATTAATTTGTGATGATATAATACATTATCCCTAAAAAATTTTAGGGATCTCAGTCTCTATTAAAATTCATTCATTTCATCAAATATACTCTTAAGAGTATACATACAAATCTTTTATACTGCATTTTTTTTCTCGATTTAATAAATGATTTTTGCATTACTGTTCAATTGCCACATAAAATCTTGTTACAAGTCTATTTATAGGTGGAGATCAAACAATACATTTCTCATAAATTACAAATTTCATCATGAAGATTTGTTCCATGTGTGTGCTCCTTTTCTTACTGCATGTTTCTGCCACATTCTATTCCGCAGAGGCCGCTCGAATCCTAACCGAGACTGTGCCTGGTATGCTCTCTCTCTCTCTCTCAATTACAATTGATTTTCTTCCAAAATTTTATGCAAAAATGAGCAAAACTAACCGTACCAAGTTAACCATAACTGTTAGTACTTGAAAGATTATAAAACACAAACTCACAAAAAAAAAAATATTTTATTCCATCATATATATATATATATATATATATATATATATAGGGTGAGGCTAAAAAACATATGTTTTGCTTACGGTCCAAAATATTACATATATCATCAAAAATTCAAATTTCAATCGTACGGATGGAATATATATGTTTTGAATATGTTGTAGATTAATTTTCACAAGAATCGGAATATTATATCATTGTCATCATGTATCATCAAAATTCATCAATATATATATATATATATATATATATATATATATATATATATATATATATTTTCCAATTATTTATATTTTGATGATACATGATGGCAGTGATATAATATTTCGATTCAAAATTAATTTACAACATATTCAAAATATATATATATATTCCATCCGTACGGTTGAAATTTGAATTTTTGATGATATATATAATATTTTGGACCGTAAGCAAAACATATGTTTTGCATACGTATGTTTTTTAGCCTCACCCGATGTATATTTTTTTTGTGAGTTTGTGTTTTATAATCTTTCAAGTACTAACAGTTATGGTTAACTTGGTACGGTTAGAATCATGCGGAATTCATCTACCGCACACACAATTGGTCTCCACCAAACCTCTCATTAAACCGTTCTCATCTTCTTAGGCCGAATAGATCACAAGCGCCGAAAGTACGAACGCCTCTACCGGTGTCCACACGAACAAACTTCTTAAAACGGGAAAAAGAACAATATATATGCTAGTAGCTTGTTCTCCTCTTGCATAAGAAAACTCTTCTTATTTTATCTCACAAAAGATGTATATAATTCCTCTCATATAATCGCACTCTTTCATTTTTGTCATACAAAAAGAAAGCACCCTTTCATAATTTTGTCATACAAATTAGAAAGTATATTTTCTCTCGTTTGTCTTACAAAAGAGAATGAGAAATAATGAGAGAGAGAATGATGTATTGTATATTGTGAATTTGGAGCCCTCTATGTCCTTATATAGAGGTGAAGAGTCATGTCTCTTCACACTAAAATATGTGTATGACATCACTCATCATTATTCATATGTCATCATCTAGACTCTTCTAGATTATATGATCTTTTGTGCTCATAGTCTTTATATACATATATATCACATCTTATCACATAAGATGACAATATATTTTGTGACATTCTTATGCAACTCATCATATAAGTCGCTAGGATTTTCTGCGCCCGTTTCAGTTTGTTATTTGTGTGTGACCCTGTAGGTTCACTTACTGTTGGCAATAGGCTTGACAGTCTATAAATCATGAGCGGACTCTAGCAAGCCATCATAACTACCCAATTTAAGTGAATATCGGTGATCCGATTTACCTAATCAACAATCACGTATTTAGTCCCTTTGTCACGCGATATATATATCGGTCATAAGGCATGTAAGACGCCATCCTTATATTAATCGATTAATATTTCTTGATTCTGAATTAAACTGAACAAGAACAAATGACATTAATAACTCTTATTAATTCATTTGAGTATGGCCATACATTTCTTCAGTTCAATTCATCAACAGGCCTAAAGATATCTCTCTCATTTATGAGAGGAACAAATCCCGTCTTGATTGCACTCATCCCTCTACATGATTCATTGTATACCTAATCATAACCGTTATGACCACCCGGTTAAAGGCAGTGTTAGATTATATTAAAGTATAAAATTACTCATGTTGGGAACCGAGACAATCTCAGGTCAAAGGACTATAAATACTTTATTTTACAAGAATCGCTAATGACGTAAAACATGTAGCATTCTTATGGTGGGTCAGTCCAGTATATGATCTCTAACATATACCTATGTTAATGACTTGATAACTATTTATCCATGATCAGTAAAACATAATCATCAGTCAACTAATATACTGGTGTACATTTATAGCTTGTATATAAATATATATTTATATGTATCTGCAAGTATATTTGTCTCCACAAATATCCTATAAATGACCAAGGACGATTTAGAATAGCATTCATAACACTTTATAGTTTTACTATCAAAGTCGCGCACTTGGATGACATAAAGCTGAATTGCATATTCACGGTCTATTTTAATTATATTAAAATAACCTATACGCACATATTATATGAAATATCTTAGAATAAATATTATGTTTGTTATTACAATCCATCATCTAGGTCACAAACACTTTGTCCTAGGGCATAACACCATCATCAGACATGTCCGGAAGACACGCTAAGACAGGTTCCGCCAGAGGGTCTGGCCGAACTAGTTATTTCGAGCTAGTTCCGCCAGAGCGTATGGCGGAATTAGACCATTTTTTTATATTTTTTTGTGTCAGGTTGCAAGTAAAAAAAAATGGTCTAGTTCCGCCAGAGGGCCTGGTGGAACTAGTTATTTCGAGATAGTTCCGCCATGGGTCTGGCGGAACTAAACCATTTTTTTGATTTTTTTGGGGCAGGATGCAAGTCGAAAAAAATGGTCTAGTTCCGCCAGAGGAACTAGTTATTTCGAGCTAGTTCCGCCAGAGGGTCTGGCGGAACTAGAACATTTTTTTTATTTTTTTGGGTCAGGATGCAAGTCGAAAAAAATGGTCTAGTTCCGCCATAGGGTCTGGCGGAACTAGTTATTTCGAGCTAGTTCCGCCAGAGGATCTGGCGGAACTAGACCATTTTTAGGGTTTTTTTTGGGTCAGGATGCAAGTCGGAAATGTTGGGTCTCGGACGTGCATAACGCAGCGGAAAAATAAAAATTTCGTCCAAAACCAATCCGAGGATCCGTGCGTATCGGTTAAATCAAAGAAATAAATCTTAAAGATACCTTTCGGATTACGCTTAATCCGTGACGCTCAAACCATGCGTGTTGTCCATGCGCCTCAAAACCGGTTACCGTCCTAACCGATTTTACGTCCGTCTAGGCCGTCTAGGTCGGATCGTGCGGAAGTCATCTACCGCACACACAATTGGTCTCCACCAAAACTCTCAACAAACCGTTCTCATCTTCTTAGGCCAAATAGATCACAAGTGTCGAAAGTACGAACGCCTCTACCGGTGTCCACACGAACAAACTTCTTAAAACGGGAAGAAGAACAACATATGTGCTAGTAGCTTGTTCTCCTCTTGCATAAGAAAACTCTTCTTATTTTATCTCACAAAAGATGTATATAATTCCTCTCATATAATCGCACTCTTTCATTTTTGTCATACAAAAAGAAAGCACCCTTTCATAATTTTGTCATACAAATTAGAAAATATATTTTCTCTCTTTTGTCTCACAAAAGAGAATGAGAAATAATGAGAGAGAAAATGATGTGTTGTCTTATGAATTTGGAGTCCTCTATGTCCTTATATAGAGGTGAAGAGTCATGTCTCTTCACACTAAAAGATGTGTATGACATCACTCATCATTATCCATATGACATCATTTAGACTCTTCTAGATTACATGATCTTTTGTGCTCATAGTCTTTATATACATATATATCACATCTTATCACATAAGATGACAATATATTTTGTGACATTCTTATGCAACTCATCATATAAGTCGCTAGGATTTTCTACGCCCCTTTCAGTTCGTTCTTTGTGTGTGACCCTGTAGGTTCACTTAATGTTGGCAATAGACTTAACAGTCTATAAATCATGAGCGGACTCTAGCAAGCCATCATGACTACCCAATTTAAGTGAATATCGGTGATCCGATTTACCTAATCAACAATAACGCATTTAGTCCCTTTGTCACGCGATATCTATATCGATCATAAGGCATGTAAGACGCCATCCTTATATTAATAGATTAATATTTCTTGATTCCGAATTAAACTGAACAAGAACAAATGACATTAATAACTCTTATTAATTCATTTGAGTATGGTCATACATTTCTTCAGTTCAATTCATCAAGAGGCCTAAAGATATCTCTCTCATTTATGAGAGGAACAAATCCCATCTTGATTGCACTCATCCCTCTACATGATTCATTGTATACCTAATCATAACCGTTATGACCACCCGGTTAAAGGCAGTGTTAGATTATATTAAAGTATAAAATTACTCATGTTGGGAACCGAGACAATCTCAGGTCAAAGGACTATAAATACTTTATTTTACAAGAATCGCTAATGACGTAAAACATGTAGCATTCTTATGGCGGGTCGAGCCCAAGATATGGTCTCTAACATATACCTATGTTAATGACTTGATAACTATTTATCCATGATCGGTAAAACATAATCATCAATCAACTAATATACTTGGTGTACATTTATAGCTTGTATATAAATATATATTTATATGTATCTCGCAAGTATATTTGTCTCCACAAATATCCTATAAATGACCAGGGACGATTTAGAATAGCATTCATAACACTTTATAGTTTTACTATCAAAGTCGCGCACTTGGATGACATAAAGCTGAATTGCATATTCACGGTCTATTTTAATTATATTAAAATAACCTATACGCACATATTATATGAAATATCTTAGAATAAATATTATGTTTGTTATTACAATCCATCATCTAGGTCACAAACACTTTGGCCTAGGGCATAACACCATCAGGAAAAAATGGTCTAGTTCCGTCAGAGGGTCTGGCGGAACTAGTTATTTCGAGCTAGTTCCGCCAGAGGGTCTGGCGGAACTAGACCATTTTTAGGGTTTTTTTGGGTCAGGATGCAAGTCGAAAAAAATGGTCTAGTTCCGCCAGACCCTCTGGCAGAACTAGTATTTCGAACTAGTTCCGCCAGAGGGTCTGGCGGAATTAGACCATTTTTTTGATTTTTTTTGGGTCAAGATGCAAGTCGAAAAAAATGGTCTAGTTCCGCCGGAACTAGACCATTTTTTTTATTTTTTTGGGTCAGGATGCAAGTTGAAAATATGGTCTAGTTCCGCCAGTCACTCTGGCGGAACTATGTAGAAATAACTAGTTCCGCCAGAGGGTCTGGCGGAACCTATATTTTCGTCATTTTTTTGTCAATTTCACCGTCCAAATTGGGCCAAAAATAAATTTTATCCAGTTCCGCCAGATGGTATGGCGGAACTAGTCTTTTTCATTAATTAAGCGTGTTTAAGTGTGCCAAATGGCCGAGATTAGCAAAAAAAAATACCTACTTCCGCCAGAACCTCTGGCGGAACTATTTCAGTTCCGCCAGAGGGTCTGGCGGAAGTGCTACCTACCCAAATATTTCGAAAAAAATACTATTTAATTAATTACTCTTCAAAATAGTGTTACTATTCAAAAAAATTCCCCTAATTATGTCTTTAAGCTTCTCAATGGATAAAGCAGGTGCAAGTGGTTCGTTTTGCATCAATTCTGAAGAGTCAAAGAAAGCCATAGCTATATATACATAATGAATATAAATTAGTTAGTGAAGACATGGAGTACAAATATATTAAGAATAAGATATTACTAAATTTCTGCACTAGTGTAGAAAATTGTGCCAATATCCAACAAAAAGCTAAGTCATTTAGTGCGCACCACTCCACCATACTCAAAATAGACAAACATGTCAAAAGAAAAGCTTTGAAAATTCAAACATCTCTCTCTGAAAATGCAGTCAATGTCCAACTTGCAATTGAAAATAGAATTGCGACAACTGCACATATCAATAAAAAGAAATCTATTTCTAATTCTTGAGCCCAGCCCACCTCTATTTCTCTCTTCGCTTCTAATGTTTTTATGGGCCTCCGAAAATCTAAAAGACAGCCCAAGAGACTGAAATTTCTTGTTGACTCAATTATGACAGGTCCTGATAAGAACAAAAAGAAAATGAACAGAACAATCTTTAAAAGTAAAGAGAAAGAAAACTGATAGTAACATTAAGGCCCTAAAAGATGAAGCTCTTAATCCTACTCCTAAACTTGTGTACATCAAACATGTGGCTCAGTTAAAATTCACAAACCTAATATACATGGAGACAACTCTGAATGTGACTAGTTAGATAAGTTAATTATACCTACAGTAGGGGCTATCCAAAAATCAAGATTAAAATCTTGTCTCAAGCCCTCCAACTTAATTATTAATATCCCTCAACCTAAATCTACTAATGACATTTGTTTAAATCATGATTTAGTAGGAAATAACAAAGATATTAATAACAATATTGATGATGGAGAGCTTAGTCTCGATAAGGTGGACTATGGCGAGGATAGTACGGAGAGCTCCCATTCTTTCTAAGATAATGTTTCTTCCCCCTCTTTTAAAGATCTCTCTTGATCTTGTTTATTATGTTGTGTTGTAGTTTAATCAATGGTTGTACTATTTAATTCCATTTCTATTTTGTGTTGAAATGTTCGAGGCCTAAACAACCTTGAAAAGTGCAAGACAATTAAAGACTCCGTGTGTGATGCTTGTTATAATATTTTGTGTATGCAAGAAACAAAGTGGGAGTGCCCCACTTTCTTTCATATGCGACGTGCAGGCACATCTAAATTTAAGAATTTTGTATGTAAAAGTGCAAATGGCACTAAAGGTGGATTGCTCACGGCTTGGAGTAACGTCTTCTCTCTTCTCTCCTCCCCTCAAAATGGCTTCTCTATAAGCGTTCATCTCTAATCGAAACAAGGTTTCCAATTCATATTATCTAACATTTATGGTCCGGCGAATGATGAATTAAAGGTCCCTTTCTTTCAAAGTCATTAATTTTTGGCTGACCAACTCGCAATCCCTTGGATATTGGTTGGTGACTTTAACACCATTCACTCAATGGAGGAATCCACGGGTGAGGCTCATCATGTAGACCACATCAATGAATTCAACCACATTATCAACGAGTTAGAGTTGGTAGAGCTACCTCTCTTTGGTAAAAACTACACGTGGTCAAGTAAGCGTCCTTCTCCCACCTTCTCTCGCTTAGACAGGTGTTTTCTTTCCCATCACTTTCTCAATCTTATCATGCCCTCGTCTTTTATTGACCTCCCCACCATTACCTCCGACCATGCACCTCTTAAACTCACTCTCTCAAAGGTTGGTCGCCAACCCCCTATACCACTTAAACTAGAGCGATATTGGTTGCACTATCAAGAGGCAACAATCATTGCTCAAAACATTTAGAATTCTCTTCCTACCTACTCTAATTCTGCTCTCTCCTTCACTTAAAAAATCCGTAAAACTCTACGAGCGCTCAAGGGATGTGCAAAAGAAAAATTCTCTAACAATAACAATGAATTAACCGAGGCCAAGGAGATCACACAATATCTTCTCAAGAATTTTCTTTAAGAATCTCTCTTCCTGATAAAAATATATGAAATCTCAAACAATCAAGTAGATAGGTGGCAACAACGATCTTCTTGTACGTGGTTACATCTTCTAGGTGATCAAAATACCCGCTACTTTCATGCAATAGGCTCTTCTAAAAGGCAAGAAAACTTTGTGCCCCAAATTCTTGTAAATAGAAAGTTAATAAGTGATACAAACACCATTTGCCTTGCTTTCACCTCTTACTACAAGTCTCTTCTTGGCACGGCGCAAGGTCCCCCTCTCTCATTCCCAATTCCTCTCTATACCCCCCCCCACTCTTTTGACATTTCTCTTATACAAGTTCTCACTCTTTCTTTCTCCGAAGAAGAGATCAAACATAATATTTCAGAGTTTCAACGAGGGAAATCGGCCAGGCCGGATAGTCTTCCGTCCGAGTTCTTTCAACGTAATTGGGATATGTTGAAGAATAATCTAATTAACCTCCTTGCCGACTTCTACGAAAATCAGCTAGACCTTTGTGGCTTCATTATGGCTTCATTATAGAGGCATGCTTGCAAAAGTACAAGCGCAAAAATGTGACATACTATGGATGGCCGGTTTATGGAGTATTTGGTTAGAGCGGAATAGGCGCATATTTACCGATAAAAAGGATGAAGCAAACCTTCTTGAGGATTTTCGACCGATAAGCGTTATCAGTGCGCCTATTAAAATTATCACAAAGATACTTGAAGGATGATTCTGATACGTGTGCACAAAAATCAAGCGGCTATTATTAAGCAAAGGTCGATCATGGAGACATTTCTCTCAACGCGAGAAATCTTGAACTTTTACCATAAGCGAAAGATCCCGGCCATTATGCTTAAGGTGAATTTTAAAAAAGCGTTTGATAGCGTTTCTTAGCCCTTCCTTCTCAATCTATTCCAATCTCGAGGATTCCCGAGTCGGTGGATCACTTGGATCCATATCCTCCTCTCTACTTTATGTCAAGTGGTATTGGATGGCGGTACTCTCCACTATGGGAATTACAATGAATTTATAACTTCCATTTCGGGAATTATGGCTTCATTATAGAGGCATGCTTGCAAAAGTACAAGCGCAAAAATGTGACATACTATGGATGGCCGGTTTATGGAGTATTTGGTTAGAGCGGAATAGGCGCATATTTACCGGCGCCCAAAGGCCGAGAAGCTTTCTCCTTAGATGGTCGGCAATAGAGGTGGCCAAGTAGACTAAAAATTGCTAGGAATTACCGAGCCAGTAGAGCACTCTGGAGTTCTCTACTTTATGTTTTTTCTTTCTTGCTGAGATTTTTTGTTGTATTTGCTCTTTCTATTTTGCACTTATTTTTGTAAAATCATGATGTAATGAGCATGCGATCGCATGCACTTACTAATAAAAAAAAAGATATTACTAAATTTAGAAAAACATTATTTTTATTCAGTTAATTATTGAGATGACCATATAAAAAGTAATTTATAAACTTTACTTTTGTATGAATAACATTTTCAACTTTTGTATACGTTCAGAATGAATACTATAGTTTTTTATTTCGAATTCTCATGGAGTTTGAAATTACATTTCAGCTTATTTCTATTCGATTTTGAAATTTTAGAGTTTGAAAATGATATCTATACAAACTCAAACATACACGAATTAGTTTTACAAGGCAATTTAAAAATAGCTCGGTGCTTTACCTGCTTTAAAATGTAGAAAAGCCTCTTTTGCAGCATTTGTTTCGGCTTGTTTCTTTGAGGATGCAAATTTCCCCTTAAAGTTTAAATCATCAATTTGCACGTTTGACAAAAGGGCTGGAGGTATGTGATAACAATCCTCCACTGTTTCATATAATGGCGCAACGGTTTCTTAGTTTTCTGCATACATTGTTGCAAAATATTTTTGTAAGGCGGAGGAGGGACATCATCCTGTATAATAAAAAGAATTAGACGCGAAAAAGAGGCATATATTTAGTATAATTAATAGGATATAAAATAATTTAAATAAATTGATTTTAGTAGATATACCAATGAAATTAGTTGAGGTTATTCATCTTAAGGCAAATTAACCTCAATGAGGTACTGAGCTGCCTCACCATCCAGGGTTTTGTAAGGCGGCTTTGTTGTGTGCCTCCTTTGAGACCTGTGAGTTGGAATCCGAGGAGTGGAGCAATCTGCTGTTTACTAAGCGGAAGCAGAAAAATGCGGTCGGGAGTGCAGACCGGTTTGGTTGGTGGTATATACTGGGAGAGCCCACTTTTTTTTTGGCAGAGTTCTTGTAATTTACTCTTGTTCATGTTGAAAGGTTAAGACAAGAGATGTTTTTGAAGTCGATAGAGAGAGAATTGAGAGTATAGGGTTTAATATTAAGTAAAACAAAGGATTAAAGTCACATTTGTGCATTTGGATCGATCTCTTAACGCAGAAGCTAATTACTCGGCAAAACTACCAAGAATCTTGAATATCTCTTATTTGGATTAATTACATGTTTGTTCGGTGATCTCTGATATTTGGGCATAATTTTTTGTAGCTGATAGTTTCAAGTAGTTTTTATTTGTCTTTTGATTAGTTTATGTTTTTTTAGTTTAATTAGTTTAAAGTGTTGGTGTTACTTAGTAAGGATGGCTTATGTTTTTTTGAACTATGTAATTGAATTTTTATCTTTCAGCATGTAACGGGTTTCAACCAAAAAAAAAAAAAAAGAAACCAAGGATTAAAGTCAAATTGAGTATGTAAGTTTGAGTAGAGAGTTTTTATTGCATAAATATTTCGTGACTGAAGATTATTTATAGGGCCCTAATATCCATAAATAGAAAATATAATTGTTTTTGGTTCATAAACAGAAAAACTATCTTAAACCTATAAACAGAAAAAAAAAATCATGACTATCGACGGTCTGATCTATAAACCGAAATATTCCGTTCAAAAAAATATTTCAGTTTATTGTATAATCCCGTTTATTGAGCATTTATGTTATTTTGCATCGTGTAGACTTTCCAGTTTCTTCAACCAGAATCGTGTGCTTTGACTGAAGGTTTTTGCTTTTTGGACCCTTTTGGACTTTAAATAAAAAATATTACGAAGAAATATTAAACAGATGGAAATATTATTACATATAACTACCAAATATATTATTAAATGTCTCAATAATAGATAAAAATATTTAAATATTTACATTATTTAAATAGATGGAGAAACAGCAGTCCCACATATATTAGAAACCACAAAATTATTAATATTGATGGAAATATAAGTCCAAATATATTAAAACTACAAGACATAAATATTAGTATTTTTGGCAAGTCCCAAATATATTAGACATCACCACTGTGAACCTTTAATAATTCATCCATCACTTCTAATCAAAAGTTCACCCATGATTTAAAAAAAAAAATTCACCCATGAGCTCTAATTTAAAAAGTTCAGAAATTAGGGGGAAAAAAAACAAATTAGTGAATCATGTCTTCTTTCTTCAATTGATCCCCATAGATGCATACATGCAATCACCATTAGAACCTGGCTATACAAAAGAAGGAAAATGATTATCAAAAACTAATCACGAAACTTTAAAAAAAAACTATATTTTCTCATGTTTCTCAATTGATGCCCTACTTATTACTTCCATATTTAAGAAACCCCTAGGCTTTTAGAATTAAAAAACAAACGTTTTTCTAATTATTACCTTCCTGATTTTGATAATCCAGCTCAACGGCCACCCACGTGTCATCACTACAAGGCAGCAGAGTGGCGCCAGGTGGCAGCACCAGGTCAGGTTTCTTTGGAAATATCTGCACCCTGTGAGACAGAAATGACGGTTCTGCCCCTCCCTTGCTGTTCTCCTTTTTCTCAACTGAACCCGATCCACCGCCTGACGACACCACGCTCTGGTCCATGATGGACCCGGTCTTGGTAGATTCTTTGGAGTCTGAGTTTGTGTTGAGAGGCTTGGTGGATTCAACAGGGACATACTTGTAATTTCCTGCAAATTAAGAAAGATAGTATATTATTTTCATTTCTATTTTGTTTTTTAGCCATGCGAACTTATTTATTCAATTAAACCCCACCTAATGTTTAAACCTCAAATTTGCAATATGAGCCTATGACAGGTTATTTTTCCTTCAAATTTATTAATGCTTATAGCATATATGTGTTTATAGAAATCTAAAGGTATTATTTTATTTTCTTTGGCAATAATTTGAAAATCAAAGCTTAGTTATTCCCCAAATATGCAATTTATCACCAAACAAAGAACATATAAAAGGATTTTAGATTTTGTTCTGTTATTTTTCATTACTTATTATAATTGAAATGATACTATCTTTTTCAAAATTTGGCAGCACTCAGCACTTTGGACCTCGACCTACAAGGGGCATGCAAGGATTATCTCATTTCAAGAGGCATTAATACCGAGTTAACAGACTTCCTTTTAAACCACTTAAATAATAAAGAGGAAAGCCAGTATGTGAATTGGCTGCGCTCTTTAGAAGCTGGATTTGCCATGGATTCATGAATTTCTGAAAAATATACAATTGTAAGACGCATGATTTTTTTTTTTTTATGATTTGTCTTGGTACTTGAGATAAAATGAAAAGGATACAAGTGCTTCCATTGCTGAAATGCTTGAAGAAAAAATTTAACTTGCTACTAAATAACTTTTAATATGGAACTAAGTAGCTTATGATAAGTTGAACCATGGATACGATTCTCCTTTTACTGTAAACCGTGTGTAAAGGATATATTGTGTCCATGTTGTATTGGGAAATCCATTCAAAATCAATTTTTTTTTTTTTTTTTTTTTCAAAATCCGCACATATCAAGCGAATAATTATAAAAAATAACAATTTGGTACTTACCGCTGAGAGCTTGATCACTATTAAGAACCATAATTGGTGAATTGGGAGAAACAGATCTATCATTCCTCTTTGGATTTACACCATTTAGCTTCTCATTGGATGAACAAGGCTTAAGTGACTTCATCAAAACGCCTGTAGAAACCTGGGTTTGCTTTCCTGCAAAAGTAGCGATAAAAACAAAACCGTAGTTTTTAAATATGGTAGGAAATAGGAATATTTTCTAAATGTGTGATCTTAAAAGCTTACGGTCTTTGAGATGTTGTAAAGCGAGTTTAGCAGAATTTGTCTCTGCTTGTTTCTTGGATTTAGCACTTTCTCCTTTGAAACACAGCCCGTCAATTTCAATAGTTGAAGAAAAGGTAGGAATCAAAGTATCAGGATCATTCACTGTCACATAAACCGGCAGTAATTTCCTTTCTTTCTGCATAATCTCTTGCAATAGACTTTTATAGTTAGTCGCCTCGTCCTGCACAACATAAAACAATAAATTATAAAACACATATAAATATATAATAAGTAAGTGATTGATTATGGTACGTACTAGTGAAATTTCTTGAGATGTTTCTTTTTCTTCCTTTTTTGACAAGAGTGAGAGCGCCAGCTCAGCAGCAGCTTGCTCAGCCAACTTGAGTGAACTGAAGAATTTCGGGCTTTCAAAGCTTTGGCCATCTATTGTCACAACGGACTTGAATAGAGGAGTGCGTTTTGGGGCATCTTCACGAATCGTTGTGTATTTTGGGAGCTCTTTGTACCTCTTTTGCGCGTAAATCTGGAGCTGGGTCTTGAAGTTTACTTGATCTTCTACAAGCAAAAATGACCAAATTAATGTAAATGAAGGTGACATTTCTAATAAATTGACTGACAATGGAGATTATGGTACAATTTCTGATTTCTATCAAAATTGACCCTATAAATTAGGGGAGAAAGCACTTAGATCATAGGGCTTATTTCATCAGATCAGTGATAGTCTTATTTCTAATGGAATATCAGTTCTTATACCCACTTCGTACAAGAAATAACACACAAAAAGAGACCAACAATCGTTCACATTCAAATCTCACCCGTCTGCGGAGCCTCACTAGCGGCCGATTGAACCACGGCCATGGCCATCGGCGTCGCCGGCGGACTGGGGTCGGCGATCGTCGAGAGGGACTCAAACGCAACGCCCGCCGCCTTGTTGTGCGCCTCCTTAGAGGAGCTGGATTCGGCGTCGGGGGAATCGAACACGGAGCCGTTGACGGAGACGAAGGCGGAGTAGCGCGGCTGGTGATCGGGCCCCATCCGGCAGTGCGTGTACTCCGGCGGGACCCAATGCATCTTGTGGCAGAGCTCTTGCAGCTTCGTTTTGTTCATGGTTGAATTGATTCTCGAAGAACGGGGAAAGAGAGGAAAGGAAGAAGTTATGTTATGAGGGTGAAGAGGTACGGCTATTTAGAGAGGGGATTATTGCGTGAATCGACGAGGGAAGTTGCGTGATATACGGAGGTATCGGTGTATGCATTAAATTAATAGACTGTCCGTTGATCGAGTTTCAAATGTAATGATAATAATCAGTGTTTTAAATGTCGTGTCATCGAATGCGATGAGAAGTTGATTAAGTCACATGTCGGTCATTCACCGTTCTTATTAGCTCATGTCGATTGTAAATGTCGGTCAATCCGATTTTGATCAATTTTGGTTGATATTTGATTAACGTTTGACCCGACTTTGGGCCAATATGATAAAAATATTATATTTCGCTTGACCCATTTTTATTTTTCACGGCCCAACACAATATAATTTTTTTTTTTCATTTAATTTACTTATTTATTTCATTTACTCATTTATTTTGGTATGTAAAATATTAATTTCGATTTTGTTGTATGTAATTTTAACTTTAAATTATGATATTTCTATTTTAATTGAACTTATTTAAATTATGATTATTTATATTTTTATTTTATGTCTTAATTGTTGTTGGATTTTAAATTCAATCAAACTGGGGATTTTCAGATTGGAATACCGAAAAAGCTCATAACTGAGAGGACGCAAGGGTTAATCCTGCTCTTGTCCTTAATAACTTCACTTAAGTCGAGTCGAAAAGTACATCGGATGTCAATCCACAACACCATATACCATTTTGATAAAGAAGATGATCTCGTCATGCTGCTTGATCTGCTGCTGGTGGAATGATTGGTGCAGGCAGGTCAGCAAGATATTAGCCACTAGGTTCAGCTCCATCAATTGTGGGGGATATGAGTGAAACCACTAAACCAGAGGCTATGAGTGGAGTTCATTACTACGGCGAAGTCTCAGTTCCTCGCCGGTGAAACGGAAGCCCATAAATTGTATAAGCGTGGATAATTTGTAGTTAAGTATTTGGGGAAAACATGTCTACAAGTCAAATTCGACGTTGACCGATATGCTTCTAATAAATCTTTGATTAGTCTCTATATAACTAGTCGGTAAAGTTTTCTGACGCGATCCGACATCCGAAATTTAGAACATTGAATGATACAGTGGTTTAATAGTTTGTTTATGACACCACTTGGTCCTCCTGTGGATGGCACAGCATTTAATGCGTACACTTCTGAAGCTGAACTATAATGGTTCTTCATTTGTTCATGCAAAATTTCAAAAAATCACGTAAATGACAAAAGGCCAATCGAAAAGGTTAATAATCTTCGATATGCAATCATAATTTAAACACCGAAAGTTTAAAACATCACTATAATTATGCAATCATATTTTAAACCATAATTTAAACACAAAAAATTTAAAACCCCATTATAATGATATGCAATCATAATTTAAACACCAAAAATTTAAGACTCCACTGCTGTTCAACTCTACACAATAAGAACATAAGAAATAACTCCTCATTTCTCAAGACAAAAAAAATATAATACTGGCTCAAAGATCAAAAGAAGCCTAAATTCAAAATGCTGTTGATCCAAATCACCAAATCTTGGCTTTTAACCAGAAGAGAATCACGACTACTCCTAGCACAATCGCAACTGGGGCCCACTTCTTAATCAAAGCCTGCAAAAAAATAAATAATAAAATAGATAAGGATCTGAATGAAAAATATGTCATAATCCAGGGGCCAAATTTTAATAAAGTGATTTGAATTTTTTTTTAAGCCGCCTATGGTGTTATGTTTAACTTTTCCATCCAATTAATTTTTTAATTGACCAAAATGCCCTTATATAATTATTTTCATATTTTATTTTATTCAATTAAAAATAATAAAGAAATGAAAAATAATATTTTTAACATAACATTTCATGATATTTTATGATATTATTCTATGACATCATTTATTGATGCAATAATTCTTTTTATGATATTATATTAAATAATATATCTTAATATTATATAAATTATAATTTTATTTTACATAGAATATTATTTTCTTCTTTAATATTTATATTATTTAGTTCATATTTTAGTTCCCATTTAATATTTATATTTCATGTAAAATACATTTTCTATTTTTAATTGAAAAAAATTAAAAATGAAAATAACTATATAAGGGCATTTTGGTCCATTAAAAAATTTATTGGATGGAAAAATTAAAGTGAACCCCATAGGGGGCCAAAAAAAAAAAATTCAATCCACTTGATAGGGGATTTTTGAAGAATTTGAAAAGTTCAGGGGTTTTTGATAAATTCTAGAAAAGTTCGGGGGTTTTTGAAGAATTTCCCTTTTAAATTTTATGGAATAAAAGAAAGCTGACCTGTCTGTTTAGATCCTTTGCCTTATCAGCATAAATGCGAGAATCAGATGTCAGCCTACTCGACATTTCACTCACCTCTGATCAAAACAATATCAAATTAAAACAACAGAAAATTAAACAAGCACATATAAATTCTGATTATTAAAAATGAAAATCAGTTACGAGTAAATAGAGTAATAAACAATAGTGTGACAATCTGATGAACTTCATAAAAACAATAGTGTGAGAATAATACAAATATTTTTATGACAGTGTCAAATAAATACAGTAATAAACTTACTGTCTAACTGTTCACCAACACCAAGAACTTCTTGCACGTTACGAGTCATAATCTGATGAACTTCATAAAGCTCATCATTCAATTTCGACAAATTCCTCTGTGTTCTTGTATCCAAATACAGCTTCCTTGTCTTTTGTATAAACGTGTCTTCAAAAAAAAAAAAGAATAAAAAAAAAGTCACGAAATGAAATTGAACATATATTATGAAATAAATAAAAACTTAATGGAAAAAAAGAGTACCGAATTTAATGAAGGCATAAGGCCTAGAAGCAGTATCAACTTGGCTCCCATTTACTTTCTCAAATTCATTCTTCAGATCTTCTAAGTACTGAAAGGCGAGCTTCTTTGGATAAGAGCGGTCACACATTGTCAAATAGCACACACGCCCTTCAATTATATAACTACAAATTTTCAAGTTAAAAAATAAATAATTATTAAAGAAAAATATAAATTATAATAATAATTGAAAAGGGTGGAATGGAAGGGTACTGGAAAAAGTAGGGGCCGGTCTCAATAGACATTCTAGAAGCTTCATTTTGGCCTTTGGAGAGATTCTTGAACAGCATCTTTGCTTGTTGCTTGTACATATCTGCATCTTTTAAATCCCGACCGTCGTCTAATCCTTCGGCCAATGGCAGGCCGTCAGTCACACGAGCTATCATTGTAAGCTTCACCATTTTCCCCTTTCTTTTATCTAAAGAAAATTGAATTTGTGAGTGTAAAAGGTTTTTCAGTTCAGATCTTAATCACTACAATCAACTCAATGGTGAATTGTTCAATTTTCATCTGCAAGTACATTTCTGAGTAAAAACTGACTTGTTTAATTTTGAGATCAGTAAAATATGCACGGAAATATAATATGGAGATGTGGAGTTTGGATCAAAACAAACGAACGATCTTCATAGTAGATCTAGATCGGCTTAAATTAGATGAAACACAAAACACGCTTATTGAAGAAAATACAAAACAAAAATCAGATTGTAGCAAGAAGCATTCTATAAGATAAAACCAGATCTAAAGAACTACTCCACAATTCGAATCACGAGGCAGACGTGCCAATTTCTATTTCCATTCAGAAAAAAAAGATATACCAATTTCTACGATCCAGATCGGGATGAGATTACTTACGATAAATCCAGACTTGGATCAGCTTCGAGCTTCTGATAGATCGAATCTCCCTCCTTTCTTCTGCGTGTTATTTCGGAGAGAGCTGAGAGAGAGAGAGAGAGGGTCGGACGGATGCGGTGAATTGTGAAATGAAATCAATTAGAAAAATAATTCGAAATAAAACAATTAGGGGCCTGTTTGCTAGCGTAGTTTTGAGTAGGATAAGGAAGCCATGGGTGAAGGAAGCTAATGTGTGAACATCAGGAAGCCAAGAGCACAGGAAGCTACGTAAAACTGTATGAAAGTATCAAAGAGAGGTGTTTGATCAAAACACAGGAAGCTATGACGGATGTAATTAATTTCTTTGAAAAGGTAATATTACCATGCAATATTATATGAATGTAAATATGTACAATTCTTATTTTTATTTTTATAAATATCCTTATAAAATATAAATTATCAAATTAAAGTATATCACATATATTTTGTTAACATAAAACATGTGATATATATATTTCTTTATAGATTAAAAATGTCAAACTGAAGCTAGTATTAGAAAATTTTCATTCACAAATTATCTTAAATGTTATTCTTTAGTCTTACAAAAAATTAATTCTGTGAGTTTTCTTACTAAGTGTTAGCAAGATAAAAATGTTTGATAAGTACAGACATTTAACTTCTCATTTTGAATAGTTTTATCTTTTGAAGAGAAAAATTAATTGCATGAATTTGAATTTTTTTATATTTTAGAGCAAATCAAATTTGGTCTTTCCACCATCCAATCCGTGCAAAACGGAGGTCTGAGCGAAGTTTTCAAATTGGCCAAAAAGTAGGACATTTCCGTGGATTCCGTGCAAGGTTATGGTTCCTATATCATGACCACATTTGTAATCCTATTCAAAAATCATTTTCCTACCCAATTCGTGTTAAACAGTAGCACTTCCGAACAGGCCCAAAAAGAAGGATCTGTTTCTCGTCTGATGATGACACGTCATTATCGTAAGATTAAATGGCTGGGATGTTTCATATGACATCATATATAAGTAAAATAATATATAAGTTTATTATATTAAAAAATGAAAATTAACCAAAAAAATATACACACCATACCATATCATACGCGCAAAAAAATTAGCAAATTGAACAAGAGTATACGAGGACATAAATCACATATTCATTAAAATATAAATACTGACTTAAATACATGCAAAATAATATAGTAAACATTCGTTACACAAATCACAGCGCTGCAAACGCTACAAATAACCATTCAGCCTCAGTCTCAGCTCTCATGGTGTGACCAAATGCAACGGGAGGCATAAATCTTGCATGTCAATTCCCTTTCTTTCAACCCATTTAAAACCCAACCAAACTCCAAAACACTCTTTCTCTCTACCAAATGGACAAGTCATCATCTCCATGTGGCGCATGCAAATTCCTAAGACGGAAATGCGTGGCCGGTTGCATATTCGCACCGCATTTTCCATCCGAACAGGGCGGAGCGGCTCGGTTTGCGACCGTGCATAGAGTGTTTGGCGCAAGCAATGCGGCTAAAATGTTAGGCCGTGTGCCTGTGATTAGAAGAGGGGATGCAGTTATGACGATTTGCTATGAGGCTCAGGCAAGATTAGCAGATCCAGTCTATGGATGTGTTTCTGCTTTGCTCGCCTTACAACATCAGGTCTCTCACTCTATCTATTAGACTATTTTATATTGCAGTAAAAATAAATATTTAATACTATACAACTCTAAAATAAGTTTTTAACTCTATAATAAGTTTTTGACAACTTCATATGACGGTCAGGTCTTGAATTTTAAACTGAAGTCAGGTATGAAAAGATAACATTAGCTAAGATACAATCTTTCTGGATTGATTTTAAAATTTAACATTGTTGTATAAAAAAACTACAAGGGACGATTTTTTGGATTTTTTTTTATTTTTATAATTCATGCATCATTCAAAATCAGGAAAATGAAGATACTATAACATATGTTCAAGAAAAAGAAGATTAATTCTGCTTCTGATTTATAAACCATTCAAGGTGTCGATACTTCAAGCCGAGTTATCTATAACACAGACGCAACTGATACACAGTCAACTGGCGATGGTTGGAGCCCACCAGACAGCTCAGCAAGCCATGTTTGTGCCTCAGTCTTGCTCAAACAATATCTCAGTCTCTAATAATGCCATGAATATTGGCCTGCTGCATTCTTCCGCAGCGACTCAACGGAATCCATCAGAAGAAGAAGAGGAAGAGAGAGACAAATTTTAGCTGATTTATCACCGCATAAAAAAAATAGGGATAAGAATGAGAGAAATTGAAATATAAAGTATGTGTAAACAAAAACATTTATTGTATGTAAATCAAATGTAAATCCTGTCTTATGGAAGTATGAAATAAACACCAGCATGTATGCATGTACAAGATACCATTTTCTTTTCAATTACTAATTCATAAATAACAATAACATTTTTTTTTATAATGAACATTTATTAAAAAACTTACAATAAATAAATTATAGAACAATTAACCTCAAGTTTCTTCTGAAGGCAAAACACCTTTACAACCAAAACTCCCACAAAAACAAGCAATCCCCTCTCCATTTTCACCAACTTTCCCTTCCCCATAACTAAAACAAACTTCTTCTCCTTCCAAAATATCCCTACTTGCGAAAAAACAAAGTCTTGGAAGCAGAAATCCCGGATTTCTAACCAACACGGAATTCAGATTCCCACCGTCGCAAGAGTGGTTGATGAACCGAGCGATGTTTCCTATTTTGGTCGCGTCTATGTTTACTCTTAGACAGGCTTTGCCAGATGGAAGATGCTCTCTTAGAACTAGTAAAGCTGGCGAGATCTTCTTTCCTTTTTGGGAAAGTTGGTCGTATGTTTTCTGCCGGTTTCTTGTTTCTTCTGTTGTTAAATACTCACCTTTACATAGAATTGTTTTTATCAGTTACGTAGAACTATAGAAGAAATTATGATATAGAAAAAAATTTAGAAGAATTTTGTACCGGCATATTCGCAAACAAATTGGCCTTGTTGGATCAACTCAGCTGCATGAAGAGCCCAACCTTTTCTTGGATCTCTGATTATTCTCACCTTAACTCCAATTCCTCCCTGAGTCTTTCTATTTTCGCACATCAATCCACATTTGCACCTCTCTCCACATTCAATCAGAACCCCCAATTTCGTTTCATCCAAACAAGAACAATTTCCTTCAAAACACTCCTCCTCACAATCACACCCAGCTTCATCAATTCCATCAAGACCCAACCCAAAATTTCGCAATGTATTATGATTTGATCTATACGAATCTTCTTCACCTCCCCATGGCTGAGAGAAAGGAGAAGAAGGGGAAACGATGGAACTGGTTGTATAAACAAAATACGAATAAGGGTGATGAGGATTAGGTATAAATGGGATGGGATGAAGTTCAAGACCTCGGGCGGCGTCGGCGGCGCGGCGGAAGGTGACGCCGGCGGTGAGGCGACGGAGAGTACGGCATGCACCGGAGACGGCGGCGAGGTCAGGTGGGGCGAGGTATGGAAGGACGAAGCTCGCCCAGCCGGAGAGGTGGCGTTCTTCTTCTTCTTCAGTGAAGTTTGTTCCTTTCATTGAGAATGCAGGAAACCTCTGCTCGAGAAATTGGTTGAACAACAGTTTTTTAAAATCCAGGGCGGATTCCGGAAATGAAATTCGGAATTTAACTTTTCCAGGAATCGAAATTCGAATGTCAATTTTTCAAGGAATCGAAACTCGGAATTTTGCCTTTCGAAGGAGAATTTAAATTTTGCCAGGAGTCTGGATTCATATATCAGTAAATTTCTAAAATTCCATATTTTGATATCTAAACCACACCTCATTCCTTTGAAACGGCTAACCAAAACTACTGATTGTGCATACAAATTATTTAATAAAAATATGCCGCCCAAAATTATGCACGAAATTTATTTCCAGAGCCGAAATTAATTTCTCTATAAGAAAACAAATTTGTATTTTGAAACAGCAACAATTCCAAAGGAATGCTCAGACAAAAAAATAAACCAAATCACAAACTGGGCTGAACTTATTCAATCAAAGCCCCAATATTGTTGTAATAATAACCAAAAAATAACATAAATTTAAAGAAAAATGAAAAATAATTTGAATTGAGTGCTCAATTCATTCATCTCCTGTTGCTCTGTCCATAAGCGTTTTCTAGCACTGGAACTGCAGGGCCGTAAATTTTAGAGCATCTGTCATTAAATGATCCTACAAGGCGAGACACTACTTCTTTGAAGAACATGGACGCAACCTGCATTAAATGCCCACAATTAACTCATTAATCATAATATTAATAAATAATAATCTACATTAATGATATCGGCAGGAAATTACTGAAAATTAGCATTTAAAATAGTGAATTCACTCTCGATAAAATTCTAATTTACAAGTTGATTTCCTGTCAATATCATTTTATCCCAAGGTATCTATAAAATCAATTTTTTTTAACCAGTATTAAAGATAATAAACAAAATGATACAAAGGGACATATTGTCATATTTACCTGGCGGTACAACGGGGAATTAAACTTAAAATCCACCAAAAAATGAAGGTCACAAGTACCAGCAATTGGACCAGGATTAAATTCCCAAATATTAATCAAATGATCAAAAACCGCACTTTGCGACGCAGTTGTCTGAAACAAGCACAAACAAACAAAAAATAACACAAAAACAAAATAAACTAAACTAAACTAAACTATAAGACAAAATAAACAATTAAATAAATAAACAACCTTGATGTATTTGGGTTTCTCGAGCTCCACATGAGATACATAACTCTCAACGAGAAACTTAAATCCGATTTCTAATTCTGCATCAAATGATCCATTTTCATATCGTCTCATTATTCTTGAGCGTTGGCACCAGGGGAGAAAATCTTCGTATAAATCAACTGCTTCTACCACTGCAAATAATTGCTCAGGCGAATACCTAAGTTGTTGAAATATAAAATAAAAATTTAGAAAGATGTCAATGTAAACTTATGTAAATTAACAAAACAAATTTCCATTAAATTTGTAATTAAGCATGAAATTTTTTGACAATTTCACAAATAACATTTACCAAAATGTCATTTTAATACGCACTTTCTACCACCAGAAAGGATTTTTTGTTCAGAATTTATCATCATTTTCACAATTTATATGAAATATAAGCTAACCAGAAAGATAGTCATGGCGTTTAGAATCTTTACACAAATTATTAATTAATTTGAGAGGCAAGAAAAAATGAACATATAAAAGAAATCAATGCTGCATACCCAATTACACGCCTCTCTTCATAAGTCTTGGAAAGAACATTCCCCTCCTCTCCATCTCCACATCCAAGAAACCGCCTAATTTGGAAATTCCTCTGCAAATTTCCGACACAACGATCAATCTCCTTCCTCGAGTCAATCAAACCTCCGTTGCTCACGCCTCCAATTCGCGCAAAACTACTCAGAACCCTGGATTGGGGCAATCGATCCAATTTACTCGCGGTTTCTCCGCAGTTCCTCAACAGCCCTAACCCTAATCCATCTTTCAACTGCAAAACGCCATTTTTGGATGACAAGCCCCTCATACAGGCTTTGCAAGATGATAAAAACGGCGGCATTGTGTTAAATGATTTTCGCACGAAATCGAATCGTCTGCGTTTGACTTAACTCAATCAAGAGGGAAACGATTGGAGATTCTTATGGTTCAGATTAGGCGCGCAAGGATAGAAAAAGGGCGATAAAAGAATATTAGATTTTTTCAGTTTTTGCTCCTTTCTTTTTGGAGAGAAAGAAGGCGGCCGAAGCTTCTGCGATTTTATGAGGTGGACGAAGAAGAATAAAAAGAAAGAAAGAAAGAGCGCCGTGCTCGAATAGAAGAAATCCACCGCCTATTGCCTCTAGAAGGGTTGGCCAAGAAATTCTCCCCACCAAATATTTAATAAAAACCCGGAATTGGATTCCCAGTTCATAAACGAGAGATTTCAATTCATGACTTGTAGAAAAATCGGAATGTGAAGTTCCATGGGCCGTGCTAACCAAATAGTTTGTTTTCCAAACAGAAATGCGTGACGTCTTTTCTCGCTGAAAATAGCACGAGTGCAAAAAAATCGCTATTGTGCACTTAAGCTGATGTTTAATCCTCTCTAATGTTGTTTAGCCGACATAAATCTCGCTTATATAAGGTAGAAATACTACAAAAATAAAAAATTCTCTGTTTTTTTTTCTTATGTAAATTCGAAATTTGGGAAGATTGTTAAAAAAAAAGTCATGCTTTAAGTAAATACAGTTCGTTTCAGGTGAATTTTGTCAATTCCGCTTTTCTCATTACGCTCGCTCTTCTTTTCATGTTTTTTCATATGGAAATCATAAGAATTATCCAAAAGAGGTTGAAGAATGCAATGCGTGTAAGGTGTTCGACGAAATGCCTAGTATTTCTTCCAGTAGTAACAATGGAGATTTTGAATGGAAATCAGAAGATTTCTCATGGAATAACGTGATAGATAATCTTACAGAGAGGAAAGAGCACCACAAAGCCTTGTCTCTTTTCAAAAAAATGGTAAAGGAGTGTAAATATCTCACCCTTACAGCCTTTGATTGTGCTTTAAAGGCGTGCGATCAAAATAATGATTACTGGAATTTAGTTCTACAAATCCATGCAAAGACAATCAAGCATGGTTTTAGTGTTTATTCTGTTCTTTCCAACCGTTTAATTGAATTATACGCGAAAAGAGGGCTTATTTATTCCGCCAAACAAGTATTCGATGAAATGCCTGTTAAATACAGCAGTTCGTGTGTTGCAATTTTATCCTGTTATTCCCAAAATGCCCTAGGTGAGGAATCTTTAAACCTTTATTCTTCAATGCAAAATTCTGGAATTACACAAACGCCTTATATTATATCGAGTATTCTTAGTGCTTGTACAAAATCCAAACTTTTTAAACAAGGAAAGGTAATTCACTCACAAGCTCTCAAATTAGGGTTTCAACCCAACACTTTTGTAAGCAATGCACTAATCACACTATATTCAAAATCTAGAGATTTTAAATCAGTTGAAAATGTATTTACGGAAATGCCATTGAAGGATGAAGTGACATTTAATTCAATAATTTCAGGCCATGTACAAAATGGAAATAGTTTACATGCACTAGAAGTGTTTGATAGAATGATCCAATTTGGATTTAAACCTAATTTTATCACAATTTCAAGTGGACTTACTGCTTGTGCCTCAAATGGAGAAATTCAAAAGGGCAAAAAATTCCATTCTTATTTATTGAAGTCTGGATTTTCTAAAGATTATATAATTGAAGGTTCATTACTTGATTTATATGTGAAATGTGGTGATTTAGAGGCTTCACATAAATTGTTTAACTTGACAAATAAAGATAATGTAGTAATTTGGAACGAAATGCTTACTGCTTATGTGCAAATAGATGATTTAAAAAAATCATTAGAAATTTTTCAACAAATGCTTGTAAAAGGTATTACAGCAGATGAATATACATTTCCTAATATACTTAGAATTTGTGCTAATTTTAGAGAATTAGGGTTTGGTGAGCAAATTCATGCATTAGCAATAAAATCTGGTTTTGAGCTTAATGTGTATTTTGGTAGCGTATTAATAGATTTCTACTCAAAATGTGGTTTTATAGAAAAATCAAAGAAAATATTTGAAATTATGAATGAGAGAGATTTGGTTACATGGACCACTATGATTGCGGGATTTACTCAGCATGAATTTTGCATAGAAGCCCTTAAAACTTTCCAAGAAATGCAAAATTATGGAATTAACCCTGACAATATTGGTCTAGCAAGTGCTTTAAGTTCTTGCGCGGATCTTAAAGCGGTCAAACAAGGTTTACAAATCCATTCTAAAGCCCTTCTTTTTGGATATGCAAAAGATATTTCAATTGGAAATTCACTTATTTATTTCTATGCTAAATGTGGTAGGATTTATGAGGCTTATGAATCTTTTTTTGAATTAAACCCTAAAGATGAGATTTCATGGAACGGATTAATTTCAGGTTTTTCTCAAAGCGGGAAATTTGAAGAATCTTTGAGGGTTTTTGTGCAAATGTTGCAAACTAATTTTAAACCCAATTCATTCACATTTGGATCTGTAATTAGTGCTTGTGGCAATATAACTGGAATAAAACAAGGAAAACAAATACACGCAAGAATTATTAAAATGGGTCATGAACATGATTTAGAAATAAAAAACGCGATTATTTCTCTATACGCTAAATGTGGTTGTATTAAGGACGCAAAAATGGGGTTCTTAACTATGCGAGAAAAAGACGAAATTTCATGGAACGCAATAATAACTGCTTTTTCACAACACGGTTTTGGAACTGAAGCCCTAAAAATGTTTAATGAAATGATTCAAAGAGGTTTTAAGCCAAATCATATCACATTTATTGCTGTTCTATCAGCTTGTAGCCATGTAGGTTTAGTAGAACAAGGCATAAATTATTTCGAATCGATGGAAAAAACTTATAATCTTGTCCCAAAATTAGATCATTATATTTGTTTAGTAGATACATTAGGCCGGGCTGGCGAAATAAACCGCGCTAAAAAGTTCATAGAAAATATGAATATAAAACCAAATTCTATGGTTTGGCGAGCTCTTTTGAGTGCTTGTACAGTGCATAAAAACGCTGAAATTGGAGAAATTGCAGCTGAAAAAATTCTGGAGTTTGAACCGAATGATTCTGCTAGTTATGTGCTTTTATCTAATATATACGCTGTTAAAAACAAGTGGAATTGTAGGGACTTAGTTCGTAAAGTGATGAAAGATCGAGGGGTAAAAAAGGAACCCGGTTTTAGTTGGATTGAAGTGAAAAATGAGGTGCATTCATTCTTTGTTGGAGATAAAAACCATTTATTATCGGATAAAATTTACGAGTTTTTGAGGGGGGTAAATGAAAAAGTAGAAAAATTAGGGTACAAGCAAGAGAAATATATGCTT
This sequence comes from Juncus inflexus, assembly GCA_024447665.1. NCBI lineage: Eukaryota > Viridiplantae > Streptophyta > Magnoliopsida > Poales > Juncaceae > Juncus > Juncus inflexus. The sequence goes on along the minus strand of JAJHPC010000001.1, from coordinate 15,868,545 downwards.
TTGAGTGAAATTGAGCAAGAGGGAAGAGGGGACAATGGATTGGTACATAGCGAAAAGCTTGCAATTACTTTTGGTTTAATGAGTTTATCTAATTTGGTACCGATTGTTGTAATGAAAAATTTAAGGGTTTGTCAAGATTGCCATAATTGGATAAAATTTGTATCTAGGGTTTCTAGAAGGAAGATTGTGTTGAGAGATCCATACCGGTTTCATCATTTTGAAGAGGGGATTTGTTCTTGTAGAGATTTTTGGTGATTTTTATTTTATAGGATTTTTTTTGGTGATTTTAGATATTTTTTGGGTTTGATTAATCAATTGTTTATTTTTTTAATAAAATATACCTTACTTGATGGGAAAAAAATCTTTTGTTGTTTTAGATTGTTATAGAATGAACACAAAGATGTATTGAGTTTGTATTTCAGATCTCATTGGAATATTAGTTTTTTATTGTATATTGCTTATTTATTTAAGAATGAATTATATCAAGATCAAATAATTTTGCTGTAAATATATATTATTGTAGAAGCCTCAGTAGGTCTAATAATGGAAACCTGCCAATCATTTTATTTTCATAGGTGGTGACAAGTAGAATTATTGGTCTGTCAGCTATGCAGTCCCAAACTAAACCAATAGTGTGGAAAAAATACATGTAAAAAAATCTTAATTTTTTTCCTTTTATTACATGCAAAAATTGTCATAAAATTGCTTAAAATCTTTGGAATTTTTTTTTAATTGTGGATTGGAAAATTAAGAACTGTAAAATTTTATGTTTATTTTAGAAAAATTATGATTTATTAAGATAATGACGGTCCACCATCTATTAATTTATTATAAATAGCTCTTTCTTGGTAATTTCTAATGATATATAGTACTATAACATCTGCTATTCGTTCGTTTCTCTACCAATACAAGTTATTTACAGTCACTCGAATACATTAACTAATCTTGCCTCGTTGATTATTTTTAATCATTTTCATACATACCGTCACGAACGCCTGAAGTGAGAATTAATTCCTGTAAATTTAATTATCATGCATATATAACGAGAAACTATTAGTTCAACAAATAATACAAAGATAAGTGAATTTAAAACAACGTATCACCAAATTAAAAATCTACGAAACACACAAAAAGTAAATTAATTTAAAATATAACATGTCAATATTATTAGTATTGTTATTATAATAGGTCAATAATTTCCAAATATCTCATTTTCAACATTCAAACATAACTAAATTCCTATTCCCTCAATATATTACTTTCCTAACAAATATCTTTCCACATCTCTTACCCAACAACCCAACTCAACCCAAACCCTACATGAAAGAAAATCAAACCCCAAAAAAAAAAAAAAAAAATAGTCACTATATTTTTACACCAAATAAAACTCCATTAATAATTAGGTCAAAAATAAAAAAACCTCTCCATCTCAAATCTAATCCCATACCATCCCATGAAAGCAATCCCATCCGTCCATTCAAACCTCAACCCCACATCCAGCCCTACATATATATTACCCCAAACAAAAAACAAATAGGAAAGTGTGTGAGCATCCACTCACCTCACCTCCTCGATACGAAACACAAAATATATAAACAAATAAAAGAAAAAACAAATAGAAAGAAGCATTTACAGTGTTGTTTGTACACACACACACATCCGTTTTAGACAGAGCGGCGTGTGAGACGCAGCCCCATCTCTCCTCTTCTCTATCCATCTAATCTCCATTCTCTCCATTTTTCCTACTAATCCCAACCTAAATCTCGCCCTCAACAAGTTCCCATCGCCGAACGAACGATCGGAGAAGAAGCGCATGAGTTGTCGCTTGGTGAGAAAAACACATATTTATTTTTTTTTGGTTGATTTTTTGGGTGTTTGGGGTCCGATCGTCGGTTGTTGCGTAGGTTCGGGACCGATCTTGGCTGTTTTGTGTTGGATTGGTGTTTTGGTGCTTGTTTCTGGAAGATCGGTGATGATATGTCTTGGCGATGATGAGCAAGATGGTTCTTTTGTGTTTTGAAATTTAAGTTTTTGATGGGTGTGAGGATTGATTTTGGTCAGATGATCGGAAATCTGTTTGATGGTTTTTGTTTAGGTGAATAAGGGTTGGATTATGCGTATTGTAGATGATTTCAAATCAAGGAGATGGATTTTGTGGAATAGGATGATGAAAAGTAATCTTATTCAAGATTTCCATCTTTCTTGATCTGTAATTTCACGTTTCAGCGGTAATAAATCTTATTCCGATCGAAAGGAGTATAACTTTAGATGTTTCTCGTATCCATCAATTTTTTTTATTAGTCATAACCAAACAAGATTGAAAATATGATAACTGTTTGGAATAACGTTTTTCTACAGTAAACACCATTATTCATCCTTAGTTTATTTCCATCCTAGTATATCTTCTTACATTCTTGACACTTTTTCCTCCAAATAAGAACCACTATCAAATCATAATCTTGAAATTACTATCCCATTTCATCAATAATTACTTAATAATCACCTATTATTCCTCATCTCGGTCGCATTCTCACTACTTTCCATACTCAAATGCCCAAAATACACCATCCTTCACAACTACATTGTTGTTATTTCATTTCATTTTATTTTCAATTTATGCAGGAAGAATCCAGAAGGTAAGAAGAGCAGTGCATGGGGAGAGAGAAATGCCAGAGCTGAGAAGCGGGGTCCGCCAAGGTCGAAGATCCACCAAGGAAACTGACCAACAACAACAACCACAAACCCACCAACAAAACAACACCAACATACTCACAATCCCTCCTCCTGCTCCCGCTCCAGCAAGAGGCAGAGGCAGAGGGACAGCTGGCAGGGGCAGAGGCCGGCCAGCTCAGCGCGGCAAAGGCAGAGGAAGAGCCGCGATTCCGATTCCGATTCCGGTGATCGATCTTGAGAGTGATAAGCTGCCTGTGAGGGAAGTCGGCGCGGACAACGGCGTAGCGGGTCAGGGAAATAATAATAATATTAATAAGGAGGAGGTGGTTGTGAAGATGGATGAGGAGAAGCTGGTTGGTGGAGCGGCGGCGGCTGAGGATGATGGATCTACTCCTCCTGTTCCTGATAGAGTATGTTTTGTTGACATTTTTTGATTTTTTAAAAAGTATTTGCATTTACCAAATTTGCATCGAGTTATACATTGTTGAGTATTCATCGGTCCTTTAGGTACGAAATTTTAGTGGTGTTATTTTATATGTTTGCTCGGTTTTTAAAGAATTTTATCAACCTTTTGTTTTTATTTTTTTATCAAGTATTTGCATAAACCAAATTTGCTGCATTATTAAATATTCATGCAGTGTTAAGGTCTTTAGTGGTGTTCTTTTATATGTATTTACATGGTTTTAAAGCTTTTTATTCATTCCATTTTTCACACGTTAATTAAGTATTCATGCAGTATTTTAGCTCGAGGTGCATACATACACTATAATCTATTTATTGCTTTCTTTAATTGTTTAGTACTAACGATTAAACATTAAATGAGCTTAATCATCAAGCAAATGTGTTTCCAATACTAACTTGGTCTTCTTGCTAGGCATTTAATTTTGAAATGATAGTTCTTTTTTTCACTTTCTATTTTCACACAAATATTAATGATTTTTGATTTTTTTTTTTTGTGTAGGTTCAAGTAGGAAGCTCGCCAGCGTACAAAGTAGAAAGGAAATTAGGAAAAGGTGGTTTTGGTCAAGTTTATGTTGGGCGAAGAGTATCTGGTGGGACCGATCGTGTAGGTCCAGATGCTTATGAGGTATATATTTCTTTTTACTTCAGTATATTTTTTATAAACAGGAAAAATATATTTTTTTTTAATTTGTTTTTTTTTCTGTAATTTGTAGGTGGCGCTTAAATTTGAGCACCGTAATAGCAAGGGTTGCAACTACGGGCCTCCTTACGAGTGGCAGGTTTATAGGTAAATTACATTTTTACCCCTCTTATTTTTCGCATAAAATATTAAATGCTGCCTTATTGACATTAATAAGCTATTTCCAAACTAAGGTTTAATAATGGAGGCTGAATCGTGTAGTTCTTTTTGTACTTTTGCTAAATATTTATTTATATTCTTTTGTTGTAAGCTCGCTGAACGGGTGTTACGGAGTACCGAGCGTTCATTTCAAAGGACGGCAAGGGGATTATTATATTCTGGTAAGTTTGAATGATACAATTAATATTTAATTAAATCATTGAAAGTAATTTAATTGTGGTTTGTGAATTAATTATGCTTCTTATTATTTTCAGGTAATGGACATATTAGGACCTAGTTTATGGGATGTTTGGAATTCAGTCGGACAAGCGTAAGATAACTTTATTCCTATTTAAATAAACAGATTTTTGAAAAAAAAATATTATTAATTTTTCATATGGAATTATAAGTGCAAAATAATTAAATAAATATCCATTATATTGTACAGAATGTCGCCAAGCATGGTAGCATGCATTGCAGTGGAGGCTATATCTATATTAGAGAAGCTTCACATTAAAGGGTTAAATTTTTTTATTTCCTTTTAATTCGTTTGTTGAATTAATAACTTTTTGTTTATTGTACCAAACTAATTAATTAATTAATTTTCTCATTTGTCAGGTTTGTGCATGGAGACGTGAAGCCTGAGAATTTCTTACTCGGCCAGCCCGGCTCTCCAGATGAAAAGAAGCTCTTCTTAATTGATCTTGGTCTTGGTATGTTAATTAATGCCTTTTACAGGATAATTGATTTGTATTTTTTTTAATTTGTCGATTTTTTTTAATGTGATGTGAATGTGATGCAGCTTCAAGATGGAAGGAAGGAACATCAGGTCTGCATGTTGAGTACGATCAAAGGCCCGATATATTTAGGTTTGTTGCAATTAATTAATTTCTTACTTAAAATTATTTAATTAATCAATTAATTAATATATTAATATATTTTATACAGAGGCACAATAAGATACGCAAGTGTTCATGCGCATTTAGGACGCACAGGCAGCAGGAGAGACGACTTGGAGTCTCTAGCCTATACCTTAATCTTCCTCATCAAAGGCCGGCTTCCTTGGCAAGGCTATCAGGTAAAAACCAAAACCAAAAAAAAACCTTCTCTCATTTCCCTTCAAAACCCTAAATAAACCCTAATTTATAACACAGGGTGAGAACAAGAGCTTCCTTGTGTGCAAGAAGAAAATGTCGACATCAGCGGAGCAGATGTGCTGTCTCTGTCCGCTCCCTTTTCGTCATTTTCTGGAGACAGTGACCAACATGAAATTCGACGAGGAGCCGAATTACGCCAAGCTCATTTCGTTATTTGATAGCTTAATCGAGCCGCTCTCTCATTTAAGGGCGATTAGAATCGACGGCGCTTTAAAGGTAGTTTAATAATTAACTTTTTATTTATTAATTATTATAGTAATTTTTAGAATTGTTAGAGTTGCTGATTTAATTTAATTTGTTTATATATTTATTAAAGGTTGGGCAGAAAAGAGGAAGGTTGGCTGGACTTGAAGAAGACGAGCAGCCAAGAAAGAAAGTGCGATTAGGAAGCCCAGCTACTCAGTGGATCTCTGTTTATAACGCTAGACGGCCCATGAAACAAAGGTTATTTCTTTATTTCAAAAAGGAAACAAATAAAATAAAAGATGTTATGAATTTTACGTAACTAAAGATCATTTTTATTATTTTGGACAGGTACCATTATAATGTGGCGGATGCAAGGCTGCACCAGCACATAGAGAAAGGAAACGAGGACGGATTGTACATAAGCTGTGTGGCTTCGTCTACTAATCTTTGGGCTTTGATTATGGACGCTGGGACCGGCTTCTTCTCCCAAGTCTACAATCTCTCCCCCATTTTCCTTCACAAGGTTTGTTTGTTTGCCTTTTTTTTTCTTTAGTACTTTTTTATATGAGGGGTTATTAATTAGTTTATGGTTTGTTGTGTCAGGATTGGATAATGGAGCAGTGGGAAAAGAATTATTACATCAGCGCCATTGCTGGTGCGACAAACGGCAGCTCATTGGTTGTTATGTCTAAAGGTAAAGATTATAATTAAATATATGGTTGTTTACTCTTCTTTTGGCAAACATTTACTTATATGGTTGTTTATTTTTTTGTGTAGGCACTCCATACACACAACAATCGTACAAAGTGAGTGAATCGTTCCCGTTCAAGTGGATCAATAAGAAATGGAAAGAAGGATTCCACGTCACCTCAATGACGACAGCTGGCAGCCGTTGGGGCGTCGTTATGTCTCGAAACTCCGGCTTCTCTGATCAGGTACAAGTAAATAAATAAACAAACAATATCCTAACTAATTATTACTATTTTATCATTTAAAACAAACATATTTAAACTGTAAAGGTTTTTAATTAAAGAGTTGAATTTTCTACCCTAATGAAACTTTGTTATTTATTATTATTATTTAATTATTTAAATGAAAACGTGTTTCGACTTTGTTATTATGAATTATTTAAAAAAACATATTTTAATCGGAGTGTTTTATTTTTCATTTATTTTGACAAGGTGGTGGAGTTGGATTTTCTGTATCCAAGTGAGGGGATTCACAGACGGTGGGAAAACGGGTACAGGATAACAGCCACAGCCGCCACATCAGATCAGGCCGCTTTTATTCTAAGCATTCCTAAAAGAAAGTTGACTGATGAGACTCAAGAGACCCTTCGTACTTCCGCTTTTCCTAGTAATCATGTTAAGGTCCTTTCTCTCTCTAGAACTCTCTCTAAAAATGTTTCAACATAATTTATTGATGAAATTTTGATATGTTTTACAGGAGAAATGGGCAAAGAATCTCTATATTGCTTCGATTTGCCACGGCCGGACGGTCTGTTGATTGTTGGATGTCTGGCTGGTAAAGTCTATTTATGAAGGTGGTAAATTAAATTATAACAGGATTTGGGTTAAATGATTAGGGGGAATTGATCGATTGATGATTAATTGATTAATCTCCATTTGCATAGTTTGGGTGTAGCCTAGCCCCTCAAAAGGGCAAAATGGGATTATTAAAAAGTGAGAGAGTGAAAGAGAGAGATGGGATTATTATGGGATTTGGTTGGCCTATGTTGTTAGTGTTATCCCTTTGTATAAATAAAAAAAGAAAAGGATGTTTTGTGCAAGTAGGCAGAAAATTAGGCCTTGTTTGTTTGGGTGAAACAAGGCTTAATGTGATCTGAAATCCTTGTACACTTTTGTTACTTTTGTTATTTTTTTTTTTGGTTCAACGCGGGAAGCCAAATTTAGGCTTTTGAATTGACATATGGCTTAAGTTATATTATATTTATGAATCCATTTGGTCTTTTATCTTGCTTCTTTTCTGTGATGAGTTGTGCCATTTCTATTGTATTTCGAAATTTGAAATTTTTAAACTTCGAACTTAAAAAAAAATTAGAGAAAATGGGTCGTGATTATTCATGGTTCAGAGTGAAACGGCTGAATATATATAATAATAAAATTGAACATGGATTTCTTACAAATCAGTGTTGACTTATAAATTAATTACTTCACACATTGAATCATGTGAAATGGATTAGAGTATTTAATGGAATAGTATGAAAGGGAATACAATACTTTAAAGCAGATTCGGCCAGCTTAACAGGGGACCAGTTGACTCGATTATTTAAAAAAAAAAAATCAAAGAATTGCACCTGGCTGAGACAGAATTTAATGTTTACTTTCTGCACATAACTTGTTCAATTCAAATTCTAACACTCTTTGGCAGAAAAAAAAATGATTAAAATTTAAAAACGTTCACTTTAGTCCTATTGCGATTAGGCCTAATAAAGTTGCAAGTGCCTAAACCACTTCAATTGGATCTCCTTTTTTCTACTCAGAATGTTCATGTGACTAAATCTTTATTTCAAAGCCATATTTTTTTCAAATGGAAAACGTTGAAAGATCCGTATAGCATGATTCAGCTCTTACATTAGCACATTAGCCACTTTACTTTTATTTAAAGCCATTGATTTGGGAAAATATTATTTGGTATTAAATGATTTTTGTTGGATCCAGATTCAAAAACATTATTTTTAGTTGAATCAGATTTTACGGGCTCAAATCACAAGGTATATTGATTTTAGTGTCCTAATTACGTTACACTTTTGCACCTCTTTTTTTATCTTTACACTCCACTGTTATAAAATACAAACAATTTAAACAGAAAAACATAAAACCTAATATATGATACTAATTCAGATCAAATCCCACTACATACTAAGTTAATAAATTCAAATCAACACTCAAAAATCAAGCCCCAAACTAAACCATGAAGCACAAAAAATCCCTCTTCTTTGTCACACTATTTGTCAGCATCGTCTTCTTTCTCCAGTCCATGACTCTCCAGTTCCCACAGCCCTTCTCCTCCTCTGTCACCGCCAACGAAACCCTAATCGCCATGCTTCGTGACTCGGTCACCTTCTTGCCTCTCAAAGACCTCCGTTTCAAGGACAAACCAATGGCAGGCCATACATGGTTCATGAGCTCGATAAACGATACTTTTGAATCCAACGACTCAGAATACCTCCATTTCCCCTCAAACACATCCAATGGTCGGTTACTCTGCCTCTCAGCTCCCCATAGATATGATGGCACAAAAAACTCCTACGCTTTTGCATATCATGATGCACTGCCACGTGGCGCGATTCTGTTACCAGGGGTGACGTATGTCTCCGACACATACTACGATTATACAAACCTCTGGCACGGGATCACAACAATGTCACCATTTGTTGGCTGGTACATGAGGAGAGGCTGCGCGGTACCGCCATCAAGATGGATCTTGTTCCACTGGGGCGAACTGCGTACGGAAATGAGCAACTGGCTGAAATCCATTGCTGAGGCTTCAATCGGGGAGGTGAAGATAGAGGATTTCACAGGGATTGAAGGGCCGGCGTGTTTTGAGGAGGCAGTGGTGTTCAGGCACAATCAAGGCGCCATGAAGTGGCCGGAGAGAACTGGAGAGGTTTACGAGAGAATCAGATGCATGGTGAGGAAGAGTTGCAAGGTAGAGATGGAGAAGATGAAGCGGAGTAATAATGGAGAGGTGAGAATGACGCTTTTGTTTAGAAACAAAACGAGGGCGTTTAAGAACGAGACGGCCGTTGTGCAAGCTTTTGAGGAGGCGTGTAAGAATGTGGGAAATTGTAGGGTTACATCCGCAAAATCTGAAACTTTGTCGTTCTGTGACCAGGTTTGTGTTTCTTTTGTTATTTTGATTTTTTTTCAGGCACGGCTTTTTTTTTCGCTAAAAACAATATATAGAGACAATAAACAATATATAAAATAAAAAAAATAATATATATGATTCATTTTTTTAAACAATACATAAAGACAATAAACATATATATGTAAAACAATAACAATAAAAAAAGCATATATAAAAAATAATATATTGAAAAGCGGAAAAAACAGTATATATAAAATTCCGTTGCGTTTTGTGCGTGTGCTCTAGCCTGTCATTCTTTCAGATTCCCCATTATTTCCTATTTAGATTTATTATTTTTGGCTATATTATTTTCACTTCAATTTATAATTTTTGGGGCATATTGTTGTTTATTTTGATTTATTATTTATTAGATATATTATTTTCTATTTCGATTTAATATTATCTCAATTAACATAATTTTCTATCTTTGTCTTTAAAAAAACATATTTTTTGAGGTAGAAAAAAACATATTTTATGTCTTCGAACAAATTTATGTTAAGTGAGACGGACATAAAAATTTATCTTCGAAGAAGTTTAACATATAATTTTTTTTCAGGTGAGACTATTAAGCGATACAGACATACTAGCGACACCTCATGGCGCACAAATGACAAACTTGATATTCATGGACAGGAATAGTAGCCTGATGGAATTCTACCCATTTGGGTGGAAAGAAATGGCTGGTGCAGGACAGTATGTATTTCACTGGCTGGCTAATTGGGTCGGAGTGAGACATCGGGGAGAATGGCGAGATCCTGCTCCAGATTGTAATGTTGATGTTGATACAAGATCACAGTGTTTGAATACTTTTAAGGATAGATGGATTGGACATAATGCGACCGAAATTACGAAATGGGCTAGTGAAGTCTTGCAAGAGTTTAAGGAGCATAAAAAGAATTTTGGATTTGTATCAACGCAGAATTTGGATTCGTGTTGGTGCGGATAGTGGCGCATGAGATTTGGAGAAATACGCATGAAGTTGATTTTTGATGAAATGATAGAATTTGTAGAGAAGGAAACCGTATGGCCTTTTTTTTTTTTTTTTTGTATTGGATGAGATAGAATATTTATATTGAAATTTATTGAGGGTAAATAATGAAAATGCAATTTTGGGCATTTTCCATTCATGAAAAAAAACTTTGTTTCATTTTCTTTGTTCTTAGAAAATAGATATATAGTCCCAAATTTCTCATTTGGAACTATATTTCTTTGCAAAAAAAATATAGCTATCCCAAGAGGTAGACCAAATGAGAAATTTAAGTGAACAATAAGATTGAAGAGTGAGATAAAAGAGACTGATAAAGAGAAACCAATGTTGCAATTGCAACAGAGGCTTTTTATTTCATCCAATAGTCAAAACTCAAGTGAAACTGTGAAAGGGGCAAAATTAAAAAATAAATCAAGTTTACCATTGATAGTTTTTAACGGACATGGTTTACACCACTCAATTTCATTATAACAACTATTATTCGTATATAAACTTTGTTATGCTAACTAGAATCCTTTATACGCCAACACACCAAGTGTTCTCAAAGAATTACACGATTTCAAATCTCCGAAGATAGACTTGATATCTACAACCAAGATTTGAAATCTCAGATTATATATAATATAAATAACCAGAACTTGATATATTTACAAACCAAGATTTCAAATCCAGATTCATCTTATATTCAGATTTTGGATTCCTTAGTTCTTCCTTGCCTACTGTCCTCTCCTCACTCTACTAACAACACTCAAACGCTCCAGATAACACACACACACACACACACACACACACTATAGATATTCATTAATGCCTCTGTTTTCCTCTGGCCTTTCTTCTCCTTCACTTCCCATCCGAAGAACACACCAACACGAAATTCGCGCCCAATTCTCCACTGACCCACCTCCGCGTGTTAAAATCCCAACGGCTCCATGGATGACGAGCTCTTCAGACCTTCTTCTCTCCGACCTTCCCTCCGACGACCTCTCCATGGACCAATTATCCAACGAGAGAACAGAAAGAACGCGCTCTCTCACCGCACGAATTCCCGGTGGACGTACGAGAAAGTCGATTCTAGAGGTGATAAAGTCCGTTAAATCGTTGCAGAAATTAGACCCGATTGAGGAATTTGAAGGAAAGGATGAGGGAATTGAGGAATGGAGTGAGGAGAGGGAGAGACCGAAAATGCCGTGGGTTGGAGGCAGGAATGAGAGAGATAATGAAATTGTGGTTTTCAGGAGAGAGAAGAAGAAGAGAGAGGTGACGGAAGCTGAGAAAAGAATTGCGCCTGATGAATTGCAGCGATTGAGAAAGGAAGCGGGTAGAATAACCAGGTCAGTAAATACAAGAGTTAACTCCATTTCTTTTCTTAATTTTAGAATTAATAAGACTAAAGAATACATGAATAAACAATCAAAAGGTGGGTAAAGGCGAAGAAAGCTGGAATTACAACTGAAGTAGTCGAAGAAATAAAACAAATTTGGAAATCTAATCATCTTGCCATGGTTCAAATCGTCGACCCTTTAAGGAAAAACATGGACCGAGCTTGTGAAATCATTGAGGTCTCCTTTATTCCCACCATTTTATTTATTTATTTACATATTATTTCCAATTAACTATTTCAACCATTTCAACCTACTATATTTCAATTTTCTCAATCAGTTTAATCTTAAATTCATCTCTATGCAGACTAAAACAGGAGGCTTGGTAATCCTAACCAAAAAAGACAAGCTCGTTATCCACCGTCTAAACAATTACCAAAAGCCCCCTCTAAATTCACATAATTCAGAAAAAGAAGACATTGTAAAAGGAACTTTATATGAAAGAGAAACAGACAGACTGTTAAACAGCCTGGGCCCGCGATTCATAGACTGGTGGTGGCGGGGCCCGCTGCCAGTGGACGCGGATTTATTGCCGGAAATTGTTGAGGGTTTCAGGACGCCTTCTAGAAGGTGCCCGCCTGGTGCCAGGCTGGCGCTATCTGACGCAGAGCTGACGTGGCTGCGGCTGATTGCTCGGTCTCTGCCCACTCATTTCGCTCTAGGTAGGATTGATTAGGCGGAGTGGGATTGTTATCCTTTGTTGGTTTGTTGTGGGGTAGTAAGGGAAATTTGTGAAAAAGTCCCTGCATTGTGCCTAAATTGCAAAAAAAATAGTACCTCCCATTAGTTTATATATAATCCTGTTAAATAGGCATAATGCAGGGGCTTTTTTGATAAAAATAAAGGATAGAAGGGGAAAAGATCAAATGAGTGCAAACTAGTTACAATAAAATAGGGAGTAATTTTTTCTCTAACTTGTAATTGTTTTTATGAAAAGGGAGAAATAAGAAGCTTCAAGGCCTGGCAGAGGCAATAATTAAACTATGGGAGAAAAGTCTTGTTGCAAAAATTGCAATAAAAGTCGGTCTTTTAAATACTAGTCATGTTGAAATGGCTTCAGAACTAAAGGTACACTTATTATTATTATTATTATTATTGAAGTAGCTCATTTTTGGTGCCTTAACTTTTTGTTGGTCCAATTTTGATCCCTTTTTGGTGTGCATAATAAAATATTTGGTTTTATTTTTGCAGCAACTAACAGGAGGTGTGGTCATATTAAGAAACAAGGATTTTATAATATTATATAGAGGCAAGGATTTTATCACAGAAAAAATTGCTAATTCTATAACCGAAAGAGAATCACAGATTCATGAGATACAAAATAAAGAGGAAGAAGCACGAATTAAAGCGGCTGATTATTTTCGGCTTTTGAATAAAAAAAGTAATAATAATTACATGGGTTCTAGCGGATCCTTTAGGGAGTACCAAGATTTAAAATCGAACTTTTTTGAGGGTGAAAATGGAAATTTTGAGGATGTAATGAGATTAGAGGCTGAAAAGGAGAATTTGATGAAGGAAATTAAGGATCAAGAAAAGAAACTTTTTATTGTACGGTTTTGTTTTGACCTTTTTCTGAAATTTTTTGGATATTTTTTATTTTTGGTGTTTGATTATTTGTTGATTTATTATGTGTAACAGCTTATGAAAAAGATAGAGAGTTCAGAAAGGGAGATGAAAAATTTGAAAATTTTATCAGGGGCTTATGTGCAAGATTGCGACAAAGAGCTTCTGACTGAAGAAGAAAGAAGAACTTTGAGATCAATCGGTCTCAAAATGGACCAGCATTTAATGCTCGGTACTCAAATCAAACCAAATTTTATTTAATCTCATTACTTTCCTTATTTTATTTAACCTCATTACTTTCCTTATTTTATTTAACATTCTTTTTAATTTAATTTAATATTTAATTTTAAAGGTAGGAGAGGTGTTTATGACGCAGTAATTTCAACTATACACCAGCACTGGAAGCACAGAGAGGTCGTAAAAGTAATTACGAAACAAACCGGGGTCATAAGCGTAAATTACACAGCAAAGCTTCTCGAACTAATGACAGGCGGGGCCCTTGTGTCAGTGGATAAAGTCAGGAGCCACCATGAGATAGTTATTTACAGAGGGAAGAATTATAGGCCTCCAATTAAGTTATTGCCAGATAATTTGTTGACTAAAAGGGAGGCTTTGAAAAGGTCGATTGAGATCCAGAGACGAGGGGTAATTTTGTAATTTTGTGATTTTAATGGGGGGTTTTGTGTAAAATTGGTTTGGGTGTAGTGTATGATTTTTGTTTTTGTTTTTTGTTGGTTGCAGTCGTTGAAGTTTTTTGCTTGGAAGAGAGAAGAATCGCTCAGGGAGCTGAAAAATAGAATGGTATGTGGTTTTATTTTTTCCTTTGATAATATTTGGATTTTAGATAATTATTATTAATTTTTTTTTTCTTAGTTGGAAGGGTGTTTGAAAAGTATGATAAATTTAAGCATGCTTGTTTTTGTAGAGTGATTTGGAAGAAGAAATTACAAAAATAACCTCACGGAAAGGCGAATTGCCAAGTTAAGATTCATGGCGTGATAGACCTTTTGTATAGAGGAGCAAAGAGCTTTTTAGGGTTTGTAAAATTGAAGATATTTTCCTACTTGGGATTTAAAATTTTATTTATAATTTCATGATGTATAAAACTGTACAAAAATTAGCTCAATAACACAGTTGAAGCTAGAATAGTTTTTCGGGACCTAATAGTGCATGACGGGGGTTTTTCGTCGTGCAACACGACCTTTTTTCTTTTTCGCGAAAAAAAACAATATATAGAGACAATAAACAGTATATAAGATTAATTTCTTGTAAACAATATATACGTAAACAATGAAAAAAAGTATGTATGGAAAAAATAGTATATTAAAAAATGTAAAAACATTATATGCAAATTTTAAACAGTAAAAAATGCATAAAAACAATGAGTAAAGAAAAATTGAGGGACGAATTGAGTAAAGAAGGAAATTTAGGGCTTAGGTTCGTTCTATCGTTGAAGAAGAAAAATTGTGGGAATAATTGACAAGGTCTCATTCTATCGCCGAAACCCTAAATTCAAGCTAAATCAAATAACGGTCCAAGTTGGGTTGTTACAGATCTCTTGCGATCTCAATCAGTGTTACAAATTCAGCCAGTCCGGTATTTCCTTTTTTGACCCCAAGATGGGGCTCCTTTTTCATTCAAATGGATCCCATGTTTGACCTTAGCTGATTCCACCATTTCTCTCCTCGATTCTCTTCCACCTGGTAATTAATTGCTATGATGATCCTAGCTCCTTTGTCCTCTAATGGCGTTCACGATTCACACTCTCCTGCTGAGTACGATTTGCAATAAATTAGTTCGAAATTCTGAATCTGGTCATATTCTTCATACAATTATATAGCCAAATTTTTTATTTTTTCCATTTTTATTTTTGTAGAACAAAGAAAAACACCACAGCAGACAACGGTTTATGAATTTCTCAAGGGGAAAATACTAGACGTATTTCTTGAATATAGAGGATTCAGAGTATCATTTATCAAAAGCTATATGTCACAAATATTTTTTCGCCATAATTCAATTTTTTTTATTTTTGTAGCTAGCTTTTGTATTTTCTTGCATCTTTTAGTTATCTTTTTAATTGGGTTTATTTTTTGTTATTTTTTTTTTATTTTTTGTTGAATTTTAGGTAGAGTTGAATCCATCACTTGCAGATGCATGGTTATGCTTAGGCAATTGCTCTTGGAAAAAATTAAAGGCGATCTCGTTCAGGCAAAAAGTTGCTTTAATTTTGCACAAAACAAGGTATTATTTCACATTAATTAACATTAACTAACAAAAGAGAAATAAAAACATGAAAAAAAAAATATGAAAATAAGGTGCTGAATGAAAAAAAAAATTCTCAGATTTTTAGCACTTATATTATTTAATACGTATTTTGCAGGGTCCGAACAAGAACGTTCTTGTTCAGCTCTCAATGCTTGTAAGAAGAATGTTTCAAGGTAAAATATCTAATTATTTTATTCATTATTACAATTTGATAAAAAGAGAAATTTCACGAAATAAAATATTATTGACTTGAATAAATTTATTATTATATTGTTCGCTTCTAGATTTTATAAGCGGAATTTATAATGTAGCTTCTTGATTTTCATATAATATTTTATTATTTTAGTAATAATAATTTATATTTTAATTCATACACAGGCAGAGAAGATCAAGCAGCTTCAGTTGAAAAAAGCATTAAATATGCAAAAGAAGCCTTAAATTTGGATATTGAAGACGGAAACTCTTGGTTTAATATTTCATTTCATTTTTTTTAATTTTTTTCTCCCCTTCAATAATATGATTCATGTACATTAAATAGACACACTAATATTATATTTTTCTTAGATACTTTTGGAAATGCATCTCACCAATTTTTTTGTGAGAGGAGCGTTGGATTTTTCCGAGCTTCAACGTTCTATCAAAGCGTACCAAAAGGACATAGAACAATTGTTTAATTTAATTTAATTTATTTTTATTTTTGAACTAAGTTTTTTTTGTATCAAGAGAAGGATGAAGCAATGAAATCAAATTCAGATCTGAGTTTCCACTTATGCTACAGTAATTACAAAAAACACCCTAATTAATCAATTTTTTTATTATCTTGATTGTATTTATTTATTTCATTTTTTCAGACGGATAAATATTTGGAAAATTATGAAAGTGCGCTTCATAGATTTGAATACTTCCCTATTACATGGAAGGACGGATTGGAAAAATGAAGGAATTGAGAGTTATATGCATTGTTGTTCACATATGATACCACGTATGCTCCACATATACACATTGTTGCTCACATATGATACTACATATGCTCCGCATATATGCATTACTGCTCCCTGCAGTCCCCCTAGCTTCGTCCACGATTATTATTAAACAATAGCTATACAAGAAATACTTAGGTTTTCTTTGATTTTTTTCTTGCGTCTCAATCTCAATCTATACGCGATGAAATTATTCTCAAGTAGGGCCCACTCAATGCATTGAGGATTGATCCCACTTTCGTTGAAAAGTTCTCGTCCATTATAATTAAAATTTGCAAGAAAGTTAGCTACTTGATTTAGCTCGCGATATACATGTATTACCTCGTAATCATCCTCTTCGGTTATTAAACCTCTTATATTGACATGGTGGGATACCACCAATATTTTTCGATACTCGATTTTATTTTATTAAAACCTTTGTCCATAGTTGTATTATCACTGCAAAATAAAATGCTCTTATATCCTTCTATAATTTTTCTAAAAGCTTCTACTTCAGCAACATTATTATCAACAGAAGTGAGTCCGTCCAATTCTAAAGAAAATTTCTACTTCGTTCCTACATGTATTACCTTGTAATCATCCTCTTTAGTTATTAAACATTTTATTTATGACATGGTGGGATATCACCAATCCTTTTTTTTTTACTCAGTTTGTTTATTAAAACCTTCGTTCACGTACTTACTATCACTACAAAATAGAATGCTCTTACATGCTTTATTTTTACAATGTTGTATAAGTCTACTAAAACATCCATTACAGCAATATTATTATAATAAAAAATGAGCCCATCAAATTCTAAACAAATGTAAAGATATTAGATAGCTCTTTGTCTCTTAAACATGCTCCCAAGCCTATTCTTTCTTCCTCCCAAGAAGCGTTTGCATATTTGTTATTCCTCATATGCGATACATATATCATATTCCACATATGTGATACATATATCATATTCCACATATGTGATTATACATTCAAAATTCAATTTTGTGAAATTATGATGAGTGGGATGTGGGAAATGAATGAAATGAATATTACCCTAATTCTTGTAAATGGAAGGCAGCCTTCCATACAACATGTCTCTTGCGCTTCTGCTGTTACACAAAACAAAGCGTGAAGTTCTATTGTGTTTGTTTGTTTGTAGTGTGAATATTGTCCAAAATGTAATGATTAGAACTTTATAGCTCCACAGGTAGTTTATTTTTATTTTTATTTATAACTGAAGAGCTAGTATTATTTGGGATTGTAGTGGTTTATTCTTTCTAATATATAAAACTTATGATTTATTGACATGTGTTGATTTGCTTGATTTTTTGTAACCATTATATGAAGATCAATATGATGCGAGTCATATTCAACCAATGAGAAAAATTCCACAATTAGCATATCAAAGAAATGTTACAGAGCTCCACCTTAACCCACTAACCAACCAATTTATGTTACAAATAATTTTTTATATCATCAATTATGATATTTTATTTTTGTGGTTAACACTAGACGCTAGATGATTAATGTTTTAATATATTAGTTAAATATTATTATATTGTTTTATTTTGTTATCTTTTTTATTGTGTAATAGAAAATAACATATCAATACTTATTAGAAAGAATGTGAACCATACGTCAAATAATTTATGTTAGAAAGAATTTTTTATATCTATTGACCATCATATCACTAATTATGATATTTTTTATTTTTGTGGTTAATACTAGATTATATGTTATAATATATTAGTTAAATATTATGATCAATATAATAATATTTTATATTTATTATACTTTTTTGGTTATGTAATATAAAATAATATATCAATAAATAGAATAATGTTCTCACAAAATTAGATAAATGTTAACCATTTATGAAAAATAATTTATTAATACAAAATAATATAAAATTATAGTTAATTTAATTATTATGATTAAAATAAAAAAATTATCTACTCAAATATTATATTAATCTAAGGTTATGAAGTAATTATAATTAATTTTATTATTATCCAATTAAATTTAAATTAAGAAAATAGTTGATTAATTTTTATATCCAAATGAAAATAGTTGATTAATTTTTATTTTGCAATAATATCTGAGAAAGTGAATAGAACTTGTTGTAAGTTCATAAGCTCATTAGTGAATTCGGCCCCTAAATGTCCTCTTTAATTCTGGCCCATGAAATAAATAGTATCTATTTTATTACGGATACTAAATATACGAGAACCCGCTAAATATTAATCCAACTTAAATCCGGCCCATGAAGTACTATTCTCTTCTTCTTTTCTTTTTGGCGGGTACAGTTAATTCGACCCGAAACCCGACATCTTCTTTCACTCTTCAGATCTCAGCGACCATCTCCTCCTTCTTCTACTTCTTCAGCAAACAGAATCAGAGCAAGTCTCGAGCTCGGATCGGGATCAGATAATCAGATATGGCGCTAATGGCGGCTCTGGAGGCGGATCTCCGCGCTCTTTCAGCCGAGTCCCGCCGCCGCTATCCCGCTGTCAAGGACGCTGCTGAGCACGCCATCATCAAGGTCCGTTTTGCACTCATTTCCCCCCTCTAAGATATCAAATTCTCGTTTATATACGTTTTAAAGTTAAAAAAGCGCTTGAATGTTATTTTTCGATCATATATTTAGCTCAATTCATTGCTTGTTTATTGAGTGATTAATGAATACTGGTGATACTTTTCAACTGAATAATAAATATTGTGATATTTTCAGCTGCGTTCTCTATCTAGCCCGAAGGAAATTGCACAGAATGATGATATATTGCGAATTTTCCTGATGGCATGTGACGTAAAATCAGTGAAACTAAGTGTGATTGGTCTCTCTTGTTTGCAAAAGCTCGTATCACATGATGCTGTAAATCAGTCAGCTCTGAAAGATATATTATCTACTCTGAAAGATGTAAGTATATTTTTTCTGTTAAAATTAAATATTGTATTCAAAATATCTTTTTATACTTTCTTTGATATTTTATTACTTGTGATTTGGCTCAGCATGCAGAGATGAACGATGAGAGTGTTCAACTCAAAACCTTACAAACTATTCTAATCATATTTCAATCACATTTACACCCTCAAAGTGAGGTAAAAAAAATATCAGAATATTTATTAAACAAGTCAATATTCATCTCCTGTTTGAAGTTTGAACTCATTAACATCGCATTCTTATTTTTTAATTAATTCCAGAATAACATGGCTCAAGCTCTTGGAATATGTCTAAAACTACTCGAAAGCAACCGTTCTTCTGACAGTGTTCGCAAGTAATTTCACTTAAAAAAAGACTAAATTCCATTTCAACATACTTCTAATTTTGATTTAACTTTCATTTTTCATTTTTAATTTCTTATTATTTTATTATTTTGGTAGTACTGCTGCAGCGACATTCAGACAGGCAGTTGCACTTGTATTCGATACAGTTGCAAATTCTGAAAATCTTCCTTGTGGAAAAGCTGCTTCTACGAGCCTTCTTTCACGTTCGAGTTCTGTAACTGACAGTGTATCTCGTAGTTTTCGCCTTTCAGTGTAATTTTCTTTCCTTCCATTTAAATAATCTATTTTAGTTGTATATATGAAGCAAAAAAGACTTTATTATTGTCTTATGAATATGTGAATGTGTTTGAATTTTTGATAGGTCAACAGAGAGTAAAGTATCATTGAGGGAAGAGCTGAGTAAAGAAGGAAAATTAGGGCTTAGGTTGCTGGAAGACCTGACAGCTCTTGCTGCAGGTGGATCTGTATGTGTGAATATTTTTATTTTTATTTTTATTAAAAAAAATTAACTTGGCAGAGTAAATTTAATTCAATTTGATTATTTTTGTTAAATTGATGGACTTGTTTGTTTATTTGGTATTCAGGCTGTCTGGTTGCGGTCTACTTCAATTCAGAGGATTTTTGCTCTTGATATACTTGAGTGAGTAATTTTATAGTTTTTTATAATGTTATTTATATTTTATTTCTAAATAGTTATTCTTAAGATATGGTTATTTAGGCGTAATAAAATCTTAAATTTGTTGATTTTTGTAGGTTTGTGTTGTCTAATTATGTTGCAATCTTTCGGACCTTGTTACCCTATGAGCAGGTTCTTATTGAGTAAATTTTTGCATTACTAACTTAGTTTTATTTCTAATTTTTTATATTGAAAGTGGTATAATAATAATATGTAATTATATCAGGTTCTAAAGCACCAAATTTGTTCTCTCCTCATGACCTCACTAAGGACAAATATAGAGGTAGTGTATTCATTTTCTTCATTACACTTTTGTACATAAATTGAAAATTATTCATGTCATATTATTCTGTTTCCACTTGTGAGATTTGGATACTGAATAATTCAGAAACCCGTTTATGGTTAAAACTGTAGAGTTAACTACAATATTACCCACAAATTAAAAATATGCAAAAAATAAGTAGCTAAATCTAAAGAGATCAAATTTAAACAGCATTTTTTTTATTTTATTGGATTATAGCTTGAAGGAGAAGCAGGGGAACCTACTTTCCGTAGATTGGTTCTTCGATCAGTTGCTCATATAATTAGGCTTTACAGCTCATCTCTTGTAACTGAAAGCGAGGTTTATTTAATATCTAATTTCTTTTCCATTTGTTTTCATACATAAAGTCTGATTTTTGCAATCTTATTAATTTATAACTGAATATACTTTTTCTTATTGTTTTGGCAGGTTTTTCTTAACATGCTAGTGAAAGTAACTCGGCTCGATTTGCCACTGTGGCACCAAATTCTTGTGCTAGAAATTTTGAGAGTGAGTTAAATGCAAGCTAAACTGTATATTTTATTGTATTAATTTAATTCGTTCTTTGTGAAAAATTTAGGGATTTTGTGTGGAAGCTTGCACACTCCGTCTACTTTTCCAGACATTTGACATGTAAGTTGTAGTACTAACTTTGCTATTTTGTTGATGCGATAAGTTTCTTACTATTTTGTTAGATATTATTTTTAATTGCTTTATTTTTTTTTTGCAGGAATCCGAAGAATACAAATGTTGTGGAAAATATGGTCAGAGCACTGGCTCTAGTTGTTTCAACTATACAGATGGTATTTATTTTTTATTTTCGACTATACAAATTACAAATGGCATTTTTTGGTTATTTTATTAAATTTTTTATATTAATTTTTAAGGGAATAATGTATCTTCATATTGTAGGTTTCAGATTCAAGTGAAGAGAGCCTGGCAGCTGTTGCTGGAATGTTCAGCAGTAAAGCCAAAGGTTCTTAAATAAAAAAAATCATAAATAAATACAACTAAAAAACAATGAAAGAAAATAAATGTTTTTTATATTCATGAATTTAGTGGATTTATCAAACAAATGCCGTATTGTTATCAAAAAATAATTATAAATAAAGTTAAGGGTTCTTAACATTGTTCATCTCACAACAATCACAAATACAAAGTAAATACAAAAAATAAAAATTAATGTTTTTTTAATTCAGGAATTGAGTGGATAATGGACAATGATGCATCAAACAACGCTGTATTAGTTGCAAGTGAAGCTCATGCAATTACTTTAGCAATTGAAGGCCTTTTAGGTGTAGTTTTCACTGTTGCTACTCTCACGGATGAAGCTGTTGATTCTGGTGAGGTCAGTAAAAAAAAATAAAATAAAATAAAATAAATAAATGAAATTCTTTTTTTGGAATTAGTTGAGGATTTATTTAGGGTTTATGTGTTGAATTTGTTGTGTACAGCTTAAATCTCCTAGAGGAGAAAATGATCGGATTGAGTGCACTGAACAAACGGCTCTTATGTGCATTTCTATGGTCAACTCTACATGGTTGACCATCTTAGATGCTCTTTCTCTTATTCTAACAAGGTATTCAACATTGTGTTATACTTGTTATTTTTTAATATTAGAAAATTTCACTATTAAGGCGTACTTTTTTTACAGATCACAAGGGGAAGCAATTATATTGGAAATACTGAAAGGGTATCAAGCATTCACTCAGGTTACATACCATAATAGAAAATAAGTTATTTTTGTAAGTTAAATTGTGTATTACTTGTTTAAAATACAAAGTATGTGAAAATTAATTATCTGTATTATTTAAGGCATGCGGAGTTTTGGGAGCTGTAGAGCCATTAAATACCTTTTTAGCATCACTGTGCAAATTCACAATTAATATTCCAACTGAAACTGAGAAGAGAAGGTAAAAAGTGCATAATTTATCAATATAACTTAACTTGAATTTGATTTATTTGGATTCATTTTTTATATGAGAGTTGTGATTTTTCACCCTTTTTTCAGTGTTATAATGTCACCAGGATCAAAGAAGACTGAACCGCTGCCAGATCAGCGAGACAGCATTGTTCTTACCCCAAAAAATGTCCAGGTGCTGCTTTTTTTTCTTTTTTAATGCTCATAATTTATGTAATTATCTGTATTTGTAAATATTTAACATTACTGCTTAATATATATTAATTGCTTTTTGTTTTTCTTACGCAGGCGTTAAGAACGCTCTTCAATGTGGCGCATCGCTTGCATAATTTCCTTGGTCCTTCTTGGAGCTTGGTATGCTAAATTTATTTCCTAAACACATTTTTTTTTGTTTTATAATCACATCAAATTTTGTTTTCCTTTTTATTTCTTTGTTTTAAATTTATTTAACTTCTATTATGTAATGATGACAGGTTTTGGAGACACTAGCAGCACTGGATCGAGCTATTCATTCTCCATACGCTTCTACACAGGTTTATTAAAGCCTTTTTAAAGTCTTTCTTGCATTTAATTCCTTATAGATTTTTTTATTTATTTCTATATTCAAGCCTGTCATTCCTGCTAAATGCACAGGTACATATACTCTATAAGATAATAAAGGCCAAAATACTTAAAAAATTACTTTATTATTATTTATAGGAGGTTTCAACATCTGTTCCACGTGTTTCAAGAGAATCATCTGGCCAGTACAGCGACTTTCACATTCTCTCCTCCTTAAATTCTCAGGTTAGGAAACACACCCTTTCTTTCATCCATACCCTTGTAAAAACATAAAATTATGGATCTAACCCTGTTAAAAACTGAAATCTCATTTTTGTTATTTTTCTTCTTTGGAGGAAAGCTTTTTGAGAGTTCAGCATTGATGAATGTATCAGCAGTAAACTCTCTTCTTTCTGCTTTGCGCCAGCTGTCAAGCCAGTTTATATCAGGCCAAAATGTTACAAGTGTCGCTTTTTCAATACAACGCATGACCACTATTCTTGTCAATAATTTGCACAGTTAAGTTTCTTCTTTTTAATTCTTTTAATTAAAACATATATTATATTAGCGATCTAAACTAAACTAAACTAAACCCTGTTTGTCAGGAGCTGAGCCGATTTGGGATCAAATTGCGTCACATCTTATTGAGGTGGTTTGATGAAATTAATTATGATTTTGAGTTATGTTGTGTAGATATAACATATGATTTGACAAAATTCGTGTAAATTTAATTGCAGATTTGTGATTGCCCAAACCCTAAATTGAGAAGCATGGCTCTTGAAGCATTGGACCAATCGATTTGTGCAGTCTTAAGCTCTGAGAATCTTCAAGTAAGCACTCAGCTTTTATTAACTTAAATTTATATTTACTTAAATTATTTTCTATATCAATCTTTTTTTGGATTAATGTGGGATTTTTCTCCCTCTAGGTGAATAAAGGAAATGAAAAGGCTGGCCAGCCATTTGAGTGTGCAGTATTGTCTCCATTATTAGGTCTCTATGAATCAAATAAAAATCTTGATGTTCATATTGGAGTTCTAAAAATCCTTTTGCATGTATTAGAGGTAATATTTTATTTATTCTTACTCTAAAATCAAGTTTACTGATCTCATTTGCTTATTTAATTTCAATTTTGTTTCAGAGATGTGGGGAAAAGCTGTACTTCAGCTGGCCCAATGTCCTTCAAATGCTAAGGTAATTTATTCTTGGTTTAATTTAATCATCTTTAATTAGTTTGGTTTAGTTTATTATTGAGAGATATTTATATGAAGCTTTTATTTCTATTTCTAGGTCTGTTACTGACACGTCAGACAAGGAACTTATCTCACTAGGGTTTCAGGTGAATATCTAACTTTCTTCTATTTATTTATTTATTTATTGTAGCATTTAACATTTTTCTTTATTAAATATACCATTTTCCTGATTCATCCTGTTTGTGTATCGGTTCATTGTATTATATTGAGATTCAATTATAAACATTTTTAGTAATTTCTTATTTTTCCAATTTTTGTGTGGTAGTTTCATTTCAATTTTTTTTGTTTTGCAGAGCATACGTGTGATCATGAATGAAGAACTTTCAACAATACCTGTACAGTTTATTGATCAGTAAGCATACTAACATTTTATATTTTTTCATTCAAATATTCAATCCAATTGCCAAATTTCAATACTGCTCTTTTACATAAACCAATTATTTTCTGGTATCTAAGAGATTTTTATTTCAACGAATAAAAGTTTTAAGCTATAACTTAAAATATTCCTTTTATTCATTTTTATTTTCATAATTACAGATGTATGGAAGTAACAGGAGCATATGGTGCTCAAAAAGAAGAATTAAATATAAGTCTAACTGCAATTGGGCTTCTTTGGACTGCTACTGATTTTATTGCTAAAGGATTAATTAACAAGCCTATACAAAATGGTACCGTAATATTAATTAATTTAATTAGCTTTTTTTTCCTTCCTTCGAAATTTGATGGTTTTGATCAGATTTTGGAGGTGTATTTGAATATTTGCAGATAATGGGTCTGATAATCCTAATAATAATGTCTCAAAAGATGAATCTTCTGATGAATTAAAAAAGGAAAATGTGGCTGATTATAATAAGTTACTTTTCTCTGTTTTTTCCATACTTCAAAAGCTTGGTTCTGATGAGAGGCCTGAGGTACATACTTTTTATTTTAATGCCACTAAAATGATTATTTAACTAAGTTTATGTAATGAATAATTTTAATATGATTATTTTTTTAGGTTAGAAATTCTGCAATTAGGACCCTTTTTCAAACTCTTGGTAGTCACGGTCAAAAAATATCCAAAAGTATGTGGGAAGATTGCCTTTGGATGTATGTATTTCCCATTTTGGATTGCGTTTCTCACCTGGTATATATTTCTAATAATTCAATCAATAATTTTTATTAATTTCTGTATTTATTTTCTCCCATTTTTTAATGTTTTAATAATACTATTAATTCATCAGGCTTCCACATCATCAAAGGATGAATGGCAAGGCAAAGAGTTAGGCACGCGTGGTGGAAAAGCTGTTCATATGCTTATACATCACAGGTTTATATATTAATCGATAAAATTGTTATTTTGATGATATATATACATTTTGAATTTTATAATTAATTTTTTTATTATTTTTTATTATTATACAGCCGAAATACGGCGCAAAAGCAGTGGGATGAAACAATTGTTTTGGTTTTAGGTGGAATAGCACGGCTTTTGAGATCTTTCTTTCCTCTCCTTCAGAGTTTAAAGAATTTCTCTAATGGTATTTTTTCTCTTTATTCACCATTTATTTCACAATAATATAACTGAAATTAATATAATAATGTGGACAAATATGCAGGATGGGAGCTTTTACTAGAGTTTGTGAAAAACAGTATATTGAATGGAAGTAAAGAGGTTGCATTAGCTGCAATTAACTGCTTACAATCTCTTGTTAGTTCTCATTGTCCAAAGGTAAAATAGTTCAATTGTCATTCATTATAAAAAAGTTTTCTATTATTTATTTGGATGAACAATTTCTTAGGGAAATTTGGAGGCTTCATACATAAAATCCATGCTTGAAGTTTACGAACTGGTCCTTCAAACTTCTCCGAATTACAAGAGCAGCTCAGCTGATAAAGTCAAGCAGGATATTCTTCACGGCCTTGGTAAGTAAAACTGTAAAACACATTTAAAAAATTAAAATGCACGATTTTTTTTCCTCAATTATTTTTATTTTTGTGTACATGTAGGAGATTTATACTTCCAAGCTCAATCGTTGTTTGATTCTGACATGTATTTACGCCTCACTTCAATCCTTCATACTACAATAAGAAATTCAAAGGGCTCTGACGACTTTGAAAATGAAGTGGTATGTTTTTTTTACTCTATTTTTTGTACAATATTAGAGCAACTATAGTAAACAATTCATTGTTTCTTCAATTTATTTATTTATGGTCTTTTTTATAGGGTAATGTATCGCCAGTTCAAAGGACTGTATTGGAAATAATACCAAAATTGCGACCAACTGAAACTCTGCCTAATATGTGGGCCCCGCTTCTTAAAGATCTCCTTTGTTATTTAATTGGATTTGAAGCATCAAGAGAAGTTAAAGATCAAAACGGAGATCTCAACAAAGAAACCGGTACTTCAAAATTGTCTAACTTTTTGTTATTTTTTTCCAACCTATTAGAAACAAAGATATTAAAATAATAATATTGTTTGGTATAGAGCCTAGTACTTCGTTTGATCCGACCAATGAGGCGACGACATGTGGCTGGAGCCCTTTATTTGTTGAGAAATTACTTCCTATTATTGTGGATTTATATGTTGATGCGCCACCTAGTGAGAGATTCAATGCTTCCCCTGAATTAATTAAAGGTCTTGGAAGGTAATATTTAAAAATAAAACCTTTACATTTATAAATATAAAAATAAATAAATGAATACACTAATAATTTGAATGATTAGGTGCATGAATACAAGAAGAGACAATCCAACTGGTTCTCTTTGGAGAATTTCATTGGACTGCTTCAATAAGCTCGCCTCTGACGACTTCAGAACCGCATCATTTTTCGCCAATAATAATAATAATAAAATGGATATGAATACATATAAATTAACTAGGGCGAGAGTATGGAAGGAAATATCAGAAGTATATGATATATTTCTAGTGGGCTCATGTGGCCGTGCATTAACTTCAGATGTATTAAAGGCCGATGAGTTAATCGAGATGAATTTTCTCAAAGTTCTTGGCGATGTTCTTAAATGCCAAATCGACGCCCCTTTTGAGGTATTTTTTTATTATTTTATTTTTTGGTTTTTTATTTATTTTATTTTATTTTAATTTGGGTGTAGATATTGGAGAGGCTTGTAACGGCTTTGGATAGGTGTGCATCAAGAACAGGATCTTTGCCTTTGGAAACAGTTGGATTGTTGCCTCCAAATTGCAGCAGATTCTCTCTTAGTTGTTTACAAATGATGTTTTCTTTATGCAGGTATATTATATTGTTTATTATTATAATCTTCATGAAATTAATAAGTCACATTACGTAAACATGATCTAATATGAAAAGAACTTTCTCTCTGTTTTGAATATTGGGAACATTTTTTATAGTTATGTATCAAAAGATGGATGGAATGCTTCAAGATCTCAAGTTAGCAAAGTTGTGATTGTCATTCTTATGAAGAGATGTGAGACTATACTAAACCAGTTCTTGCGTGATGAAAATTCCTTAGGTATTTTTGTTTTTAATTACAATTTTATTTATTTCTCAAGTATATTTAGTTTAAAAATTATTAATTTTTTTATTACAGGCGAAAAGCAATTGCCTAGTGTGAGAACTGAAGAGGCGATTTTCGTGCTTCAAGAGCTTGCGAGACTTATTATTCATTCTGAAACAGCTTTCTCTCTACCTTTGCCTGCTCATTTAAAAGAGACTTTGAGTGATAAAGAATCGTGCGAACATGTGCATTTATTGGTTATGTTTCCTTCTCTTTGCGAGCTTGTTGTATCAAGGTTTGATACATAAAGTATTTTTCTAACTTACATTGTTAGTTGTAGTATTTAAGGTACTAATTTTTGTTTCATTTATGCGGTTGAATTGATAGGGAAGCGAGATTAAGAGAGCTTGTTCAGGTGCTGCTTAGACTAATCTCGTCAGAACTTGGGCTAAAACACCTCACTTGATGTAAAAATGGCAATCTGTTCCGTTATGTTTAAATTTGATATATGTATTTTTTTGTTTAATTGTTAACATTTACCAAGGCATTATTTTCTGTTACATGTTATTTCCTCTAAAGTTACAAAAAAAGAGCCTAGGTTTTTCGAATTTTAGATTATTATTGTACGTCATTTCTCCTTAAATGCAGTTGGCCAGTTGTGTCCTTTAATGCTATATATTTTTTTTCTTTTTTTTCCCATTGATATCTAGTTCAGCATTGTAATAATCCAATGTAACTAAACTGTTTTCGTCTTTTAGTGGTATTCTCAAATATGCAATCCTAACCCAACCTTAAAAAGAACAAAATATAGAGTTCTGAAAGAAAAAGGTTTAGTTACTATTACTACCTAACCATCTTATTTCAGTAGTACTTCAAATCACATACATTATATTACATACTCTCAGTCCCTTCGTATAATTACATGTCAATCATTCACTAACTCGATAGTTCCTTTTCTATGACTTCTCACATATCCTCCACAGCTCATCCACCTCCTTTGCAAACATGTCAAATGCTAGGTCCTTCGCTTCCCTCTTCATCTTTTTTTCAGATCGAACCACAGTTTGTGAATTGATAGTCGTTGCTAAATATGTGCTACACAATGTTGCGTTTGTCAGGATTCGAACTTTGGATCTTACTTAGTATGTACAATGTTGCGTTTGTCAGGATTCAAACTTGGGATCTTAGTATGTTGTTCCTCTTTCGCATCCCTATCCATTTTAATCAGTATTTCGATGTGTCAATTCTCTCCAATGTGGGCACGGATTTATGAATTTATATGACCATATCATTACAATATCATGTGATCCTTAGTTAAAATGCCAGAATCAGTTAGGTTTTTTTTTTTCTATTTGTTAACACAGAAGATGATAATGTGATATGAAAAGAGTAAATTGTAGAAACCTTTAATTTATTGAAGAACTTTTACATTAAAAACAAATTTAAAAATAGGATAAAATTATTTTTACCTTTTAGTTTATCAATGTAATATCATGAACTTCAATTTCCGCCAATATCTGATAGGTTTTACTTTTACATCACAATAAATTGCGTTAACTAATAACAAAGTTTGTGATTGACGTGCTTCCATATG
The DNA here is from genome assembly GCA_024447665.1 of Juncus inflexus. Lineage (NCBI taxonomy): Eukaryota > Viridiplantae > Streptophyta > Magnoliopsida > Poales > Juncaceae > Juncus > Juncus inflexus. Next base: position 15,839,174 of record JAJHPC010000001.1, on the reverse strand, counting down.
GGCATATTTGATTTGAGGGATTTCATATTTCATGTATATCTCAGAGGCATCATCATGATAATACATCATTTACAGAATACACATGAGTTGTTTGATTTGGTGTATTTCAATTAATATGTTATTTTATATTCTTTATGTTAAATTATTTAATATCTAATTTAATTGATATTTAATTTTATATAATTAATTTTATTTTAATTTAATGTTAAATTATTTAATATTTAATTTAATGAATATTTTACTTTATATAATTTATTTTATTTTAATTTAATGTTTTTATGTTAAATTATTTAATATTTTATTTAATTAATATTTCATTTTATATAATTTATTTTATTTTAATTTAATGTTTTCATGCTAAATTATTTAATATTTAATGTAATTAATATTTTATTTTATTTTATTTTATATTTTATATTTTTAGTTATTTAATATTTAATTTAATTTTTATTTAAGTTATTAATATTTTAATTTTTATTCTAATTTGTATTATTTTTTATTTTTTTTAAATTTGCTTAATATTTGATGATTTTCGAAAGAAAGAGATCCAACTCTCCTCACATTTTTGTTATACTGCATTCTTGAGTGTATAACAAGATGCAAAATCCTCAAATCTAGTATTCTATGAGAAACAAGTATTTTATGAAAAACAAACAAAGTATTTTTCTCCAAATGAAATATTTAGGCTTGCAATCCTTCGAAATACATCAAATCAAACATGCCCAGAGTGAATGCATTTTACAATTTTTCTTAGCCTATACACCATCCCTATTAAGTTTACATTTAAACCCCGACAACCCTTCTGAGATTCTATGCTCTTCATTATCCCCTAACTATCAATTATATACATATAAAGCGGGAACCCGAAAATTACCAAAATATATAGCCGAAAATCACTAACTCAACCATTTCATCTTTCTACTGTCAGCTCCGCTGACACCTCTTCGGACAGACCTCTATTACTCGGGCTAGGACTCCCAATCTCAGGCGGGGTCAGCGCCCCCCCCTGTCCAAACTCAAAATTCATTTCTGAAGTCGGATTTGAGATGCTAACCGGGCTTTGTGAACCCATTAATCCGGTTAAGTTCACCTCTCTCACACTCCCCTCTTGGTTCCCTCCTCTAGGATTCATAGAGGACCTAATGTACTCTCTCAAAGTTGGTGAGTTACGATCGATACCATCATAATGCCCGAACCAGAGCTTTACTATCTCCAGAAAAGACCGCTCTGGTGTTATCATGCATATTAACTCCTCTTTTTCTTTGTAGATAAACATGGCTAGATAAATGAGAAGCATGAGGCCAGATACACTTCCTGTGATTATGAAGAGTCCAGCAAAGCTTCGAAAGCTTAGACTGGAGGAACTGGGATCCGCGCTTTGATTAGGGCATGTGGCGGATTCCCCAAACCAATTTCTCTCAATCTCAATCATTTCGGGTCCTTCTGTAACATTCAAGACTGCCCTGGACATGTCAGGCAGTAATGGAGAACCTCTAGGCAAAACCTGAATAATTAAACAAAAGTTAATGTAGATATTTTTATTGCAGATATTAGTGCAAGCAAGTCTACCTAATTATCAAATGATAAATTTGAGAAGAAGAGAATTACGAAGGCAAATCCATCAGTCTTGTAGGTGGGGCCAGTCATGGTGTATTGATCACAGTGCTGAGAAAGAAAGACTTTGAGACAAGGAATTTCATCGAAAATTGCCGCTACACCTCCATAAGCGGACCCTTTGGACAAGGCATCTACATATTCATCCGTGGTGCTGTAGTTCTTCAATTTGTTCTCATCAAGACCTAGATTTATCAGTAACCCTTTAACAAATGAACCGTCTTGGTAGCCAACATAATCGCCATTTTTTATAAGTTGATTTATGTCAGTAACCGTTGGAGTGAGTTGTTGTACCGTTAGCATAGATGTCAAACTTGCTGTGTAGCTTGATGTGAGGATGAGTACGACGAAGACCCATATTATCACCATGAATCGCGATAAGTTGCTTTTCAACTGCTCCTCTGAAAAGAAGACCAATAAGTGAAAATCAGAAACATGTCTTGAAATTATTGTTGGTAAAATTAAACTTAATTGCAATAGTTACAAATTCAGACTATCATTTTTTTCTGCAATTACAGTTAAAATGGAATATTGGCATATAATAATTGAAGTGGAATATTGACCTAAAACTATTTTAACAATATAATTAATTTATCTATTGGCCATTTTACAAAATGAGACTAATTTTCATATTTTATTCTAGGATCTAACACATACTGTGAGCAAAGACAAGAGTGGAGAATGCGAAGTAGAAGATGAGGCCGGACTGTTGGCAAGGTGTTCCCCTAAACTCGGGGTTAATACGATGCTCAATCAACCAAATGACAAATCCAGTGAAAAAGAAGAAGGCAAGGCTCGTTAGCCAAAGTGTGGTTGTGAGTGGTTTTAAGAAAATCCACATGCTAGTGCTTGCGTCAGGCTTGATCGGTGCAACCATCAAAACACCAGATTGAGTGTATGGCATTGTAAAGTCAACATAGTTTGTGCGATTAAATCTGATTGTTGTGTCTCCCACAACAGCATCATAGTTCTGTTATCAGTTAATAAAATTAAAATTCAGTAAAAGACTAGTGAAAATATTTAAATAAAAAATCTGAGCAATTACTAATGCAGGCTTACCTTTAGATAGACTTGGTACACCATATTGTCAAACGTATTAGTGCTATTCACAAAGGGGTAAAACTCATATAACACAGCATAAGGCAGCTTGCTCAAGACGGCCTTGAATATATCAATGCAATAACCCGAAACTCCTGAAGTCGGCACATTTGCTTGGACCGGTCCTGATATATTGACAAAAGCATTAAACCCTTCCTTCAATATTGGTACAAGTATCCTTAACTTCTTTTCACCTGTCGGTAGAACCCAACCTCTTGGTACCTCTGTTGAGTCACCGGGCCATATTATAGATTTTAGACTGTTGTTAATTTTAGTATTCGCCAATGAAGAGTTAATTTCATGTATAATCCCTTTATACTGACTCCAAAATCCTATAGTCTGGGCACTCTTTCCAACCACATTAAAAATCTCAAATGTCGATAGTTGAAGTTGGTTATCAACAAGCATAAATTTTCCCGTCAAACCATTGAAACTATTGTTTAGTATTGCTCGAAGAAGTTTTGGCCCGATTTGTGAAATCCCAATCCGACTCAAATCCGTGACACCTCTTTGCGGTACTACAAAACTTGGGTTCGTCATATTTGTCACTTGTACAGCCTTCGCCATCGCCCAAACCGCATCATATGCCCAAAGCTGATATGCATGAGGGTTAACCACATTCATACCCGGATTATCTTGAAGAAATCTCATCTTAAACCGTATTGAAAAATTATTTATTTTATTTGAATCAACAACATAAGGTCGAAAACCAATCACTCCCTCCATAGCACGAATCACACTCGTGTTCAGTGTCTCAAACACGTTGCCCACACCATCTGTCACAATCCAAACGTACCCGGAAGATACCATATTGAGCAGTTGTGCACGGAAAAACAACCGAGAAGCAAGTTCCGGTATCATGTGTACAATAAACACCCGAGTTTGTTGTGTCATGAGTCGATACAATTCAGCATCAATGTAGTCGTCAGTTGCCTCAATTGGTACGACCACACGATCAAGTATATTTGTGCCAACCGACTGGAGAGCTTCGACTAGAGAGGGGATAATGCCCGAGCCGTAGTTTGAATCTTCATAAATTGGTACCACTGTCTGCCAGCCAAAATACTGAATAAAAGAAGCAATGGGTATCGATTGAGAAGAATCATTGATGGTTGCACGAACGAAAAATGGGAGGTGAGAAGGAGAAATTGAGGGACTAGATGCCGAGAAGGAGAGTAAGGGAACTTGGGATCGGTTGCACATGTTGGCTACAAACTCAGCCTCGACTGAAGTCTGTGGGCCAATTATTGCTTGCACCTCCGAATTCTTCAGAAGATCCATAGCTGAAATAGAAATGTCAATTTATTCGAAGTTACAAAGATTTCAATGTTCTGAATAGAATTCTTTTACAATTCAAACCCCTAAAATAAAATAAGAAAATTTTTACCATTTCTTTGGAAATAAATTTTCTAAAATTACCACCACAAAAATAGGCTAGTGGTATGGTACTAACCTCATATTTTCATAGATGAATAATTAAAATTCTGTATCTAACACAATTAATTTAAAATTGAGGAAGAGGTTCATCCTATATATAACGGAACAGATAATCGTACGTAGTTCTCCCTCAAATCTTTTTAAAACTAGCATAGCACAAAATTACATAACCATTAAACTCTCTCCAATCAAATGATCGATCCCTGCTATATATAATTCCAAATCCATCTTTGTTTAGGGCTTCCGGATTGAAAACAATATATGTAAAAGTCCTTTCTAATACATACTAGTCAGATAGAATATTAGAATTAATTGAACCGTGTTGAATTTTTATGGGCGTGCCGACCTTAGCGGTCTATTGACCGCCAAGAAGCAGAACTACCGAGTCATTAACACGATAAGGAAGTTAACTAGACTAAACTACTAAATGACATTTTCTCTTGAGTGTCTGTGGGCTGCATTGAAAGTAATCTTTTTTACTTTCCTAAGTCATTAACACACTACACAAGTGACTAGACTGGACTTGACCAACTAAAAATTATTTCAAGTCAAAACTTCCAAACTTCCAAAATCATTTTTCTTATGTGCTGACAAATTACTATTATTAGTAGTAGTAGTATAATAATAATAATAATAATAATAATAATAATAATAATAATAATAATAATAATAATAATAATAATAATAATAATAATAATAATAATAATAATAATAATAATAATTTTTAGTTGGTTTGTGTGTTAATGACTTAGGAAAGTAAAAAGATTTCTTTCAAAGCAGACCACAGACACTCAAGAGAAAATTTCATTTAGTAGTTTAGTCTAGTTAATATCTTTGTAGTGTTAATGACTCGGTAGTTATGCTCACCTCGTGAACAAAAGGAGAAAATGATGTTTTAAAGTTACAAACGTTAAAAGGATTTCAGATAAAGAATATTCTGATAATGATATGACGATTCTTCATGTGGTAGTATTATTATAGTCATATTTGATATCATGAAATAAAATAGTCAAGAGACACTTCTTTAGAAACAATAAATAAACTGATGAATATGATATATTTTTCATTTTGGAAATAAGTGGAAATTTAACAGTTTGCCCACATCTCCACTCAATATAAAAATGGAGTAGTCCATTATCCCTTTCATGTAATGATATGATTATGAACTATGATTTATATGAAGGATAAATTGTGGTTCTCTTAGAAAAATTTGACTGCAATTTTCTCTAGATTTTACATGATTTTGTCTCCTATCTATAAAAACTAATTAAAAGAGGAACATTATTTTCAAAAACCAGTAAAAACCTCAGAGTTACTAGACGTACGACGAGATCCATTTTTGCACCAATTTGTATAAAAAATAGTAAATACTAAAATTTATCAGACAAATACTAGAATAGAAAAATCTTCACAAAGATTTATCAAGAGCAAAACATAGAATACTGGCAAAACGATAATAAAATGGAAGTGTCCGAATTCAAAACTGGTAGTCACATTAAAAAAAAATATGCACTGCAAACCAAATTGAAAGTCGCAATCATCTATTTTTAGAATGTACATTTGCCAAAGAAATATGGCAAAAAGTTTGTACATAATCTGTCCAACCAATGCCATAGACATGGGAAAATCTGACTCAAATCCTGTGCTATGGATAGATCAGTAGCTTGACAAGACCCAAAGAAGTGAATGAATGGACCACAATTTACTGGAAACTTTGGAAATCACGAACAACCGTATATTCCATAATGAAAGAAACAACCCATCTAAAGTCTTCAAAAATTCCTCTAATGAGAGTGATTACTACTGATTAGACGCTAAGTTCATCAACTTAAAAGTTGTAAATTCAAAATTTTGTAAAATCATATTTTTTTGAATATAGACGGGGGACATAGGCGGACCAATGGTTGAAGGCATCTCGAAACGCAAGCTTAAAATGAGATAGCTTAGGAGAATAGGATAGCACAAACTTTTTTAGAATTGATCTTACAAAATTTTATCTATTGCAGCTAGAAGCTTCTAATTATTGTAAGGAAAAGTATATTCATGTAGCGACTTTTTATTTTTTTAATAAAAATCTTTTGTAGCCAGTTCGGCTACTTAAAAAAAATTGAAACTAACCTGCCGAAGCAGCTGATACGACATCGCTCATGGAGTTTCTATACTCCAAAACAACCCTAGTGTTGAAATTCGCATTTAATGCATGAAAATCCTCAATCGCCATTGAAATGCTCGTTTTGCTCAGTTTTCCAGCCAGTGAATCCAAATCAAGCACCACACCCACACGAACCACTGCTGGCGTGGCATTTTGAGCTTCCACGGATAAATTTTGATGAATAACTAACAGAAAAAGGAAGAAAGGCAAGAGAGATGGAAAGATGAACGCAAGCAGTTTGTGTTTTTGATTCTCCATTTTGAGAGGGAGATTTTGGCTTACAAATGTGGGAACTGTGGCCAGCTTTATATGCCACAAGCATAGTTTTTTTTTTTTTTTTCAGCTTGCTTGACTTTTGACTTGGTATTCTTCTTCATTTATTATGTATCTAATAAGCACAGTCATAGTTTGAAAATTGCAAGAATTATAAATAATAAGTAATTAAAAAACCCCAATAACGAGAATATTTGATAGAGAGAGCTGTTGTCATGGACGGTTATTAGTGCTTCATTAATTAACGTAATCTCAGATTCTTGGACCTCAAGAGAGTTTCTAGACTATAAGTTTGGTGACACTGTTCTACCCTCCGGTTCTATTAGATCAACTCCTCTCCAGCTCATAATAATGGAAAATGGGATCTTCACGACAAATTAAAACTTTGGAGGAAAATGTAGGTCTCCGTTTCTAAGGAAAACGGTGAATGGTGAGCATGTGAACTTGCTTATACAGTACCGAGGTGGGAAATACCTTAATCGTCCAAAATCGACAAGTTGCATTGTGACTAAGTCCATATATTTAAATTGGACTTGGACTTATATACACAACTCTTCATATTCTCCATCAGTCTTATGGTCAAACTTGTCGTTTTGGACTTATATGCACAACACCGCTCTAATATTAATATTAATTTTTTTTTCTTTTAATAACCATATAATATCTTAGAACAACCATATGTAATTAAAATTTCAATAATTATTAATTTATAATAATCATTTATTTCAATGGTCACTTGTCATTAAAAAACAATAGCAATATAAAAATTTGATAGTGATTTTAGGAGTTGGATATAATTTCTTGGTTTTTAATTCCTCCAGTGAAATATTTGTTTCAAGTTCTCGATCGAGTGAAGGATAACTTTTTCATGAAGGAAAAGAAAATACTCCACTATAATCTATAATTAATTTTACTCATTTTTTTTTAATAATTAATGTATGTGGGGCTTGAACTCACTAAACTTGAGTATTTTAATCAAGTTATATTCAAATATTATGTTAAAGGAATATAATACTTCTCAACAGTCCCAGTCCTTGAGGAAGGCGGGCCAGGCGGTTGCATAGAGCCTCAAAGATCAAGGGCCTCTAATTCTTCAGAGATAACAAGGATATCAACTTTTAATTTGCATGCGACATGTCATTTTTTCTGATTTTCTATGGCAAATTTAGTACGGGAAAGTATGTAACATATCAAGTATAAATCTAGATAATACCCATTATATAATTAGCTACATAATTATTTACCTTTTTTATTTTTTATGGCATTAGTATCATTCCGAATGGTGTCCTTAAAGTTCAAAATTATTACAAACATGCCATCATGTATTGTATAATGACATAGGATTTTTGCTTTGTCTCTTATTATAAATGATTTGTTATATACACTCAAATTGTACCAAACTGTATAAAATTTTTGTTAAGTTGACCCAAGTTATGTATCACAAAGTTGAATAATTAATTTTTCTTATTGAATATAATTTCATATTGTCCCTTCAAAATAATTAATATCATAACATACTCCTACAAGCTTAATTTCAAGTACATAAAAATCAAAATATAATGCCATTGATATCATTATCTTTTTTTCATTTATATTTAATCAAAGAGATAATTTTATATTTATTTTCATGTAAAATTTGAGAATATCATGAAATTTATATAATTTGGAATATATAATTTTTTAGCACTATTTTTGTGACAGCGGATAAGTTACCACATACAATCTATATTTATTTAATTTTTTATACATCTCTCATTTTTTTCATATTTGAATAATATGTAATAGTTTTCACATATTCTACGAAATAGAGGAAAAAATAGTGTTTAAACACAAAATTATAGTGCATGCCGTATTACAAGTAGATATACAATGTATATAAGTTTTCACTCTCCTCCGGTTCTTTAATGATGCACTCTCCATTTCTCCAACTCTTTCCAGCTATAAATGCAATCATTATTAAATAAATTTGAACGGATGTCTCCAGTTTTCATCTACTAATAGACTCAACCTATATATCTATAATAACATCTCCTAATAAATCAATACCAAGAAAAATACAAAACTTAAATTTATCCTAGTCCTACTAGAAAAAATTGAACAAAAGAAGAAAACAAGGAAACAAGGAAAAAGAAAAAGAAGCGAAAATTGTCTCTACTTAGGAATTTTCTTGGCTTCTTCTCTTTATATAATGTTTATGCTTCTATTATTTACTATCCACCGAAAATGATTTTGTCAAAAGAACTAGCTAGATTATTTAGACTTAATTAATTTATTTGTCTCTAAAATATACAAAGAGCAATTTTATAATTATTATGAGAGTGTAATTTAGTGAGTTTATAGTACATATATTTATTATTTTTCTTGTTTTGATTTCCTTTTAGATTTAATTTGCTACAAGTTTAGACCTCGAGTAAATGTCGCTTGAGGCCTATAAAGGCATAGGACCGGCTATGCTTCTCAAACAGCAAGTCAACAATTTGAGAACATATTAATAAGGTTGAAAATATGAGATATGATATTCAAACAGCAAGTCGAAGAAGTCTACGCAATTGAGGCAGACAATAGGGCTTGTTTAAGTGGACTTTTTTTTTTATACCATTATTTCCCAAAATAAATCAATATTTGTCACTGTTTTGAAAATAATATGGTAACTACCATTTCCGCCACTACTAGTGGCGGAACAGATGTTGTTCCGCCACTAATAGTGACGGAACATGTGAATTTTATAATTTTTCAAAAACGGGATTAATTAGTGAAAAAACGTGTTCCGCCACTACCACTGGCGGAACAGGGGAAAAATTTACCTGTTCCGCCACTTTCACTAGCGGAACAGAAAAAAAATTAATTTTTTCTAAAAAAAAAAAAAAAAAAAAATTTTTTCCTGCGGAACACTGTTTATTTGCACTAATTAATCATGTTTAGTCAGTCAAATGAGAAATTTTTGAAAAAACTGAAAATTCACATGTTCCGCCACTAGTAGTGGCGGAACAGATGTGTTCCACCACTGGTAGTGGCGGAAATGGTAGATACCACGTTATTTTGAAAGTGATGGTATTTACTGATTTATTTTGGGAAATAATGGTATAAAAAAAAAAAGTCGTTTAAGTGGTCTCTTGACAGAAAAAAGGCCCAAGTTAAGTTCAAATCGGTCTGCCGATTTGGTAAAGGATTTATAGTCATTTTCTTATAATAACTATTAAGATGGGCTGAAGTCCATTCGTAAACAATAATTTAAATAATAAAAAGAAAAGAATTCAGTACGTGGCCCAACAACCCATTCGTATCTCAAGAAGGTCATTTAGGCCTAATATATTGTTTTGAAGTAAATGAGGCCATTTATGGCCTAAATTTCATTTACATAAAAAACTATATATTCGTAGTTTTAACTTTTAGCCCAATTATTTTTCTGAAGTAAATTAGGCCCATTAATGGCCTAAAATTCACTTACATAAACAAAACTATACATCCATAGTTTTATCTTTTAGCCCAATAATTTTTTCAGGAAATGAGGCCATTTAAGGCTTAAATATAATTTATAGAAAAAACTATACATTGGTAGTTCTATCCCTTTAGCCCAATATATTATTTTCTTAAGTAAACCTTCATTACTGGCGCCTCCTCACTCCCCATTCCCTCTCTTTCGCAGCACACCTGAAACGAAACCTGGTATTTTTCTCTCAGCAAGTAGTGACTGTGCCTTTTTTTTCTTCAGTTATTCATGGATGTAGAAGTGTTGGTTTTATATTTCTTATGTTCTGATGGTTTGAGTTAGTTTAAGTGTTGGTATTGTGATCGCAAGCTGTTTGTAGATTTGTCTAAACAAACGACTTTTGTGTTCGAATGGAATGTGCGTTTTCTTTTTGTTCTTCTAGAAGTTTATTTTTTTAGTTTGTTGGTTGGAAATGGAAGTGATTTTTTAATTACTTTTTCTTCTATGGTGGTTTTTGTGATGGTTTGTTTTATGAATTTAAGTGGAATTGTGCGTTGAACTCAAAATGTTTGTGGAAATGCCTAACAGTTTTGATTTGTGAAATCATTTTTAATTTTTTATAAGGATATTGATGGTTTGATTTATGTGTTTAAGCATGGTTACTTATGCACACTCTACCTGTTTGTGAAAATGTCTCAGTGGCATAATACAATTTCATTCTTTATATGAACCACTGAACCAGTTAATTAGCACTTGCATACTCTTTCGTTATATCTTGTAAATATAATAAGAGCTACTACTTTGTTTTTCTCACATAGACTCAAAATGAGTTCGCTAAGAACTGGACTTTTGAAGGGCTTACAAAGGGCTACATCACAGAGGCAAAGTCCACTAGGTACTCTGATTTCCTCATTCGCAAAACGCATTATGCTTTAATTTATTAATTATCAATATTGGTTTATTATTTTGCAGATATGTTTAGAAACTTGCAAGCTTTCAACCATTCAACCGTATCATTTGATGAACATTCAGAGAAGAATACTAGCACAAATCTGGACGAAAATCTTGAGGATAATAAAAGAGGATTTAGAACCCAAGGCGCAGATATCAAAAGGGGCTGGGATTTCAGAGGCGTTCACAAGGTCCATTAATCCAAAAAAAATATTAAATTATATCATTTTTATATATTATAAACATATGTAATACTGCATTGCATAAAAATTATCCATGATGGCAGCACAACATGGTCCATCCAAAGTGCAAATATTACACCTCTAATGCTACCATCATGCTGCCATAGCATTTTCGTATACACATATATAACCTTAATGTTTATAAACTTGGATTTTTTTTGGTGCTTAATTGAAGTTTTAACTTTAAACAAAAAAAACATGAACTCATTAAAGACCATATGCTACATAAACCAACTTCTCTTAACATTATTTTTTGTATCCAGGCGATAATATGCGGGAAAGTGGGCGAGGCTCCGGTGCAGAAAATTTTGAGAGACGGGCACACAGTGACAATATTCACGGTGGGCACGGGCGGCATGTTCGACCAGCGTGTCGTCGGCGGCAGCGACGTGCCCAGACCGGTGCAGTGGCACAGGGTCGCTGTGCATAATCACTATTTGGGGGATTATTGCGTCAGACAGTTGGTTAAGAAGTACGTGAGTTTTTATTTTTATTTTTATATTTTAGGGGGATAATCGAGGGATTTGATAACTCACTCGATTATTATCGTGGATGCCCCCTCCTTTCATAATTTTTATCACTTGTGTGTAAATAGAATCTGATGAACTGTAGTTTGAGGATATTATGTAGCGTATATGAAATATGAAAAGAAGGGGTATTGAGTGATATCGGCTATGTTTTGTAGGGGTTTATTTGGTATTTTGTGTGTTTTCTATGTCATCCATTCTATTTATCATTTTGTAAGGGTATTGGAGATATTTTGAGATTTTGGAGGGGTACAGCTGAAAGAACGTCCTCATTTAAATGAATAATTTGCGCGGGATATTACAATTTCTATTTGAGATGTTACATTGCTCGTAGCAGTTTATCTGCCTGTTTTTATTGGTTTTATGTGCAGAATAATTTATTTTGGTGTGTTTGTGCAGTGCTAATGTGTTTGTAGAGGGAGATATAGAAACTAGGGTTTACAATGACGACATTACTGGCAATGTTAAAAACGTGCCTGAAATTTGTGTCAGACGTGGTGGTAAGCATTATTTTTCTCAAATTTGTTTATTTTATAGTTTAATTCTTAATTTCCTTGCTATATTAATTTCCAGTTATTTATTCTATGTTTATTTTGTGTAGGCAAGGTGAGATTGATCAATTCAGGGGAAGCAGTTTCAAACTTATCAATTGATGAACTAAGTACATGCTCTATTTTAATTATATATTTTTTCTTTTTCAATTTTAATATAAATCATCTAGTCCTTGTTTTAATTGATTTGTTTTTTCTATATGAATGAGAAGCTAATAAGGTTCATATTTATGTATCAGGGGAGGGATTGCTCTGATGAGTTCTAGCATGGCTGGTAAAGCTGATGCTTTCATGTGGTAAGCAGATTTAGAATAATGCATTTATTTTCTCTTTACTAGTTTCGGTTTGTATTAAGTTAATAATTCTTGGTAGAGTGTTTGATGGTTTTTCTGCTGCCAATTATATGGATTTGTAACCGAAGTTTTTCTTTTATCTGTCCTGTAATGGTACTATACTATACTGGCGTAATTTTAGAGAAATATTTCTTATGTTTTTAGTATGTGTAATATGTGGTGAAATTACTTAGCGTAGCATATTATATAACAATATATAATATATGCATATGAATATTATGTATCAGCATATAAATTGCTGAACATAAAATAATATTACAAAAAATGGCTCATCACCCATGAGAATTTTTCAGAGGTAAATCGCTCAATGTGTTCATAATTTCCAGCAATATTGAGAGAAAATCTAATTTGTCCAAATCGAAACATTCAGTCTTGGACATATATTATTGCCCACTTAATTAACACGTGTATATCAGCCATGCAAACTTGTCACAAATCCAAGACGGATAGACATTACACCAAGTTTCAGAAAAGAACAAAGTAGAAACATCTCATCTCACCGATCCAAAGTTCCAAAACTTCACAATTCCCCCCAAACTCTTTCTATTCCGGCTCCTTTGTATCCGTACATACAGTACATGCTGTATATTTCGTACATGTCAGGGTTTCTTATACTGATAAACAGACTGTAACAACGCATGGTGATAAGTGAAATACATGATAATGTTGATATTATGTCTCGATCTGATCTCTGTGAGACGTGGCGAAACAACAATCACACGCGTCTCGCACAGCCTGCATGTATCCAAGCCTCATAACTCGCCCTGACGGGCTTTGCCGCTTACGTGACCTGATCACCAAGTTCCAACGTCTCTTTATTTTCTTTCCATCCATGCATAATTCACCATTTTCATTGCTCGCCACGTACATTTCAACTCTATCTTCTCATGCAAAAATGAAACAGAAAAAAAGAAGGAAATTGAAACTTGAAGTCTCACTCAGCCAGCTGCTCAAACTATAAATAAGCGAACAGATTAGTACTCCCACTTCATCCCTTGCATACTCAAACAAATCAGCTATGGCTATGAAACATAAATCTCTCATCACTCTCTTTCTCCTCATCTCAATCCTCTCTCTCTCCACTCTTTTCACCCTCTCTCATGCAGATGAAGACCCTCAATTGCGAAAATGCTTGGAGGACTGCTCACTTAGGCGCCAAGAGAAAAAGAAATGCACGAGGGACTGCTATCAGAAACATGCGGAGCGTGAGAGAGAGAAGGGAGGAGGAAGAGACAACCCTTGGAGAGAGGAAGAGGAGGAAGAGGAAGAAGGGAGAGGAGGAAAGAGAGGATGGCAGAAGGAAAATCCTTACGTGTTTCAAAGAGAGCAGTTCAAGCATCAGATCAGGACTGAACACGGTCATATTAGGGTTTTGAAAAACTTTGCAAAACAGTCCTGGCTTTTGCTTGGAATTGCGAACTACCGCGTTGCAATAATGGAGCTTAATCCTCGCACTTTTGTTGTGCCTAATCATTGGGATGCTGACAGTGTTTGCTATGTGGTCAGAGGTATAGACTTACATTGCCATTTATGTACATGTTAATAAAATCACTTAATTATTGCAATTAAGATTTTAAGAATTACATGTTTCATTTTTATAGGAAGAGGAACTGTGACCGTGTTGAAGAAAGAGGATAAGGAATCGTATCAGATCAAGCAAGGAGATGTGTTGAAAGTTGATGCGGGTTCAGTTGTTTATGTGATAAATAGTGATAGCCGTGAAAAATTGACCATTGCAAAACTCGTTCAACCTGTTTCAATTCCCGGCAAATTTAAGGTATAATTTGCCTTGGTTTATCTAATACAAATCAAATGATATATTTTTTCTATCTATTTATCTATTTAATTGTTTTTTATTTATTTTGCAGAGCTTCTTCGGTGCTGGAGGGGAGAATCCAGAGTCGTTCTATCGAGCATTCAGTGATGAAATTTTGGAAGCTGCATTCAACGTATGATCATCACCACTTTTCAGTCCAATTACTTTTTACCAAAATAAAAAAATTTATCAAATTAAATAACCAAATTCATGAATTTTCCATGGCAGACACAAAGGGATAAGATAGAGAGAATATTTGGGAAACAACGAAGCGGTGCGATAATCCGAGCGAGCGAAGAACAGATCCGCGCATTATCACGTGATGCATCTGAAGGAGGCAAATGGCCTTGGGGTGAAAAGGGACCCTTTAGTGAATCAAAGGGGCCTTACAATCTCTTGAGAAAACGGCCTACACATTCTAACCAGCATGGTCAGTTGTATGAGGCGGATAAGGATGATTATAGACAGCTCGGTGATCTTGACGTGAGGGTCTCCGTTGCCAATATCACCAGCGTATGTTTTACAATCCTTTTCAAAATATCTTTTTGAACTTTTTGAGAACTCGTTTTGATTTTCAATTTACTTTTTTCAAATGTTATTTAAATAAAAATAAAAATATGAGATCATTGGGTCACAGGGATCTATGATGGCTCCATGGTACAACTCACGCTCAACCAAGATCGCTGTGGTGGTTGAAGGGCGAGGCCAACTGGAAATTGTCTGTCCTCACTTGGGAAGGCAATCTGAGAGAGAAACAAGAAGAGGAAGGAAATACGAAGAGGAAGAAGAACAAGGTCAACAAGGTCAAAGGTACCAGAAAGTCAAGGCTAACTTGACTCCTGGCACCGTGTTTGTCGTACCGGCAGGTCATCCAACGGTTCAGATTGCATCCAGAGATCAGGATCTCCAGATTGCCTGCTTTGAGACCCGTGCTGAGAACAATGAGAGAATTTTCCTTGCAGGTATGTATATTGCAACATAAATTTGTCAAGTCAATTTGTGTGCTAATACGGTTGATTTGGTCTGAACAGGGAAAAACAACATACTGAGCAAGATGGAGAGGGAGGCAAAGGAGCTGTCATTTGACACGTCAGGAAGGGAGGTAGATGAGCTGCTCAACGCCCAGCGTGATGAGGCTTTCATCGCTGGTCCTGGAAGCCGCAGCCGCCATGGCGGCGGTGGTAGAGGAGGTCGAGACTTCAGTGTTGAGTCAATTTTGGAAGTTGTGGCAGGGATGTGAAGTAGTGGAAAAGGAATGTGTAAATAGTATGAGGGAACTACTAAATAAGGTGTTTAGTAACTGAGAGGTGTTTATGTGGAGAGTATGTAGTGTAATATGTATGTTTTTAAGTACTAATGAAATAATGAAATAAGATAGTTAAATAGGTATTATATTATCTTTTCTTAGCGGCACTATAATCAAACTTAGATAATTTTATATCAGTCTTGTTAAAGTAATATGGTCTTAGGTTTTAATTTGAATGTAAAGTGTTATATTTGATTATTACATAGTAATTATAGCTAATTTTAGAATCGGAATCTTCTCAAGTATTTTTTTTTAAATAATTTTGGTTAAATTTTGTAATAGTACAATTACAAGGAGTAAGAATAGGATATTAATTTTGGTTGTTTTGTAATACAATGACAAACTACAAGAAATATAAGAATATACGATATGAATGATCTCAAGATGTGCGCCAGATTTGTGGATTGTCTTAGTTGGTTCACGCTAGAGTTATTCACCAACGAGAATGAATTTTAGTCGTGAAGTATCAAAATTAGTTCATGCTAATATTGTTCACTCACGCTAGAATAATTCACTCACAAGAATGAATTTTACTCGTGAATTATCAGATTAGTTCATGCTAAAACTGCTCACTAACAAGAATGAACTTAAATCTTTTTATCATCACACTTCTCATTTAATTCATGAAATTATAAATAGGGTTGTATAGGACCGAGAAGCAAATGTAAACTGTATTCAATTTAGATGTTTCCGCTACAATTTTATTTATTTGTTGATGCAGTTTGTTCTGATATATTGGTGGGAACTAAAATTTATAATAATATTATACAAGATAAAATAAAGAATTTTTTTGATAAATAATTTTCTATTGGTTTCATATCAGATTGTTGTATTCTGTTTTAGTAAACTTCACAAGACAATTCTATTTGATAACTTTATTTCAGTTTATTATATAATGTTTATTATTTAAAGGGATAAAACTCTCTCTCTTAAGAAGGCAATATGTCCAAAAATTTCATAAGCTGGGCACCAATATTGAATGTTAAATGAAATTAATTTGAAAAAATTGACACTCATGGAGGTAGAACTTTGTGAGAGATTGATCAAAAAACATAACAAGGAATATGTATACATCTGCTAAGTTAAATTTGATAGCTCTGTGCCTTTGTCCAATAATAAAAATAATATTTATGTTGTCATTTTTATTGTGAATGATATATATTTTATTTTAAAATAACATAATTAATATATAATAATAAATGTTTAATACTAGACTAGAATCAACTACCAATCTTTCCAATATTGTCAATCGGATGTCGCGAAACACCATCACACATCTCTTATATATACATAACCCTGCAAGAAATCCAAGACTCAAGTTTAAAAAGAGAATTTAAAGAAACACAATCTTATTAAGTACATATTTAATAAAGTATCTTAACTCATTAAATATGTATTGAATTAAAAAAAATCCAAACCTCATAATGGGAGTTGGAGGAAGTAGAAGGCGAGATGGTTCCCTGGTGGTCATTGTAACCTGACAACCACGTTCCAAGGTCACTTCATTTTATTCTGGTCCATGCATGAATCCGAGTTCGAAAGTCTCTTTGTTTACCGTACGTGTTTCATTATCATTGATCGCCCCTTACTTTCAGCTTTATCTTCTCGGTTATTTTCACACTGTTAAATAAGTAAACAGGTCAATTACACTCACCCTTCATCTCTTGCAAAGCATTTCAATCACTGGCAAACACAAACGAATTCAGAGCCATGACTATGAAACATAAAGCTCGCGTCTCTCTCTTTGTCCTCATAGCAAGCCTTTCTCTGTCCACTCTTTTCACCCTCTCTCATGGAGGAAACTCTGAATCTTTGGAACGGTGCTTGGAGAGTTGTGAGGACTGGCCCGAATCACTAATAGAGCAGTGCAGGTCACAGTGTTGGGACTTATTTGGGTATGCGGAGCCTGAGAGAGGGAGAGGAGGAAGAAGAGACAATTCGCAGATTCAAAAGTACTAGTAATATAATAAGGTGTTTAATAACTGAGAGGTGTTTATGTGGAGAGTAAGTAATGTAATGTGTATCTTTTTAAGTACTATAATGAAATAAGATGGTTAAATTGGTCTTAATGCTTCTTTTCTTAACGGCAGTATAATCAAGTTTAGATAATTTTATATTAGTCTTCAAGTTTTATTCTTTTATGTTTTGATTTGAATTAAAAATGTTTACTACTAATAAGGTGTTCAGTAACTGAGAGGTGTTAATGTGGAGAGTAAATAATGTGAATTATCTAATGTACATATTTAGCAAAAGTTTCTCCACAAAGTAGGTTGAATCTAAAAAAAATGTGCTACATGAGCTACAATTTATCAAGTGTTATAGTGGAATAAAATTAATTATTGTTATTCTTATTATTATTTTTATTTTTACAATAGTCCGTAGGCAATAGGCATACACAACACACATGCACGCATTTTTTTTTTTTTTTTTTTTTTTTTTTTTTTTTTTTTTTTTTTTTTTTTTTTTTTTTTTTTATATTTTTTTTTTTTTATAATTTTTTTTTTTTTTTAAAAAAACTTTTTTTTTCTCCTTGAAAAAAAAAAAAAAAGGACCGATAGACGCCTGTTTCATGCTATTTTAGTTTTGGAAGGAAAAATGCAACATGATCTTCTCTGACTTATCAAGAACATCAGATGAGATATGTTGGGTAACAAACGCCGAACTCCACATATGGGAGAATATCAAATCATAATACTACCGGGGGGATTGGGTTAGCTTTTGCTAGTCTTTTGATCCCACTTGATGTTCTATTGCCACTCAACAACCGACATCAAGTGAACGTTTTTTTTTTTCTGGTTATGTATTTCTCGCTTTATGCTTGTAAAATGTTATATTAATTAAATGATTTAGCGATCCAATGAGTGTGGGATAAACCCGCCTCATTTTATTTAAAAAAAAAGATACTCAATAGTATTCTATTTTGTTGGAGGGGCAGAAATATTTAGCCCCCAAATATATAGTCATTGAGGACCGATGCTCCCATGATACTCCCAAACTCGCCTCAATATATTTGATAATTACAAAAAAAAATATTTATATCTAATTTTAGAACTCGAAATCTTCACATCTAGTATTGTTTTAACAATAGTAGTTTTTGATTAAATTTTATAATAATAGAATGACAAGATATAAAAAAATACAAGAAATAAGAATTCGATATGAATGATATCTAGATGCGGCAGTTTCGTAAATTATTAAATTGATTCATGCTAGAATTATTCATCCAAGAATATAATATGGATGATATCAAGATGCTCCAATTTCATGAATTATCAAATTGGTTCATGTTAAAATTATTCACCCATAAGAATGGATTTTACTCATAAATTATATGATTAGTTCATGCTAAAAATGTTCACTCATAAGAATGAATTTTAATTTGGGACCTGATACGTTTCTCATTTAATTAACGAGAGCATATAAATAGGATTGTATAGACCAGTAGAAAAAAAAAATGTAAGATGCATTCAATTTATGAAGATGTTTCAATTACAGTTTTGTTGTATGTTGAGTGCAGTTCGTTTTGAGATATCGGTGGCAACTAAATTTCATAATAATACTACAAAAATAAACTAAAGGTAAAAGAATATTTCATGATATATTTAACTTTGACTTTTTAAGAGTTTTACTGATAAATTAATTTTTTTAACAATTCACTATGTTTTCAGGTCAAATTCTCATCTTTTATTTTAGTAAAGTGCACAAGACAATTTTACTTGATAACTTCCTTTTGGTTAACTTGGGTAACAATATTTTGCACTAAAAGGCAAAGAAGCTCCACAGTAGTAGGTAATAAATTTTATAACTACGGTAGAAATGTTATTTGTTGAATGATGAATGAAATGATGTGGAAAACAGAGTTTAACAGATAGAGGCCCTTAATGCTATATGGAAGGAGCGATGTTTAAGAGCCTTCTCAGATAACAAGGGGTCGCAACCGTCCTTAATGCTATTCATGCTGATTTACAAAGTTGGAAATTAAAAATAGAGCTGAACTTCAATTAGAAATTTAGTCATGTATTAGGGCTCTTATAATAGATTTATTTGTTATTTTTCTTTCACTTTATTTTAATTTTAATTATAATTTTTTATTTTATTTTTTATTTTTTTATTTTTCCTATGATGTCAGCCATCATACTTTTAGAACTCAATCCTTGTACTTTATTGATTTATTAATATACTTACAGGACTCCAGGCAAAGACCTGGAAAAACCGATGTAAAAAAGAAATTAACATCAGATCTGCATTTACAGTTAGCCCAATTATATATATTATTATTTTTTTTAATTTGTGAATTAGGCAGGAATTTTCTTGTGCAAGATAGTATATCTTTCTTAAGAAAAATCTCCTAGTAGACAATTCATTAATCAGGAAGTTAATAAATTGCCACTACATATCTAAAACTTTATAATTAAGATATTAATATTAAATTTTAACAGTAGGCTAGCTGAGGTTGTTTAATTTCTGATTAATTACTCTAATTTGTACTCTTAAAAACTCAATCAACTAGCATTTTTTAATATTGCAGTCGGGCATTGCGAAACACCATCACACGCGTCTCTTAATACATTTATACATACAGAGAGCCTGCAGAAATCCAAGCCTCATAATGCGAGTGGAGTAAGTAGAAAGGCGAAATGGTCATGTGACCTGATCACCTGATTACCATGTTTGAACGTCTCTTAATTTTATTTTGTCCATGCATGAATCCGAGTTCCAAAGTCTCTTTATTTATTTTTTTTTCATCCATGCATATGAATCTCTTCCATGTTTCATTACCATTGCTCGCCACGTAATATAAGCTTTATTTTCTCAGTTATTTTCACACCATATATAAGTAAACAGATCAATACTCACTCTTCATCTCTTGCAAATCATTTCAATCACTTGCAGACTCAAACGAATCATTCAGCCATGATTATGAAACATAAAGCTCACATCTCTCTCTTTGTCCTCGTAGCAATCCTCTTTCTGTCCACTCTTTTCACCTTCTCTCATGGAAGAGACTCTGAATCTTTGGAATGGTGTTTGGACGGTTGTGAAGACTGGCCCGAACTACTAATAGAGTAGTGCAGGTCGCAGTGTTGGGATTTCTATTGGTCCTCAGATCTAAAGAGAAAGGAATAGACAGCTGCTTAACGCACAGCGTGATCAAGTTGTGGCGGGGATG
The DNA here is from genome assembly GCA_024447665.1 of Juncus inflexus. Classification (NCBI taxonomy): domain Eukaryota; kingdom Viridiplantae; phylum Streptophyta; class Magnoliopsida; order Poales; family Juncaceae; genus Juncus; species Juncus inflexus. The sequence goes on along the minus strand of JAJHPC010000001.1, from coordinate 15,818,254 downwards.
TGAGAAGCCGTAGAAAAGGAATGTGTAAATAGTATGAGGGAAGTACTAGTAAAGTGTTTAGTAACTGAGAGGTGTTTATGTGGAGAGTATGTAATGTAATGTGTATGTTTGAAGTACTAATGAAATAAGATGGTTAAATAGGTCTTACAGTTTCATTTTTTAGCGTCAGTATAATCAAATTTTGATAATTTTTTATCAGTGGTATTAAGTAGTAACCTTATAGTTTTTTATTTGAATTTAAAATGTTATATTTGATTATAACATAAAGTTATTTACAGCTAATTTTGGAATTAGGATCTTCTCAGTGTATTACTATTTTTAAAAATTAATTACAGAAGTAAGAATAGGGTATTAATTTTGGTTGTTTTGTGACACAAACTACAAAAAGTAAAAATACGAAATGAATGATCTGAAGATGTTCGCCAGATTCGTGAATTATCTAATTGCTTCACGCTAGAATTATTCACTCGCAAAAATGATTTTTACTCGTGAATTATCACATCAGTTCATTCTAAAATTGTTCACTCACAAGAATGAATTCAATCGTTTTATCATCACATTCTCATGTAATTCATGAGATTATAAATAGGGATATGTATAGACACCAAGAAAGAAAAATGTAAAATTCATCCAGTCTATGAAGATGTTTCTAACAAAATTTTTATATATTTGTTGCTGCAGTTTATTTTGAGATACTGGTGGGAACTAAAATTCATAATAATACTATACAGATAAAATAGAGAGTTTTTATAATAAATGAGGAAAGATTGGAACGAAAGAATGAAACATGGTAGAAAACAGAAGAAATGATTTCACAATAGTATAAATACCACGAACAAAAAGAGTTGTGGGAAGAATTGTAGTGTTTGCAAATTACCCAGACACACTGCTCCAAGATGTACGCAAAGAGGTGGAGGCCGATATAGAACGGAATCCTAAACTGGTTATATTATTTTATTAGAATTATATCATGTTGTTTTCCTTTAAGAGTATGTGTTATATAATTGTTTTTATTTAAGAACTGTAGTATGTTGTTGTTTTCCTTTCATAACTTGTGTTATGTATGTTGGTGTTTGATTTCCTTTAACATAATAAACCATAACACAATAAATCATAACATAACAAATTCTAACATAACAAGTCATAACATAACAAATCCTAATATAAGTAATCATAACATAATAAACCATAACATAATAAAACCTAACGACCTCTGCCGGCTGCTCTCCTCTTTCGTGCCGCTCGAGCCATCATATGAGGAGTCTGAGTTTGATTTTGAGTGAGCAGACTGAAGTCTTCTCTACCTTCCTCTTCTCCTCCTCCTTCTCCTCCCTTTGCCGTGTTCAGAATATCCATTCATCTCCTCCGTTAAATTCATTAAGCTGCTCTAATGTCATCTTCGTGCATCTTAACAACTTCTTTATGCCGGCTTTTATTTCTGTTAAACTCATCGAACCAATCTCTCTAAACATTTTGAATCATATACTGGCTCCATCCCTCATGCTTTTTGCCTTTAGAAAAATATTTATTTTAACCTTAAAAAAATAATGGAAAATATTACGAAAAATATTATATACGAAATATTTACCGCGGCTCTTTTGTCCGGAATAATTGGACGATATGTTCTCGTACCGTGCGAAACCTGAGACTGCACTATCGGATCAGACCCACTGTAATACCACCTTATGTATGCGTCAGTTTGGCTGGAATCGTACGGTGGCGGCTTACGCTTCGGGGCTCGTAGCCATTTACTCTCCCACAGATACACCCACTTCTCGTGAATCTCCGCGGTCTTGTTTCCAGTCGTGCAATTCTTCGTCATATACGGGTTCCTCTTTTTTTGGGGGGGGGATTTTCTACTATACCAGAATTGTCGCATCACCCTCTGAGGGCAGACACGCTCGACAATTCACATATAAATCAACGGCAAAGAGAGTAAGCATGTATCTCTTTCTTCTCCACAAATGGATGGCAGTCTCGGGCGGAATTCTTCGTAAGGTGCCCAATCCACCGCATCTGCTGGCTGACTGTCGAACAAGTTCCGACGTGACAGCAAATGGTTGTACATCCTATCATCTCTTCTAATAGCACCAATAAACAACATTCCAACCGTATCATTATAATCCGGATTTTTGTACATATTCACTCTTTCGGGGGGTCAACGGAACATCCGATCGAAGAGCAGGAAAATGCATCAACGTCCATAATTGTATTAATAACATGCAACCCCCCATATTTTTCCGACTTGGACCGGTACTTTTGCACAACTCTCGGTAAAGATAACCGAGAACCGCACTCGCAAATACCCACTCGTGCAAATTTTTCATATTTTCTAAAAATACTAACGGCATGAGAGAATGTGAATCTCCATTCGAGTCACTAAATAAAACGTTGGTGAAGAATGCTGTCATATAAGCTCTACAATACTGTTGCACCCTTAATAGGGGGCGTCATTTTCCAAATCGGAGAAATTTTCCGTGAACCATTTCTTGTAAACTAAAATCCTGTTTTTCCTTCTGTCACCTTTGAACATATCTGCCGGTGGGATTTTTCGGAGCAATTTGGTCGCTTTATCTACCCAACTAGTGTCTCCGGTATTCAAACACAACGCCATGCCATCAACCCGCATCCACAACAAATATGACACATCATCCAATGTGATGGTCATTTCCCCGTGTGGCATATGAAATGTATGTGTTTCCGGTCACCACCGCTCCCTGCAGAGCACTTATCATAGTAGCCTTGATAGGAATATGACCGATCTTCTGCATTTGTAACAAGCATGCATTCAGAAAATAAGGCTCGTACTGATAGTTCCATGGCACCTGCATAAACGACAAATATAAGTACAATATTTTTACGTAATAAAATAAATACATATATATAACCATAGTTAAATACATAAACGCTGTCTGATGCTGCCTGAACCGATAACCCCCTGGCAATGTACTCGACATTGTCTGTGTTTGTCCGTCGAAACGTCTCATTCTGTGTATGTCTTGTAATACGTTTAGTGGACGATATGTCGGATGTTGGGGCTCAACCATCGGAGCCTTCCCCTTGTTCACCCGATTAGATCCGTCCCGACTTCAACCGGCTCCAGATGACATCTTTTTTAGAAAGACTATTTTCTATGAAAATATTTTTTGTAGAAGTTAAAAAAACAATTTAACAATTTTTATTTTTTATAAAAAATATTGTAAGAAATTTTTTATTAGAATTTATTTAAAAAATATTTGATAAAATATTTTTTAAAAATATATTTTCTAGAAAATATTTTTTTTTTGTCTCGAAAATTTTTTTTCTATAAATTTTTTTTCTACAAAGAATTTTTTTGTCGGGAAATATTTTGTTTTGTTGGAAAATATTTTTTTTCCTAAGAAGTATTTTCTTAGAAAATATCGTTTTAGAAAAAAAACATTTAATAAATTATTTTGGAAAATTATTTTATCATAGGGCTAAAATGGTAATTGCAATATTTTTAACTAAAATATGGATGGGAAAGTGTATGGAGGGGATTTTTTGTAAATGAAAAGTTTAACATAGGCATTTTTTGTAATGTTGATAAAAGATAGGGGGTTATTTGTAAATTTTCCTATATAATACTACTTAACTTTAAATAAATAAATAAAATCAAATAAATATAACTACTTAACTTTAAAAAAAATATATATATCTTAATATTATACATTTTCTTCAAATACTAAATAATAAAAATTATTTATTGAATATTTTCATAATTTAAAAAAAAATTACTACAAAAATTATACATACCGAATAAACCTAATATCTTCTTCTTCTTCACCTTCACTTTCTTCTTCTCCTTCACCTTCCTTATTTTACCCTAATAAAAAAAATATTACTTTTAATCAATAATTCCAACCAAATTCATTCAAACAAATCAAACAAATTAGTCTAACAAATCAAACAAATTAATCTAACTTCAATTAATTCAAACTTATTTACCCTAATTTCAATCAATTCAAAAAATACCAATACCAACACCCAAACCTAAACTCAAAATAAAATAAAATCAATTACTTTTCTCTTCTTCTTCCTTCTAATTCTTCCTTTCTCCTTTAATTTTTACTAATTTTTGCGTTTTTTACTCAAAAATTGCTCCAATTTCGCCCAAAAAATCGCCTCTTTTTTTTTTTCCCGTCGGGTGTGGATAGGGTTTGCTGGGGGGAGAGAGAGTGGAATGGGTTAAAATGAGAGTTTTTTTGTAAATTTCGCGTGTTCCGCCACTAGTAGTGGCGGAACAGTTGCGATTAGTTTTTTTTTGCGTTTTTCTGGTCCAGGCAGAAATGAGGAAAAAGTTGCGCTTGTGGTGGAACAGGTGTAAATTTCACCTGTTCCTCCATAGAGAGTGGCGGAACAGAAAGTATTTTTTTGTTTTTTTTCAGTCAGGAATGGGAAAAAATTTAGCTTGTTCCGTCACTAGTAGTGGCAGAACATGTGTAAATTTCATCTGTTCCGTCAGAAATAGTGGCGGAACAGGGGTATTTTTTAGGAATTTACTCTTCCTTTCATATCGGTTTGTCTGTCGTATTTTATTTTAGTAAATTACATACGGCAATTCTATTTGATAACTTTGTTTCAGTTTGCCTGTTAATAGTTATCGCTGAAAGGAAAGTAGGTCAATTGATTTTCATAAGTTTGGCACGAGTATTAAAAGTAGAATGAAATATGAGTTTAACAACCGTATGTACGAAATATTTGTTTGTCATCATAATATAAAATATTACATTACGTCAAAATAATACAATATTTATGAAAGGATTATATGTTCATAACAGTCATATCCATCAAGCAATTAATTGGAGATAATTACCTTGTGTTCAGCTTCAAATTAGCAGTTTAAGATAGCATGCACGTTTTTAAGATAGCTGAAAATCATTTTTTTTAAACAATTACGGAGGAGAACTTGAGTGTCTCTCGCGTAAATCTATTAATCAACGCTCAATTTTTGCAAACCATAATTGATAATAGAGATTGGTAAAAGAAAAAACAAAAGCTAAAATACTGGAGTATCATCCTATATTCTGGTACTATAAAAAATACGATACAACCCAATAAACAATAACACAAAAATATTATTATATCTAAGGGCGAGATTGAAGCTCTAACCGGCCGGTTTGGCACAAGATGTAGCCGTGCCCGCCTTTTGCCTTTTACGTCGGTTCCTCTCTTCTCTTTTCAAGTGTATGTATTTATTGCCCTATGTTTCCGTTGATCTGCATTTCTGCCAGCTTGCAAACTCATCCATTGTTACCTGTAGGATGGTCATTGCCGATTGGGTTTCTTCGTTAAAGATACGGTTGCAACGCTCTTTCCAAATTGTGAAGTTTATGAAAAATTGATGCAATCTTTAAGCATGTGATCAATATTTTCGGTCCCCAATTTACATAATATTAGTTGAAAATTATTTGATGGTATTGATTACCTTGAAATTAAATGCAATAACCAGTATCTCTTATATAAAGGGATGTTATCTCTATGTAAAACTCAAGAGAGAAATAAATAAATATTATTATATCTAAGGGCGAGATTGAAGCTCTAACCGGCCGGTTTGGCACAAGATGTAGCCGTGCCCGTCTTTTGTCTTTTACGTCGGTTCCTCCCTTCTCTTTTCAAGTGTATGTATTTATTGCCCTATGTTTCCGTTGATCTGCATTTCTGCCAGCTTGCAAACTCGTCCATTGTTACCTATAGGATGGTCATTGCCGATTGGGTTTCTTCGTTAAAGATACGGTTGCAACGCTCTTTCCAAATCGCGAAGTTTATGAAAAATTGATGCAATCTTTAAGCATGTGATCAATATTTTCGGTTCCCAATTTACATAATATTAGTTGAAAATTATTTGATGGTATATACCTTGAAATTAAATGTAATAACCAGTATCTCTTATATAAAGGGATGTTATCTCTATGTAAAATTCAAGAGAACTCAAGAGAGAAATAAATAAATATAATGGCCCGATAAGGCCCTTAGTTTTTCCAAAAAAAAATCTTCTTTTTTTTCTTCTTTTTATTGTAAATTCTTGTAACTTTGAATAGAAAAAGAAATTTCATTTGGAACGGGGAATATAAACGGAAGTCCTCTCCAAGTTTTCTCAAAAATAAATAAATATAATTTTCTTCTTCCATAGTCCATTATCACTCTACCGTTGGCCAGGTATTTTATCCTCACAGTTATGACTTTTTTTTTGAAATGGACAAAAAAAAAATTAATTAAGTGAATGACCAAGTTTTAAAAATATTTGCAAAAGTAGCCATTTCGCCCAGCTACCGGGCGAAACAAAAGTAGTTTCGCCCAGCAACGGGGCGAAACAGAGCCAATCACGATCAATTAACCCTGTTTCGCCCAGTTGTTGGGCGAAACACGTTTTAGTATCGGTTTTCCTAAATAACCGTTACAAAATATGGACTTTAGTATCGGTTTTATAAAATAACCGTTACAAAATAATGACATTTAGTATCGGTTTTTACAAATAACCGTTACAGAATAAAGACGTTTAGTATCGGTGTTTACGAATAACTGTTACAGAAGTCGGCGAAACAAAGCCGTTTTTAGTACCGGTTTTCCTAAATAACCGTTACAAAATGTTGATTTTAGTATCGGTTTTATAAAATAACCGTTACGGCTAATGACATTTAGTATCGGTTTTTACGATAACGTTACGATGAAGACTTTTAGTATCGGTTTTTTACAAATAACCGTTACGAAGTCGGCGAAACAGATTTTTCGGTATCGGTTCTTATTAATAACCGTTACAGAATATAGATTTTAGTAACGGTTCTTTAAAATAACCGTTACAGAATAAAGACTTTTAGTATCGGTTTTTACAAATAACCGTTACAGAATAAAGACCTTTAATATCGGTTTTTAAAAATAACCGTTACAGAAGAAGACCTTTAGTATCGGTTTTTACAAATAACCGTTACAGAAGGTTCTTTCGCCAGGTTGTTGGGCGAAACAGCTCTGTTTCGCCAGTTCACTGGGCGAAACAGCTGAGGGAAAAAATTAAAAACAGATTTTTTAGCTTTTTTACATGGAAAAAATAAATAAAATAAATCTGTATAAAAGATCTTTATTTAGTGGGTAACATTGATTTTGGACTATGTTTTGTTAATTTAGATTGATATTTAAACTATTTTAGAGAGCTCACTATGTGTCTTTAATTTACAAATCAAAATACATAAACATAGAATACAATCTATAAAATATTACAAATTAAAATACATAAACATAAAATACAGACATAAAACATAGAATACAATTCATAAAACATTACAACCCACAATAAATAAACATAAACTACCATACATAAAACACTACAACCTTCTCGGACATTTTGTTTTCGTGTGCCCCGCTACTCCGCAAATACGCAATGTTTTCTACGATCGCGTTGTCCATGACGTCCATACTATTATGAAAGCGTTTCTCCGTCTTCTTCCACGCTTGTTGGTTCCACGGACATTTTTCTCATAAGTTTCTCGGGAGGAACCAACATACCAATAAAAACTTTTTCACGTTCAACCCATGTTCTCTATCCTTTATCGGATAAAAACTTCCTTCATATGTATGTTTAAGGTGATCCAAAAAAATGTTGATGTATAAAATACTCGGGACTAACACCTCTGCGTATGCAAACGCTACCGATGCGAACAAGGATAGTGATATAGCATCGGTTTCGACAACCGCATTTGCCTTCATTGAAATTCACATGGAAGCTTTTTCCCCCGCCTTGGAACCACTAGATCCCGTTATCACCTCATAAACACCGTTTCGACATTGAAGGTAGTGACTCGATGCGCATGCGCCTTAACCGTTTTATTCTCCATTTTTCCATCACATCCTTTCCCCACATTATATTATTCATTTCCGCATTTGAAGCTATCTCGCGCTTGTTGACAAAATAACTATTCAGTTTGTAGAATGTCTCCATCACAATAGCCGTAACGGGAAGCTTCCTCATACCCTTGAAAACATAATTCATCACTTCTGCATGATTACTAGTAGGAATACCCCACCGGCGACCTTCTGTATCATACGCGAACGCCCATTTTGATTTATCTTTTTTATTTAACCATTCCCACGCCTCATTATTTTTATCCTTTAATATTTTATATAGCTTCTTAAATTTAAATTTGGTGGGCGCCTTAACTAGTGGTACAATCAATTTAACCAATGTTTTGTCTGATACAGCGCTACTGAAATTTGCTTCTAAATGCCGCATGCAATAACGATGATAGGTTAGGTTCCTTCCATTTCAATTTGTCATCATTCATTGCACGAATTATTCCGGCATGCCTATCCGAAATCACACATAAACCTTTGCGATGGCGATCAAAGTACCCAAACACCCAAAAAACCAACCCCACGTTTCTACCCTCTCCTTATCAACTAAAGCAAAAGCTAAGGAAATAATTGACCATTTGCATCGCTAGCGACCGCCATCAATAAGCATCCTTGATATTTTCCGGTTAGAAATGTTCCATCTATGTTATGACAAGCTTGCAAAACTCAAATCCTTTAATTGATGGACCAAATGCCCAAAAAGACCTTGAACTCCTCCTCACCAAGACGATTTTGGGACCTCTCCAAAATGCATATTCAGTAGTAGGATTTGCTGAATATATTGCTGCCATCAATTCAGGAAGCGTTCCTACATAGGATTCTCTACTTTGGATGCGTTCAACGTATATTTCTAATTCAGGCCAACCGTGTTCACCATATTTGATGTACTGAGCAAAACTAGCTAACTGTGAATCATTCGAAATTTTGACTATCTTAAAATACAAACAATCATTCATACGGTAAGGAAACCTACCACTAATTTTAAGATCGTCACTATTAGGCCAACCGGTGGTAGCATGAATTTCTAAACACAATCTATAATAATTTCTATTTCTACTACGCGGGAGAAAAACACCTTCTTGTGGAGAGTAATTGTATCCGCTCGAATCTTCAACAATTTGACCATTGTAATATAGAAATATTTCGAAATTTTGTGGCATTTTCTTGATAAGGAGAAAGATATAAAGAGAAGAAGTTTGAAGAGAGACTTATGAGATTTAATTTTTTGATGAATAAGAGGACTCTTTAAATAGAAATCTAAATCATATACCTAAAAATCCCGAGATTCCTCCATATTCTAGCATGTTAAATCAATGTTACCCACTAAATAAAAAGCTAAATTGTCATTTCAATATGAAAAAGTAAATATTCTCTAGTACCCTATATCTCGAACCCTAAACACCTAAAAATCCCGAGATTCCTCCTATATTCTAGCATGTTAAATCAATGTTACCCACTAAATAAAAAGCTAAATTGTCATTTCAATATGAAAAAATAAATATTCTCTAGTACCCTATATCTCGAACCCTAAACACCTAAAAATCCTGAGATTCCTCCTATATTCTAGCATGTTAAATCAATGTTACCCACTAAATAAAAATCAATGTTACCCACTAAATAAAGATCTTTTATACAGATTTATTTTATTTATTTTTTCCATGTAAAAAAAGCTAAAAAATCTGTTTTTAATTTTTCCTCAATTTGTTTCGCCCAATGAACCGGCGAAACAGAATGTTTCGCCAGCCGAATTGGCGAAACAGAGCATTTCGCCCAACAACCTGGAAAGAACCTTCGTAACGGTTATTTGTAAAAACGATACTAAAGGTCTTATTCAGTAACGGTTATTTGTAAAAACCGATACTAAAGGTCTTTATTCTCAGAACGTTATTTTTAAAAACCGATATTAAAGGTCTTTATTCCGTAACGGTTATTTGTAAAAACCGATACTAAAAGTCTTTATTCAACAATGGTTAATTTTAAAAAACCGTTACTAAAATCTATATTCTATAACGGTTATTAATAAGAACCGATAAAAACTTCATTCTAACGGTTATTTGTAAAAAACCGATACTAAAAGTCTTCGTAAATTATCTATAAAAACCGATACTAAATGTCATTAGACTGTAACGGTTATTTTATAAAACCGATACTAAAATCAACATTTTGTAACGGTTATTTAGGAAAACCGGTACTAAAAACGACTTTTTGTTTCGCCGACTTGAGTTATTCGTAAACACCGATACTAAACGTCTTTATTCGTAACGGTTATTTGTAAAAACCGATACTAAATGTCATTATTTTGTAACGGTTATTTTACAAAACCGATACTAAAGTCCATATTTTGTAACGGTTATTTAGGAAAACCGATACTAAAACGTGTTTCGCCCAACAACCGGGCGAAACAGGGCCGTATTGGCTAGTCGAAACTACTTTTGTTTCGCCCGGTAAGCTAGCTTTTTGCAAATATTTTTAAAACTTGGTCATTCACTTAATTAATTTTTTTTTTTTGTCCATTTCAAAAAAAAAGTCCACATTTATCTACCCGGTAGCCTTTCTTCCGTTGCTTATTCTCCGTCCCTTTTCACTCTTCCCCCTAGAACCCACCATTCGACGGCCCACGTCATACGCTTCACATTTCGTTTCACTCTTTCGGCCGAAGAATATCCTCTCAAGTCTCAAAACACAGATCTAATATTATTTCCTCACAATCAAATCCATAATAATCTATTTTTCCCTTTCTTCTTCCCCAAACGAAACGAAAACGAACGAGAGGAGAAAAAACGCCTCTTTCATCTCCACTTTCACCAAACCTTCAATCCCGAAACCCTAACCCTAACCCTAACCCTAGGTTCTCGTAAGACCAGTAGCCATGGTGCTCGCGGAGCTGAGCGGGACGATAACCCGCGCGCTGCAGCAGATGAGCAACGCGACGGTGATCGACGAGCGGGTGCTGAACGAGTGTCTCAACGAGATCTCGCGAGCTCTGTTGCAGGCCGACGTGCAGTTCCGCATGGTGAGGGATATGCAGACGAATATCAAGAAGATTGTGAATTTGGAGGATCTTGCTGCCGGGCATAATAAGAGGCGTATCATGCAGCAGGTTTGATTCTATTTGGGGGGAATAAGTGTTTGTTTGTTTGTGGGTTTATTGGATTAATTTGATTTTGGTTTGGGTAATTTGTTTGGTTTATGTGTAGAAGAATTATTGAAGTAAAATTTAGTCTGAAAATGGAGGGAGTTTGTACTTGTTATAAAATAGTTAGGAGGGGAAATTTATATTAGCTTAATTATGTTCGTTTGAATTAAGATTAGATTTAATTATTTTGTGATTGATAGAATTATCCTATTTTATGATTGATTTATGGATTTTTATTTTATTTTTACTTAGGCTGTATTCAATGAGCTTTGCAAAATGCTCGATCCTGGAAAACCATCCTTCGCTCCAAAGAAAGGCAAACCCAGTGTTGTAATGTTTGTTGGTCTACAAGGTAAATAAATTAATAAACGTTCATACTTTCTAAATTTCCCCCTATATTTATCTAATTAATATTGGTAATTTTATTAATTTTTATTTTTGCGATTCATTTAGGTTCTGGAAAGACCACAACATGTACAAAATACGCGTATTATCATCAAAAGAAGGGTTTTAAACCCGCTTTGGTTTGTGCTGATACTTTCAGAGCTGGTGCTTTTGATCAACTTAAACAAAATGCGACAAAAGCCAAAATTCCCTTTTATGGAAGGTATACTTATTCTCACATATACTCTCTAGAAATTAAATTTTGTTTATTATTTTTGTTAGTGTTAATAAATTTAATATTGTTTGTAGTTATATGGAGTCAGATCCAGTGAAAATCGCAGCAGAAGGAGTAGAAAGATTCAAAAAAGAGAATTGCGATTTAATAATTGTCGATACAAGTGGAAGGCATAAACAAGAAGCAGCTCTCTTTGAGGAAATGCGCCAAGTCTCTGAAGCAACTGTACGTATTTCACATTTTACACCCTCAGTTTTTTAAATTGCTCATATTTATTTATTATTATTTTAATAATTTTTTTTTTTTATTTTTAGAAACCGGATCTGGTGATATTTGTGATGGACAGCAGTATAGGTCAGGCTGCATTTGATCAAGCTCAAGCGTTTAGACAGAGTGTTTCAGTTGGAGCTGTTATTGTTACAAAAATGGACGGTCATGCAAAAGGTGGTGGTGCTCTTAGTGCGTAAGTCTTTCTTTCCCTTTTTATAATTTTTATTTTATTCTATTTTTCGTTTTTTTGTCCTTTTTAATTCTGCTATGAAATTCACTAGATATCTGTGTGTGATTTTTAGTAAAATGAAAAAAAAGATGACTGTATTTTAATAGATCATGCTCTACCCTTACTCTTCTAAAATATGCAAAATCTATATGAATTGATAAGAGTGATAATCCATTAATTATCAAAATTTTATTATTATGAAATTTCTTGCTATGTGTAGTGTGGCAGCAACGAAAAGTCCAGTGATATTTATTGGAACAGGAGAGCATATGGACGAATTTGAAACATTTGATGTAAAGCCATTTGTCAGCCGTCTTTTAGGTCCGTAATTTACTCATTTATTCTTTTCTTATAATTCGTTCATAGTTATAATCTTTTGGGGGAATTAGGTATGGGAGATTGGTCTGGATTCATGGACAAGATTCATGAAGTGGTGCCGACAGATCAGCAGCCAGAGCTTCTTCAGAAGCTCACTGAAGGAAGTTTCACACTGAGACTCATGTATGAACAGTTCCAAAATATTCTCAAGATGGGCCCCATTGGCCAGGTATTTTGTTTATAATCTCACAAACATTTATCTTGATTAACGTTGTATTTATGTTTATTATTTGAGTTGTGGAAATATGTTTCAGGTATTTTCTATGTTACCGGGTTTTAGTGCGGAATTAATGCCGAAAGGTCATGAGAAGGAAAGTCAGGCTAAGATTAAACGTTACATGACAATGATGGATTCTATGACCAATGCAGGTAAATAAACAATTATTTCTGAAGAAATTGGCGAAAAAGCCCCTATATTATTGAAAATTGCCATAAAACAAAAAACACTACATTCTTGAGGAAATTGAAAAAAAAAACCCTACCTGTTGTTAAGGTCAACATCGTTAAATAACCCGTTTAATTAAAGATAGGACCCTGATTGCAGTTTTCAAGAATGTAGGGTCTTTCTTGTAATTTATGCATAACGTAGTGTTTTTTTTTCTCCTTTTTGCAATTCCCTTCTTTTCTGTTAATAATTTACTTTGTATGAAACAACACAGCTGGACCCTCCAAACCCCAAAATAATTCACCTCAATGCAACTAACAATCAACTTTATTTTAAAAACAACTGAGGCTGTCTCAACAAATCCAAAAATGTTTTCTATTTTCTCAAGAACTTACCTTATTTCAAATAACTAATTTCATTTCAAAAAAAAAAAAAAAAAAACAGAGCTGGACTCAACAAACCCGAAACTGATGAACGAATCCCGAATCCTCCGCATCGCGCGGGGCTCTGGCCGGTCCGTCCGTGACGTGTCCGAAATGCTGGAAGAATACAAACGTCTGGCCAAGATCTGGGGAAAGATGAAAGGTCTCAAGATCCCCAAAAAGGGTGACATGAGCGCTTTATCAAGAAACATGAACGCGCAGCACATGAGCAAGGTTTTGCCGCCGCAGATGCTGAAGCAGATTGGAGGGATGGGGGGCTTGCAGAGTTTGATGAAGCAGATGGGCGGGATGGGCGGGAATAAGGATATGGCGAGCATGCTTGGGGGACTTGGGATGGGCGGGGGAGATAGATAGATAGATTATGAGATTGTTTGGTTGGTTGAGTTTTTTTTTTTTTTTTTTTTTTTTGTTTATTTACATTTGTTGGGTTATTTGGAGTATTTTGTTTGTTTTAGAAAGATACATATGAGATGATATGTTATGTATGTGTAATTCTATCTGATAATAAGGTGCATCGTGATATTCTTTGATTTCATATTATGCTTCAACATCTAGGGCGGGAGCACCTTGCCTATGTGCTGCGCTTTCATGTTACTCGATAGCGTGCTTATGTCCGTCCCCCTTTTTGGGGATAAATCCTAAAATTACTCCATCCGAAACATGGCTCAGATGCTTGAGGCATATAAACGTCTCGCCAAGATTTGGTGAAAGATGAAGGGGTTGAAGATCCCGAAGAACGGAGACATGAGCGCGCAGCACATGAGCATGGTGCTGCCGCCGCAGATGCTGAAGCAGATCGGAGGGATGGGAGGATTGCAGAGTTTGATGAAGCAGATGGTCGGGATAACGGGAATAAGGATATGGCGAGCATGCTTGGGGGATTTGGGATGGGTGGGGGAGATAGATTATGTGAGTGGCTGGTTTGTTTGTTTTGAATTTTTCGTTGGGCGGGCCCTTTTGGGGAGATAGATTTGGAGAGTTGGTTGGTTTGTTTGTTGTTGGTTTAGAAGGATACCGGAGGGATGATGTTATGTATGTGTATTTTATGTCTAATAACTAATAAGGCGCATTTCTTGGGTTTCATTGTTCTTGTCCTAGTTACGTGAAGCCCCGATTTGTTATGATTATGCACTCATAGATCTTGCAAGAGTCATTAGGAGAGTCAAAATTATCGCCATTACTTAATTGATGAGTTCACAAATGATTTAGAAAAAAAAAATTTAATTTAAAGTCTGAGTATATCTACACTAAAACACTCTTTTAAGAAATAACGAAAATAATTTAGAACAACATCAAAATCCGACTTTGATATGTTGGATTGCCAAATCTGATTTTTCAAGTCTCAGAAATGACGAATTCAACAAACCTGGGATTTGAACCACTGAACGTCTGAACCCTCCTAGTCCCTCCCCGTTCAACTTTTGAGTCCACTTTCAAACTTGCCGGTCTTCCCTCAAATTTTGCAAAACAAAACGCATCTTTCTTTCCCTTCCTGAAAGAAGAAAACAAACATCCGATTTGCTCCTGCACATTTGATCTCACAATTTCTCCTTTCTCAAGTTAACAACGTCTCTCTCCCTCGTTGTCTCGCATGAGATGAAGGTTCCGGCAGAGTCGGAATCCGACGATGCTTCGCCGCCCGCGCCGGGACCGCCGATCGGAAGGCCGGTGATCAGTGAAAGATCGCTGCCAGGTAGCGCTAGCCAATGTAGTATTGATAGAAAGAGGTATATGTTTACATTTTCTCATTTTAAAGTTGGATTTGTCATAATTTTGGCTGCAATTTATGGTGTCATTCAAAATTGCGATCTACATGATGAATATCCTTAAAATCTTCAAATAATCGGAAATTAAATTGATTTTAATTTATGTAGACGTAAATCATCGGAGGATGAAAATGGAAATGTAGATGGATGCAAGCAATGCAGTTGTCAGAAATCACAATGCATGAAACTGTCAGTTCTTTCTTTCCTTCTTTTTTTTCCATGCAATCTTCAATTACTGCATATTAATTTCCTTTTTTCTGAATTTATTTAGTTATTGTGTGTGTTATTCAACTGGAGGGTATTGTTCTGACTCATGTCTGTGCCGGCAATGTCTCAACCGGCCAAAATACCGCGAATCAGTACAAAAACTTTATGTTAAAACTTCTAATCTTAATCATGATATTAAGGTAATTTAACAAACAATATACCAAAGTATTTATTTTGTAGTATAGTTTTTACCCTTTGATTATACAATTTTTAGTGTTTACAGGAAGTAGTTGGTAATTCATCTGGTTCGGGTTTAGAATACAAGAAAGGATGTAAATGCAAGAAATCCGGCTGCGGGAAGAAATACTGTGATTGTTTCCAAGTAATTTCGAATCTTGAATTGAACCACTCAATATATCATTTTTTCTATTTTGATAGGTAATAATAATTAATTCCTTTATTTTTTATTGCACGAAGGCTGGTGTTGGATGCAGTATGAGTTGCAGATGTGGCGATTGTAAGAATCCTTTTGGACAGAAAGGTACTTCAAAAATCAATACTAATTTATTTCTTCCCTCTTTTACAACCAATACTATTTTTCTTTTTTTTTAATTAAAGTACTAATTTTATTTTTTTATTTTTATAGTCACAGAAAGACCAAGAATCCAGCCTGCCGTTCTACAAGAGCAAATCAACACTCATCAGAATCAAAGTGAAGAAGAATCAGATGAAAAAACGGAAGATGAATTTGAAACAGAAAAGGAAAGTGACAACACGGCCAATGAGGTGTCACCACCTGTCCGCTCCCCTATTTCTCATTCATCCTCTTTTAAACAACACTCTGACGAGCCGGACCCGCCTCTCATTAACCCTCGACCCATTTCTCAACTCCCCCCTTATAACCCGACCTTAAATACCAAAAATAATAACAATTTTAATGATAATAAAAACAATTATTTTGGTAGTAATAGTAACTGTAATGGTAATGGTGGTAATTATGCGAGAGATTTTAGTATAGTGAGGTGTATTGAGGTGATGAATGGAATTGCTGAGCTGTCAGTACTGGAGAAGTCCATTGCGCCAGACTTGTTTTTGGAGTCTAGTAATAGAGAGATTTTTCTTTCTTTAACACCAGATGTGAGGCTGCTTTGGCTGAGTAGAAAGATTAAGCTTCTTCCAAGGTAGTAAAGTATTAATATTTTGAGATGTTGATTTAGATTTTTTAGTTGTGAAAAATAGAGCAATTGAGTAGAAATTGTCTGATAGTACGGAAATAGTTCTGAGTTGTTGACCTTCGGAACGTAGATCAAATTAAGCAAATTGGTCTGAAATGTGCAGACTGGAACTAGTAGAGTTGTGTTTGTTTGAGAAGTTGAGAAGTTTTCTAGTTCTGATTCCAAATTTTTGATTTGTTTCTATTTTGGCGTGCTGTTGTACTTTATTGAATAGAGGGTTTTTATCTTTTTTGTTTGCTGTTATTTTCCATTCAGATAGAAATGAATCAATCATAGTTAAATGAATAATTCGACCAAAAGAAAAAACAAATCCAACACTGAAATTTATTTGGAGTAAATAAAACGGAAAAGAGTGCATAATTCTGAAGTTATATGCATAATTCGGTAAATAAACTACAAATAGCTTTATTTTACTTTGGAAGCAAAAGTAACTAAATTAATAACTCCATGATGGGCGTGCAGCTTTTGTTGATCAATTGTTAAACAAATTCCTACAAAAATGAAACTTGTAAGAAAATGAAACTTATACAATACATAACTATATAAAAAGGAGGAACTAACAATAAAAGAATAACTTACTGTGGATTTTGATTAAATTCCCATCTTTTTTTTTTTAAGCAAGTCCTCTCTATTAATCTCAGACTTAAAACTCAAGGATTTATTATTTTCTGAGAAGCCACCTGTATTAAAAATCAAAACATATGTAATAACAGAGAGAAGATACATAACCATGAATTTATTTGCCAAAAATAGAAAAACATGCAAATAAAACAAAAAATAAATAAATAAATACAACATATACAAAACATCATATGAATAAAAGGGTTTATATATATATATATATATATATATACCAAAGAAGAAGATTTGAGAAGCTCTCTAACGGCCATAGTTGCATAGCAAGAAGTAGGCAAAGTAAACCCTAATTTCAAAGCCAACTTATTTGGCACAGAATCAGTCTCACAACCTTCAACTCCATTTTTTACCAACTCTTCCTTTTTTGCATTTTCACCCGTCTTTTTCTTCATTATATCGAGATCAGTCTCAGCTAAAGATTCCGTCTCTTCTGTGTATTTCATTAATTCCCTACAAAGACAGGAACAAATATAGTTTTTTCACACAAAAAAAAATCCAAAAAATAGCAAAAAATAAAATAAAATTATATACTACATATACCACATATAATCAATGGGTCGCTGAAATACACGTCTATAGCCTCCAGTCATACTAGTAATTGAAAATTCCCTATAAAAAATGAACAATTGTTAGTTGATTAAAATAAACATTTTGATGAGCTGGCAAGAATTGAAAATATTGCATGAAAGTAAGAAATTAGAAATAGGTAAATGAAAGATTAATTACTTGACACCATGAGCAGCCTCTGTCAAGCTGATGTCATCCTGAGTGATTGAAAAATAATAATAAAATAAACTCAAGAGGCCATTTTTTTATCAAATGGAAGGAAAAATATAAGATTAAAATTAAATCAATCCTAGTTGTTTAAACTTTTGAATACGTCACATGAATTTGAAGGGCACCAAAGTAAAAACAAGGTAAGCATGCAATACAAAAGTAATCGAGAAAAGAAAAGAAAATTATATTTTATCAAGGTATAAATAATCACCTTTTTAGCCATTTCATGGTATACATTACCAACTTCATTCTCAGGAAAAATTACTCTCGAACTGCACAAACGAATTAATATGAAATTATTTTTTTAATTAAAGTATTAAACATATAATTTTTTTTTTAATTACCCAGGTAAAGGAAGCACGACATCTTCAAATGTGTAGATTCCCTTAGTTAAATCATCAGAATCAACTAACTATTCCACAAAAAATAAATATAAAATATTCAATAAATAAGGGCCAAAATATAATTATATTAACTGATTATATTAACTAACCTTAACAACAGGAATTTTTTCATCAGGAATTGTTTCAACAGATTCATCTGATACAAATACATCATCATTCACAATATCCTCAGAATTCAAATTATCAATTATGATTGATTCATCAGGACAGCTGTCTTTTGAATAAACTAGATCGCCAACTACAACCTGATTTATCCCTGTAATATATCAAATCCAACAATTATTTATATGTTCAAAAGGATATTTTAGGTTTGAAATTTTGAGAAAAAAAATACTTACCGTACTTTTGAACCCTCACGCTAGCAGCATTGTTCCACAAGTAACTCTGGTAGCTATGCACATACCTACAAAATAAGCATTTATAAGATAAATACATTAT
The DNA here is from genome assembly GCA_024447665.1 of Juncus inflexus. NCBI lineage: Eukaryota > Viridiplantae > Streptophyta > Magnoliopsida > Poales > Juncaceae > Juncus > Juncus inflexus. The sequence goes on along the minus strand of JAJHPC010000001.1, from coordinate 15,799,468 downwards.
ACAAAATAAATGCATTACATAAATACATTATAAAAAATATGTAAAGAAATAAATATACATCATTCTTAAAGTTCTAGGTATGGCCTTGAGAGACTGTAGATAATTTCCAGGGCATTTCTTCAGACAAAGGAGCTGGAATTTTACATAATTCGAAATATATAAATCAAGAGTTAGATTCTAGTTCCAAGAAAAGAATTGTATTCATTTGCAAAAAATTTTAATTATAAAAAATTAAACTTACAATAGATCTTTCAGCGACTAAATGGCGAGGCAAATTTCTCAACATTGCATCAATATCTCCATTTTCCTTGAAATTCTCACGCATCTCCTTTATGTTTTCACGCTGTTTGAAACAACAGTTAAAGAGAAACAACTAAACAAATAATAAATTAAATAATGCAAACTTTTGATTTAAAAAAAAAATGATATAAATATAAAGGATATCTCCTTCTCTTGGATCGAGAATTAAATCAACAGCAGCTTTCCATTCTCCTTTAAGTAATGCTGCACCAATTAAGTGCGTTGGTACAGAACCGCTTCCAAATCTCTGTTATATATGTGCAAATATAGTTAATATAGTAAAAAGAAACTTGCAAAAAAGCCCTTGAATTATTCTAAATTGAAAAAAAATACTGTGTCGTTGAAAATTGCAACAAAACGTAGTTTTTTTTTTTTTTTTGCAATTTCCTTAATAGTGGAGGTTTATTTTTCAATTTAGGTATAGTGAAGGGCTTTTTTGCAAATTACCCTATAGTGCAATAGAGATCTCAGAACAAATATATTAAATAACAATAAATGAAAGGGAACAAAATTAGTACTTGTAAGCCAAAATAGTTTATAAACCCGTTTTCTCCCAAGGCTTTTGCAGCATTTTGAATTATTTCTTCAGAAGCTCCATTCACACCCCTAAAAATTAATTATTAAATATCAAATATTAAATTTATGTCTTATTAATGCAAATAAATATGTTATCAGAATGGTAACTATATTTAAAACTTTAGAAATACCGCAAGATAAGTGTGAATCGATTTCCATTTAGCTGACCGAGATTAAGACCTTCCTTCACATAACTATAATAAATAAATACCCACATTTTTTTTTTCATAATTAATTCAGAAGCAAAAAATGGAGGAAAAAAAATAAAATAGACAAAATAATAAATGCACTTACGAAAAGTTTCCAATTTTAATTCCGTAAAGTCTGCTATTAAGAGCAGCTAATCTCTTTGGATGCACTTTGAATATCGTCACCTGATCAAAAAATAAATAATAACCAGTATACATTTATTCACGTCAAAAAACTGTTATAAAAATATTAAAATAATAAATATAAAAAAGGGAAAGAAAGACACCTGTTGTGTTGACACAGCTCGTTTATCTTTCGTTCCAGCAAAACCAAACGCCCTTGGCTGTTTTAATTACAAATATAAATTAATAAAAACAAACAAACAAATATTATATCAAATCAAACATCTTATTATATACACATATTTTTTAAATATAAAATTACCTGAACACCTAGCATTTTTCCTATAACTCCTAAGGCATCTTGTGTATCTTTATTCTCTTTACACAAATAAAACCTACAAAAATAAAAAATAAAAATCAATATATTTACTAACGCTTTAATACATAATCTTAAAAATAAAAAATTCTAACCTGACGAATTTTCCATTTTCAGACCAATCGTCAGAACCTCTACTGTCAAATTTCCCTCCATTTCTCTCAAAATCTTTTCTTTTCTTTCCTCTCCTACTTTTTCCATTATTTTCATTTTTTCCTGAGTTAAATCTCACTCTGACGCATTTATTTTTATCATCAGGTCCATCAATTGTATCCGTTATGAAAATGCTAAAATTCTTCTTGAAAAAATTATGCACCTCCTATAACAAAAGAAAATATCGAGAATATGAACATATTCTATTAAACAATTAAAGTGTTAATTTAAATTTTCATGATTAGAGAGAGAAACTGACTGAGCGGTGTGACTTGTCAGAATCAGGAGTGAGAATTATAGGGCTTATATCTGTAGATGAATCGGATGAGATTTTGTCTAGAAGGGATTTTAGTGATTCAGCATCGGAATCTCCGCAAAGATTCCGAAAAGATTCTATCTCTTTCGTGTAGTCTTTGTTGTCTGAACACGCTTCCTTTTCTTCCTTAATTTCCATGCCCTAAAATTTGAAATATCAATATAAATCGGTATGCTAATCTTTTTTTTTTTTTTTTTTTGATGAAGTGTAAGAGATTTTAGTATATTATTACATCTGTGGGAAGATCGAAAGAGGTGAGATGCACGACCTCTCCATTTTTGCTCACCTCATTTACAATGAAATCAGAGTACCTAAATAGAAAACAAAACTCAAAATCAGGATCCTCATTCTTGTACATTTCTATCAAATCCTTATTCTTCACCGATTAATGCTTGGAGATTCGGCAGTGCAAGTAAAAAAACGATAATCATTCAGCTATTCCACATCTCAATCGCACTAGATCAAGACAAATCTCTCTACGACAATAAACCTCAAAGCTCATTTATACACTTAAAATACGAATTTAAAAGAGAGAGGGAAATAAAGAGGATGAGGACCTGTGTTTGAGGACGCCATGGAAGCCGGGGAGAGAGGAGACGAAGCAGGCGATGCCGACGTCGGGCTCGTCGAGGGTTTTAGGCATGGTGAGAGTTAGGGTTTTGGTGGGACTGAAGCAGCAGCAGCTGGATTTGGCGCCCGGTCTGGCAAAGAAGAGGAGGAAAGAGCTAGCGAGGATCGGTCCGAGTCGCATCGCATGGGAACAGTCGGGTCGAGTCCAGTATCGACTCGCCACTTTATTAATCACTTAATAGTTGACACACACACACACACAAAAATATATTAACAGATTAACTGTGTTTAATTAAAAATTTAAACATGTAATTAGAGATTTTTATAAAACTTTATTAATACAAAAATGTCGTATATTATGCCGTACTTTAGGCCTGAATCCCTTGATTGATCACATGTCATATATTATGCCACACTTTTCTACATGATTCATGCTCATACTTGAAGATAAAAAATCATCAAAAATGACACTGAATCTAATGTTAACTGTATAATTTACTATATCTTCTACTAACTTTCTTATTGATATTTATTTCCATATTTTATGAGACTTCAATTTTAATGGATGAGTTAATGAAATAGTTGGTGCATTATTTACTAGATGTAGACTTATTCAAAACAAATGAAGGCATAAATCTTTCGTAAACTTTTGTTTTTTTTTTTTTTAATATTAATTAATTTATTTATGTATCAATAACTACTTTATTTATTTATTTATGTACTTATTTATTTTCTACTTTTCTTTCTCTCGTTCGAGTTTATTTATTTATTTATTACATAACTAATTTACTAACTTATTTATCAATTCATTAGTTTCTTTCTCTGTTTATTTATTTATTAAATAAAGTATTAATTTATTTTCGTTGTACTTTTCCTTCTCTTCCGTTTCTTCGTCATGAGTCATGAGTCATGACTCATGACTCAAATGGCAATGGATCTCCCCTAACCCCTCGCCTAATCTCCATCTTTATCACCGCTTACTTCTTTCTTCTCCGCCAAACCAAATCTGAATCCAATTCCATTCTTCTGCATCCACATTCCATTCCAACCCTCATCAGATGGGAGCCTCGCCCTCCACTCCGCGGCGGAAGGAGACCGGGCCGGAGTACCTGATCTCGGCCTTCGTCGGCCCCACTCCGCACCCGATCTCGTCGGAGTTCTGGACGGACCTTCTTCAACTCCCTCTTTCTCTCCAGTGGCCGCGTAACCGGGTTCTTCATGCTTGTCAGGCCTTCGGTGAGTGGATTCCTCACTGTTTTGTTTGATTTGACTTTTGAGCAATCAAGTGTTGATGGTTATGATTTGATTCTACTGGTTGAAATAGAGTGATTCTGATTCTGAATTAACTGAATCCTTCCAATTGAATTTAGCTATTGAGAATCAGATCACAAATCTCATTCAGATACTCGCCACTTGCCTATTTAGTAACTACAAAAAGAAAAGAAACTTTTCCATTATTCTCTTTTTTTTTAAATTGTAATTGGAGAGTATCTACTAGTTGAGCTTCTTTACATCTATTTATACATCTAATTGCTTATAACATTTCAGCTCAGAACAACTATCAGACTAAACACCTAGCGAAGCTTTTAATCCATCTGGTTTGGTGCTTACAAGACGCCACGTCAGCATCAGAACAATCCTCTCAATCATACAAGAAGGCCATTAATGGTGCATACATAGCCTCAATTTTTCTCAAGTTTATGATTGAAAACGTGATAAGTTTCACATGGGAAGAACTCGGCCTTTCCATTGATAGAGATGAAAAAGGACTCGAAAATTTCCCAAAAGGTATTTTAATCCTTTTTTATTTATATTAATCCAAAATAAAACTTTTAGAATAACTAACAAGTTAACTTAAGAATGCAAGTTATTTTTATTTATCAGATCAAAGTGTTGAATATTTTGTAATGAGAGGAATACTCAACTACATTGGCACAGCAGAAGTGAGGTACTTTAACCCCTTTGACCATTTATAAATTTACATTATTTCTTTTACTATATTTTTCATATACTCAACTTTTTTTAATTATTTTTTATTTATTTTTAATTACAAGTGATGAGTCAGCATTTCTTCATCACGAGCTGTTGAACTTCTTATTAGTCGCCATGTCAACACAGCTCTGTTCTGGTCCATCTCCTGAACCGAAAGATATACATCCTTTTTTAGACGCAGCAATGCTTCAGGTAATTTAATTAAATTATTTATTTATTTGAATTTTAAATGGATAAAATTACGAGAATAATTTGTTTTTTTTTTTTAATGCAGGAAAGTACAGTAGTGGTGTCTTTGGTCCAAAGATTGTTACTAAACTTCATAACTAGACCAAAAGTACCATTTAACGGCTCTCAATATTCCATTTTTTCTGACAATCTTCAACCTGGCGTCTTACAAAGAGTCGGTTCTGCTGCTGGTAATTAATCAATCAATCATCAATTTATCCTTACTTGCTCCCTCTTTTCAAACCTTTTTTGTAAAATCAGTTTTTTGTTGGGTTTTTAAGCAAATATTGTGCTGCTTCCTCTGTACACAATCAACTATCTGACCGGCTCGAAAGGCGAAGGATTTGGAAGCCCACTTGCAGATAATAGTTTACTCGTATTATTAATTTTAATACACTATAGAAAATGCATTTCACTGGAGGCCTCCAGTACAGAGACTGGTGATGATGGTTCGTATTTAATGGAGAGCTCTGCTTTTCATGACAACCCGTTTTGCAAGGCATTGAACAGCTCAAAGGATATTCAATGTAAGAAAAATTGAAAATTTGGATAAAGTTATTTATTTATTTAGGAGTTTGATGAAGATTGTGTATTTTTGTAATTTCAGTTGATCGTGTTGAGAATGATTTTGTGGGAAATGAACGAAATAGACCTGTTGTGAGGTTTCCATTTGCTTCTTTGTTTGACACTCTTGGCACGTAAGTATTTACATTTTAATTTTTCACCTTTTTTTTATTTATTTTTTATTTTTTATGGTATTTTACATACAGAGCTATTTTTACTGTTGACAGGTGTTTAAAGGACGAGAATTCAGTGTTGCTGCTCTATTCTTTGGTGCATGGAAATGTCGATTTTCTTGAGTATTGTCTTGTTCGTACCGATTTAGACACATTGGTACGTATTATTTTTATTTCTTTATTTTTGTACCTGTTAATTATTCAAATTAAATTAATGACTGATTATTGATTTATTTCCATTTTTAGTTAATGCCAATATTAGAGACGCTTTATAATGCATCGAGACGGACATCAAATCAAATTTATATGCTTTTGATTGTACTTCTCATACTTAGCCAGGATTCATCATTCAATGCTACAATCCACAAGCTGGTACTAAATTAAAAAAAATGTATTAATTCATATAGTTAAATTTCTAAAAATAAATAATATTTATTTTAATTTCTAATTTATAAAATTATTTATAAACAGATACTTCCAAATGTGCCTTGGTTCCAAGAGAGACTCATGCATCAAACCTCACTTGGCTCTTTAATGGTCGTAATTCTTATACGCACCATTAAATACAATCTCTCAAAATTACGTGTAAGCTTACTTTTTATTGAGGGTTTGTTTAAATTTCTTATTTCCCTGATTATTTTGTAATTAATTGAGTCCTGATATTTTTGTAGGATATATATCTTCATACAAATTGCTTAGCAATTTTAGCAAATATGGCTCCGCATGTACATAGACTGAGTGGTTATGCATCTCAAAGGCTAGTTAGCCTTTTTGATATGCTTTCTCGCAAGTAAGCTATTATATCTACTTATTTATTATTATAATATTTTTATTATCTTTATTTATTATACTATTTAATTTTACTATTACAGGTATACAAAACTAGCAGAGTTAAAAAATGACAAGGTATCAAAAATAGCTAGTGATGAAATTGAAGGTGACAACATCGCAGCAGATGATATGGTACTTATTTTGTACAGAATAATTTGGATTTTAATTTTGTCAATTTTCTTTCTATTTTTTTTAAGGTGATAACATATTTTTTAAATAAACATGCGCCACAAATATGTACAATAAAATAATATTTTAAGAATAGAGGGAAATTAAGAAATTTTATTTTTTTCAAATATTTGCCATGCCACAATTGCCACGTTGGAATATGTATCAAGAATATATGCCACATATTGCTTACGTGTCAAATTTAACTGACACGTAAGCACTTAACGGATGGAAGGACTAAAAATAGACTTATTGAATAGTTGAGGGACTAAAATTGGACTAATAAAAAGTTGAGGGGGCAAAATTGGACTTTTCTCTTTTGTTTAATGTTTTTATCAATTGTCATGGAATTTATTTATTTTTGTAGTCAACAGAGCTTCATGTATACACTGATTTTCTAAGAATTGTGCTGGAAATAATTAACGCGATTCTAACTTACGCTCTGCCTCGAAATCCAGAGGTATAATTGAATAACTTCAGTTTTTTCTCATTAATTATTTAGTATTATTCTTATGAATTATTCTTTTTTTTTTCAATAACAGGTTGTATATGCAGTAATGCACAGACAAGAGGTGTTTCTCCCGTTCAAGAATCATCCTAGATTCAACGAACTCCTTGAAAACATATACACAGTAATATCTTAACAAATTAATAATATTCTTAAACCCTAATCTCTTATTGTTTAATTTTATTTTTATTTAATGTAATGAATAAAAAATGTAGGTTTTGGATTTCTTCAATAGTAGAATGGACATGCAACAATCAGACGGTGAGGAATGGTCTGTTGATAAAGTTCTTCAAGTCATTGTTATTACTTGCCGTTCTTGGCGTGGTGAAGGAATGAAGGTCTAATCTTTTTTATTATTTTATTATTTTATTTTTTGTTATTTTATTTATTAACTTTGATTTTGGTGATTGATTTATTGAATAGATGTTTACACAATTGAGGTTTACTTATGAGCAAGAGAGCCATCCTGAAGAGTTCTTTATTCCTTATGTGTGGCGACTTGTTTTAGCTCATGGGTATATTTTTTTTTATTCTTTCATTTTTTCCCAATTGGAGTATTAGTTTTGATTGTTTGATTTTTGTGTTAATTGATTTTAGCTTTAAATTTTTAATCTTTTGATTTTGAGCAATTTTTTATACAGATACTCTTTCAATCCTGGAGCGATAAATTTGTTCCCTGTCGAAATTCAGGTCAATGTAAGTTCATTAAATATTAATATTTAAAAAGAATATAAAGAAATTTATGAAATACAAACTGATGTGAATTTTTACATGCAGGAAAATAAGGTGACTGAGGAACAAAATGTGTAGTATTTGTTTAGTAGAAATAAAAGTTTTTGTAGCTGCGTTCATATTATTTGGTTCTTTGAATGGTTAAGAGGGTTTTTGTACATAAACGCCTCTATTCTTTGTGTTTATATTACCTTCTAGTTGTAATATTATACTTACAAAGGAAACAAGTTTAGATTTCTTTTTTTATTTTGATAAATTAAGTGTAGTAGCTTATGAGGCAGTTTGTTGGGCTTTTGAGTATTGGATTATGAGAGATATTATAGAAGGGAGAAGCTTTATGTTGTATGAAACTATGTGATTATATCGCAAGTAATGGATTATAAATTAAGTGATATAACTATAGATGCATCGTTATGTACTATAAGTATATGATAACCGATTGTTCAATTACTTTTTTTAAATAGAGAAAATTGCAACACAACTCTAATGATTTCAAACACGTCACTAAATTTATTCCCAACAACACATTTGTTTAAATTGAAATTGAAATTAGTCATCAATGCATCAAATTGCATGTTCCCAACAACAAATTTGTTTAAATTTAAACTGAAATTAGTCATCAATGCATCAAATTGCACCGAGTTTCTTCCATGCAATTCCCTAAACCTAATTTTTAAACGTTCTGACTTCAATTTTGCTTTTTTTTTACTGATTTTAGTTTTTTCTGATTTTTTTTTAAACTATCGACGGGTTCGCCAACAATTTTGCTTTTTTTCTACTGATTTTTGCTTTTTTTTTTTTTCTTTTCTGATTTTTGTTTTTCTCTAACTATTGACAGGTTCGCCAGTTTCGGCGAACTGGTACATAGCAAGTTTTGGTCAAACGTGGCAACCGGGTCACGGGTCGACCCGGTTTAGGGTAAGACCGTTTCTAGCAACTATTATTGTTGTTGTTCATTTCTCGGAGGATTTTATTGAAAGTGGCCACCATCTCTTCAGTTAACATGCTACATTAATACGATAATTTATATTAATTAAAATGATTATAACAATTGGAGAGAAGAAAATGAATTAATAAAAAGAGGAGGAATTATACGTTTTGCTGGTTCCAGACTGGGCTTGCTGGATCTCGTTGAGACCATTGCGGACGATTCCTCTTGGCTGGATTGATGATGGCTTAACAAAAGTTGTTGTGATGATTTTATTGATTGATGGATTAATGGCATGTTTTGGTTTTGATGTTGAATGTTTATTTGTCGTAGGCATAATTGCATTTAAGTACATTCTCCACACGGCCAATGTTATCTTCTGACTCTCATAGAGTTCATCATCATTTGATCCGAATGTTCTATTTTTTTTCCCTAAGTACCGATCTGCAGCTATTATCATGCTACATAACATAAAAAATTAAATTAGTTAAAATGATTATAACAATTGGAGAGAAGAAAATGAATTGGATTAATATAGAACTAGAAAGTATGAGGAATCATACAGTATGTTCTTGTCGTACTGACTCTTAGCAGCTACCATGTTCTGCACGAAATTATTATTTGATCGGAATAACTCTATTTTTAAGCACTGATCTGCAGACATCATCATGCTACATTAATACAAAAAATTAAATTGGTTAAAATAATTATAACAACTTGTGAGAAGAAAATGGATTTGATGAATATAGAACTAGAAAGTATGAGGAGGAATCATACATTATGCCCCTCTTCTTGTTGTTGGACCGACTCTCATTGAACTGGGATCCTTGTTGAGGTGGAGCAGCTACCATGTTCTGCACGAAATTATTCAAAATAATTAATACAAAGTTATGAATAATTATAAAAATAAGATATGTTTGACTCAAAAAAGTATGAGGAGGAATCATACAGTTTCCTCTTCACTTTCCTCTCCAGTTAGGATGGTGGTTTGTTTGCTTGCTACTTCTGTGCGAGTTGATTTGCTAAAAAAAAAAAAATTGATAAAAAAAGCTCAAATTGGAAGACGGTTAAATTTCGAATCTGAGATGAATTTGTATTGAAATATTTCGCAGTTAAATCAACTTAATTCTAACCTGATCAGACATTAGTGAAAACCCAAAATTATGCTAAAATTAATAAATTTTAAAAATAAAAATAAAAAACTATTAATTTAATTGAACCAAGATTTCAACCAAACATCCCAATTTCAAAAACTAATCTTTCAAACCGAAAGCAAACATCCTTATCCCAATCACACAAAACCCCAAAACAACCTAAACCCTAAATTCTGCAACAAAAAAAAAAAAAAAAAAAAAACTCACCCATTTGAAGCACTCTAGAACTCTCTTTCTCTATGGCCGTCCGTACTTCACTCGCCAGCTCAGCATCACTGTCAAGTTCAGAGGCTTTCAAAATTTCTTTCCGCTCTTTCTTAAAACAGGCTCTCTGCTGAGCATGCCCGCAAGACGGGCCGACGAGATTGTAGCCGAGCTGTTCGAGCAGGACGCACGAGCATAGAGGTTTTTTATCCAATAATGGCTTCTCAATGCCTGAAATGATTCCATTAATCAATGAATGGCATGTTTTGGTTTATTATTTGATAATTATAAAATGTTTATTTACCGTAGGCATAAATTCTCTCATAGACTTCATCATAGTTAACCAATGTTTCCTCTTCAACTTCCTCTCCAGTTTGCTCTTCAACTTCATCATAGTCCCTCTTTGGCTGGTTAATCAATCATTCTAAGAATTCCGCCTCTCTATCCTCTCTACCGGTTTTCAATTCCGAGCCCGACCCGCTACCATTGAACTCAAATTGAGCCTTTTTCCCTTTATCCTCAAATTCCAACTTGTTCATGAATCCTAGGATCACATCCTTCAATTCTCTCAATTCATTCGTCACGACAGAAAGCTTGTCATTGACCGTCTCAATTTGTTCCTTAATCGCCAAATCCACATGTTCTTCGATTCGTAACTTCATTTGCTGCTCGCGATTCACGGCGGCTTGAGCAAAACGAGTCATCGCCTCTTGAAGTTTTGCAACTTCAGTCTCAAACTCGTCTGGCTTCGTCTCAATTGGGTAATTTCCCCAAGCCATTAGTGCTGATTTATTTAACTAGGCGATCAAAATTCGGAGGAAAAACGAGATGAAAATTAAAGAGTCGCCACGGCGGGAGAAGAAGAACTGGTCAGAAAATTAGGGTTTATGGTTTAGAGACATCTTGCTATATATATATATATGTATATACCTCAAGTAATCTCAATTACAACCATGATTAAGGAAGGAAAGAACTAACAAAAATGGCAAGAAGCAAGAATAAAAACGGGGAGATCACAGAACCTTGCTTTAATTCGCTCGCTCGCCTTCCTTCCAGTAATGCATTTGGACTGGGCTACTTATCGCTTTATTTATCAAAGTGCGAATAAAAAGAAGGAACCGGGCTTTAATTTCCTGGCCGAAGAGGCCCAATTAATCTAATTTTTACGGCTGTTTTGTGGGTTTGTACAAGTCTCATGGAATAGTCAATTCTATCTTAATCATGAAATTAAAAATTTCACTACTGTATAGTTCTAATCCGACATATTTCAATATTGCTCGGATGGAATAATTTGAAATAGCTGGTTTATTCTTATATTCCGTGTAAATTAGGTGGTGCCGAACAGGCACATAATGTTCAAAGGCTAACTGATTTATTTTGAATACTTTAATTAGTTTTTATATTTGGGCTTGTATGAATTATTAATTCTTTTTTCTTACAACGGACTTGTCTTGTATGAATGAATTAAGAGAAGTATGCTTTTTACTGTCCCAATTTTTGTAATTATTTCTTCTATACGTAGCTTTGAAACTGTAATTCTGCTTAATAACAAATCAAATTATCTGATTTTGGTTTGAGAAATGTTATTCTGGTTTGTATATTTCAATATTTGATTTTTATTTGAGGAGATATGTTGGTTCAGTTGATTTATAATTTGATAAAGTTATATCTTGCACTATGTCATAACCTATTAGTTATTACAAGAGACGGAGCTTAATAGAGACTGGGAGGTCATGGTCTTCTCAAGATTTTGACGGAATAGTATATATCAGTAGTGCTTTAGTGGAAAAAAAATTGAAATACATGTATTTTTGTGCATTTGACCCTTCCAAAAATTTTGTATCAGTGTTAATCAGTAAGGAGAATTTTTTTTTGCCCTCTCAGTAAATTCAGTCAAGCTCCGTGCTTGGAGCTTGATTATTACTAATAGAGTAATACTAGAATATTGACTCAAAAGTTACTGACAACATAAAAAAAATACAACAGGAAATATTAAATGGTCAGTTGGTAGTACCCATTCCTGAGATTCCAATAGTTGCGAATTCGAAATTCTTGTTTGCTTCTTGGGGGCATTTTTATTTTTTTATTCTGTAAAAAAATTATGGCGAAGGCATTTGAAACTGCAGAGGAATGTTATGCCATATGAGCTACAATCTACCAAGTGCTACAGTGAAATATAGATTATTATTATTATTATTATTCTTTATGGGGGGAGCTAAGTTGAATTAAGACTAATAATACACTTTAGTTTTTCATTTTATAGGTGTGGCGGTGCTTCCTTCCTCTCAAGTTAAAATTTTGTAATAATAAAATTACAATACAAAATAATAGGATAAAAATTTTGGTTCAGTTTTGTAATAATACAAACTACAAGAAAGAATACGATATGAACGATCTGAAGATGTGCCATTTTCGTGAATTATTAAATTGGTTCATGCTAGAATTATTCACTCACAAGAATGAATTTTACCTGTGAATTATCTAGTTAGTTCATGCTAAAACTGTTGACTCACAAAAATGAATTTTAATCATCTTATCAACATGCTTCTCATTTAATTCATGAGAGGCATATAAATAGGGATGTATAGACCAAGAAAAAAATGTAAAATGCATTCAATTTATGAAGATGTTTCAATTATAGTTTTCTTAGTAATTTGTTTTGAGATACTGGTGGGAACTAAACTTCGTAATAATACTACACATATAAACTAAAGGTAAAAAATATTTTATAATAAATTTAACTTTGACTTTTTAAGAATTTTTTTTATAAATTAAAATTTTTAAGATTTTACTATTTTTTTCAGATCAAAATATAGTAAATTGCACAAGACAATCCTACCTGATTAAATGGTACCGATTAACCTGGATAACAATACTCATCACTAAAGGAGAAATAGGTAATATATTTCATGAGAAATGAGCTTGGTCATGGCCATTCACCCAAAGTCAGGAAAGATGATTCATTGGCTCCCCTACCTATTTGTGAAAAGATAAGTACGGTACGGATGTTGAATGTTTGAGTGAAATACATTTGAAAAATATATCTTAATAGATATCATATACAGAATATTAATAGTTCTGCCTCCACAAGAATAAAATATTAAATTATGTTAAAATAATACAATATCATCTTTATAAGTTGTGATTGAAAATTACAAAAAAAAATCATCATTTGTTATTCCATTTTAGATTAAGCTTAATCATGTGCTAACTTGATCGAATAATTTGTGCACCAAGATACAAATTCAGTACATTCTCATATGCCTGTTAATAAACAAATATCAAGACTCAATAAATCTGAATAAAAAAGTTTTACAAGAGAAATCAAATATGCTAACTTTCTAAGTTAATTATTTACGCAATATTTTATACACATTTTTACTTACTTGAAATGCAAACCTTTCTTTAGCTTTTAGAATTGCATCCATGGCAGCAGATTGATCGTCAAAAACACCATAAAACCTCTTATAAAACTCCTCTCTAAAATAAAAAATAAAAATTATCCATTTATTATCATACAAATTCTTTTTATCTAAACTTTAATGTGGATGAAAAAGTAACATACTGTTCTTTTGCAAAAAAGGACTCCATTTCATCAAATTTACGAGTAAGTACTTCTGCAGAAGCAGGCCCTAATATATGCAAAATTAAAGCTTCCAAAGTTCTTGGAAAAGATTCCTGCCAAAATAATTTCATAAAAAGAAAAAAAAAAGAATTTTATTAATCAAAATCTTATACCTCAAAAATCGTGATAGATCATTTTTTATCAATCGCCCCAAAAGTAAAACATTCTTACTTACCACCATTGCAAGAAGAATTTTACGTAAAACAGACGGTTTTACAGATATAAAAATTCTCGCCAAATTATCATCCGTCGAAACAGGGGCATTTTGGTAATTTTCATCAGTTTCTTGAGAAGAATTAACATTGTTGTGAACAAGAGAGATCAGTTCTTGGAGGAGCTGGAGAGCATTTGTGTCCAGTTCACTCAACATTTTCTTCTCTCCATTTGTATCTGATTTTGTCTCATTACTTGAATTCGGTTCTTCAGAACCGAATAAAAAAGATGAAAATAATTAGGATAATTAAATAATGATTTATAAGTCAATGAATGGAGTATTTAATATTTATATTATATAACCTTTTGAAGATTCTTCAGTGGTTTGAGAATTTTCTCCATTTTTTGAGGGGGCGATATTAAGTAGCATGGTGTTCTGTCCTATTTAACAAGGAAATAATTAAATACCAATCCAACTCTTTTTTTCTTTTTTCTTTTTTCTTTTTAATTTGGCCTTATTTAGTGTATAATCAGTCACACTAAATGAGGTTTAACATGATGTCATCATGTACTGGCCCAAAAAATAAAAGAAAAATAATTAAGTAAAAAAAAAATGAGATGAGATACATACCATTTCCTTGCTCACCAATCTTCTCCAAGCACCAATTTTCAACAAGAATTTCCACAATAAAAAAAATAAAAAGAAAACAAATAATTGTGTTAGTTTAGGTATTCTAATCATGCATTGCATATAATATGTTGAAATATATTTCAAACACAAAAAAAAATTATAAAATAACCTGCAAAAAATCAGGTCTAGTTTATCATTAATGCAAAATATCAGTATCTCAAGTTCGGCCAAAAAGCATACAAATTCCACTTTAAAATATTTTAATTTTATTAAGTCTAATAAACTGAATAAGTATACCTATTTAATATACGGCGTAAATAATATGCATCCATATGAGGCAACATATCAAACGTAATTTTTGACTCCCACCAAAAATTCACACCAATCGTCAAATCCTCACTATCCACTTGATGATACCTATATACATTTTTCCAACATTTTAATAATCATATTCTTTTAATTTGCCAATTTTGCAAAGAGGCCCTTGTGTAAAAAATTATTTCATACCATCCTTCTGGAATGAAAAGAACATCGCCAGGATTTAGAGTCACTTTATCAGAATAGTCCTTCATTTCTTTGGTTGGATTCTCTATATTTACAGCACTAAAAAAAATAGCATCATAATTTATATAAATGCTGATAAAAAGTTAAGGTTAAAAGATAAAAAATAATTTTTATTTATATAATTATACCTATGATTTGAAGCTTCACCATAAACAGGCATTGGGTATAAAAATCGACTCGCTGAAGGAGCCCATAGAGTAACTAAATTAACAAAAAATTATACAAAAAATTAAAAATATAATAATATATATTGCAATATATGATTGATTAATATGATATGATTTAATAAGTTAATTTAACCTTCTTTGCCACCAGAAACTATACAGAGCATATTATGATGAGGGTCGTAATGAACACTAGACCTTGATTTAGCGCGATTCATCCAAAAATTAATTGAAGAAATGCACCTCTTTCCTAAAATGGAAGGCTAAAATAAAAAAAATCTGGAAATTAAAATTATTTTATGATTGATAATAATTATGGAGAATTAAGGGTGTGAATTGTAAAAGTGTACGGTGTCTATATCCTGCCTAAGAGTTTGTAAGACGCATTTTTCTTCCTGTAAATCCTTTTCAGAATTGTAAATAGGAACCTGTTGAAATTTCATATTTCAAGAAAAATGTTATAAAATAAATCATTAAAGTAAAATTAAGAATGTAATTATTAATTCAGGTTGAATTTTACAATCGAGATGAACTTTAATCCAATTTTGTATGAATTTACTCTCAATCATGTAATTAAGAATGTAATTAAAAATAAATCAAGATTAAGGTGCAATTTATGGTAGAGTAATCTTGATTAAGGCTTAATTACATGATTGAGAGTAAATTCATACAAAATTGGATTAAAGTTCATCTCGGTTGTAAAATTCAACATTTTTCGGTCTTAATTTGTTCCTAATTGCATAACTGAGTATCAAATTATTAATACCTGTGCTAAATAAAGTTTTTCAGGGGCATCTAAGGAAATTTCATCAGAATTAGATTTCTCTTGCGGATTTTCTCTCAATGGAGAGGAATCAGTATTTGAATTCAAGTGTTCCAGTCGTGATTTGCATGAACCAATAAATGAGGAAAATTGTATCGCTACCTATCATAAGAAAATCCAATTAAAATTTAAAAATAATAATACAAATAATAAAAATAAAACATTAATATTAATATTTTTTCTAACCCTTTCATGACTTCTCAGATCGCCATAGAAAACCTGTGCATGATTTGACATCATAGCCTCCACCACTGCATCGGACTCCACTCTTTCCTAATTTCATTTTTTTTTTTTTTTTTTTGAGGAAATTAATTTCAATTTTTTTAGTCCTCAAAATGTTCAAAATTACAATTCTATCTTTACCCTCTCATCATGTCTTAAAAAATTTCTATACAACATTTTTATATATATACAGGTCCAGCCTACCGGTATCACACATACTTTTGACATCTATCTGAATTCAAACTAAAAATTTAAACAAAAAATGTCATATTTTGATTAGAAGTCATAAAAAGTAAAACAGTATTGAGATTAAATTCAATTGGACTTTTATCATAAATCATAAATGTAAAGAAAAAAAGAGCATACAAGCAAGTAATCAAGACCTCCGTCAAGAGGATTCCACTCAGAAATCGCCTTCCATCTCTTCACACCTCCACGGAAAACCTTCACACGAAATTTTCACTAATCAACAACTTGCTAATAAATCAATCATCATTTTTCTCAAAGCAAAATAATAGACGAATCGGAATCATGTCCGTACAGCGGGCCTGTTCTTCGACTCGATCATCGAAGTGAATTCCTCCGTCGACCAGGACTCGATCGTCAGATCTAGGACTTCAACTCTGTCTGTCGCCTCCATTTCCACTTCCATTTCGCGCCAGTTCAGTATCGTTCTTCTCCTTGGCACAATTTCACTTTCACTTCAACTCAACTGGATTTTGCGAGGGGTTTAGTTTAGTTCGAGGGAAATTTTATGAAGGAAATGTTGGAATTACGAAGAAGAAAGGAGAATTTATTTTTGGTCTTTATATTGGGCCTCACTCTAATCCAGTTCTTTATATATGGGCTTAATATAATGTTTTTTTAATAGAACTAATGTAATATTTAAATGGGCCCAATCAATGTTTTGAATGTAGGCATGTTATCAGCCCTGGCCCTTATCCTTTAATATAGGTTTGATTTGTAATGTTTTTTTTTTTTTTTTGACATAATTAATATTATATTTAAACATGGGCCTAATCAATATTTTAAGTTTAAGACTATTGAATGTCTCCAAAATATATGTATTGTTCAAAAATTAAATATAAATGTCTTTTTTTATAAAACAAATGTCCTTTTTTAAGTATTCGGTAATGGTGTTTAGATTGTTTCCCTTAACCAAATTAAAGAAGGTTATTATTTCCAAAATATGTATCTTTTAATTGAAGGAAAAAAAACTATATTTGTGTGCTCATAAAAGAAAAATGGTCTCTTTGGCTGGTGGAGCTTTGAAGAAAGTTGTATATACGGACAAAATAAAGTAACAATATAGAGAGAGAAAAAAAGGCAAGGTAGTTAGGCTACCCAACAATATAACATCAATGAGATAAGAGAGTTGTGTATGTGTTTGGTATCTTTGTTTCTATGCCTCCTCATAATTAAATACATGTATTATTATTTATACACAAAATATATATAGTTCCAAATTTCTTCCAGATTATCAACCGTTTTTTATTATACATAATGCAAATAATACATTGATATGTCATTTTATGCGTAAATTGGTCGCGATGATTTATGGCTATGTTATTAATGGAACTCATTAATTACGTGACTAAAATTTTCATTGTATTATGTGATTTATTTGTAACATTTCTTAGGGAATAAGTACAAATTAGAAATTATGTTTCTCATATAACTTAGACTTATCATTTAATTAAACACCACAAATTAAATGCGGTCAAATGGGTAGAATGCTTAAAATGTCTGAAAATTGAATTAGACATAGGAATAATACCATTAATAATGAGAAACATAAGACACAAATTGTTACAGTCTAAATGACATACCGATCCAAAATGATGCAATAATTTAATTTCCAACCAGTAAAATGGTTAAAAGAAAACTACAATAAGATGACATGGACGATGGACCTCTCTATAGTTCAAACCTCTACTAAATATTAAAAATGTGACTATAATTATGCATTTTCCAAGCAATTCGAGCCAGATTAAAAAATATAGCTAAGACACTAAGAAAATGTACAGAAAAATTCTTGGAGGTTCACTTGATGTTGATTCATATTTGCAATGCATTGTCACATTAATGTAATATTTCCTCCATAATAAGATAAATTTCCCTTAATTTCAATAAAAGAAATTGATGACTCGAAATGAACCTGAAAGTATTGTCAGATGAGGAGACCGACCGAAAAAATCTCCGAATGAGAATATGCAGCAGAGTGGAGAGATGTAGAATTACTACAAGAGATTTAAATTAATACCTGTTTTTTTTTACTAAAAATTATATGGCAGTATAATATGTTGAAATAATCATAATCATAAACAATAACAATAATATTATATAATTGTCTCAGAAAAAACATTAATAGTATATAATAGTATTAGTAGTTTTATTTAGAGTAGAGTAATTTATTTTTGTTACACAAGAAGTAAAGCCCTGTGGAATTAATGAGAAGATTTAACCCGAGTAGAGTAGAGAGTTGATGATTTCATGTGCTCCCATTAGCAGATGAAACTGCTAGCATGATCTGATTAATTAGTTTCACAGAGACTGATCAATCTAGAGAGAGAAAGAGAGGAGTTGTCAGATCAAGCTGGCAGCTTCAGCTACTCGTGGTGCACTATCTCTTTAACAACATCTTGATTCAGAGAGAGATATCAGAGAGACTAAGAGGTCTAGAGAGAGAGAGAGTGGCTATGGCATGAACTAAGAGGGAGTACAATGGCAGAAGATATATAGAAGAGATGAGGACTTAACATAGAAGAGGCCTGAAAGCAAGTGCAATTAAAACAGCACCAAATTTAAAAGTGGTCCTACTCCTACTCCTCTCACCCAAAAAATAAAAATAAAATGCAAAAATAAAATGTATAAATATTGTGTCTCTCAGCCCTCTAAGATGCCAGTTAGGGCATCTCATTTCGTTACACTTCCAACCCATTCTCTCCATTTCAAAATCTCTCCATTTCTTTTAAAACGACATTAGAACAATCTAACTGGAGATGATAATGATACATGAATGCTTTAATTGGGAGAAAAACAAATTGATTATTGACAGAGACATAAATATTTCATGCATCTGCATGTCATATTCAGGTAGATGCCCTAACCCTTTGAGATATAAACGCCCAAATTATTAAGTACACACCATTAATTAGTTGCTTAAGATTTCAAAGGGAAAGTTATATCACATGCAAAGATCCACCATGAACCCATCCAATGAGAACAATCCACGTAAGCAAATAAATGACATGGCATGTTGGTACATGCTAAACTGGTACCAGTTAAGAAGAGAGATGTTCTTCTCTCTTTCTTGTGAAATGAAACGGTCCCTCTTTATCTGCTTGGGTCACCAATCGCCATAAAACAAACCGTTTTGGCTGGCCAAGTTTAATTATTTGTCTCTGTCTGTTCTCATCCTCTCCACTCCACACACTCAAAAACATCTCCATTTGATTTCATAATTTCTTTCTTCAAATTTAGTAACTGGTCAAATAATCTGGTACATACAGAATAATAATTTAAATGGATCATATATATAGCGGTACATGAATTAACACATCGTTGATTAATTTTTCTGAACGGGAGAAAAAATCGAAATTCAATTATTAAAAAGTAAAAAAAAAAATACAAGTATCAAAATCAAGATTCAAAATTCAAATACCAAATATCAAAAATGAACAGTATTTTTTTCTTTTTTAATGATTTGAGAAATAGAAGAGATTAGGGATTGATTGAGGAAAGGATGAGTAGGATCTTTATTTTTTGGGTTGGAGTATAGTTTTCATTTCCAGGCACGCAAAAGTGTGGAAATGGGAAGGTGGGACTAAAGAGAAGTCTCTTTCGGCAACAAACTAAATGTAGAAACCGGGAAAGGGATATGATAGTTGCATATGATATCCCAAAGGATCAGACACAATCTTCCATGCAATCACCATTTTTAGATTTTGATTCCTTCCTTTCCATGCAGTTATTACTTACTCACACTACCTCCAATTTAATAAAAAATAAAAAAATAAAACTTCAATAAAACTCACTTGCTCCAATTTTGCATATTAATTGTTCTAATATGCTTTTTGGGTAAAACTATGATGTAGTAAAGTTTAACAATGTGGTAATTCTTATAATCATGTTATTGTGAGGGATGGGATGCCCTCTTTGGCATATATGACAAGGTTCATTGCACATGGTTACTTGGTTAGATCATCATGCATCTTTCTAATTATAAGTAAATGTAGAATAACTTTATTGGGTTAAAAGTTCTATTGGAATTTTCACTAGGAAGTATTAAAAAATGCTTGTAAAAGGGGACAAAGAATAAGAGAATTTGAGAAGAGGCTACTCTCCTGTGAAAAACTTGGAATTCTTTGTAGTTTCTTTTTTTCTATTTATTTTTGAGAGAATTGGATGAATATCATGACATAAAATATCACAACAAATAATTGAGATATTTCAACTTGCTCCAAAAGAATATCTATAGTTTTATTTTCCTTATGTAAATATAGTTTTTTCCTTTTCATGACAAAAGGAAGATTCTTAGGTAAGCACAGATTCTATGAAGATTTGGTTTTCCCGATTATTCTTCATATTATAGATGCACTAATTTAAACAAGCATATGTATGATTTGCGTGGATGATTCTTAATTCTTATTCCTCCTTAATTTTGTTTGCAGCTTCATTTATACACCTAATCCAATCTTCATTCACTTAGTATTTTTTTAATAGTCAGTGAATAATCTCAGCCAGCAATTTGCCTGCTGACGCTTCAAAAAATAATTAGTGAATAATTAAGTACTTTATTATTAAGATATATAGTCCTAGCTATTATATATAGGTTTGTTAACTGCAGCCTCAATAATTAGTGAGCAATCATTTGTTGATTTGAAATATCGACAAATTAAAAATCACAAACTGCTGGAATACTACAAGATTTGTCAAACTTTCACTAAATCAGTTACAGTCCAAGTGTCAAATCCAAACATAATTATTCAGCGAAACAAAACAACATTTTAAATAGTCAAGTAAACTACTCTAAAATAGAAATGGTTTCCTGATTATTCTTCATATTATAGATACACTAATTAAACAAGCATGTGTGATTTGCGTGCATGATTCTTATTTCTTATTCCACCTTAATTTTGATTGTAGCTTGATTTATACACCTAATCTGTCTTCACTCGCTTTGTACTTTTTAACTAGTGAATAATTAAGGTACTCAATCAAGATAGTCCTAGCTAGCATATCTAGGGTAGTTAAATACAACCTCAATAATTAGTGAACAATCATTTGTGAAGTTGAAATAGTAACTAAGATTTGTTAAAACTATTCACAAAATCCTGTTACAGTCCAAATGTCAAATCCAAATATATTAGCTTTGTACAACTTCCAAATTGTGTAAAAATCATATAAGTCTAGCTACTCTAAAATTAAACGGTACAATACTTCTTCAATAATACAAATCATTTATAAAATCGAAATTTACAGTTAATTTTACATGATTCCTCTAGACTTTAGAAAAGTTTGAAATTTTCTTTTGAATAGTTAATTATAGGGACGGGTTTCCTTCCTGCACTCTATAGGCTTTCCATTCATAGTTTGACATATTTATTATCTGTAATCTGATGGAATAAAAACTAAAAAAAAGTGGTTAATATATCAAATAATAATGTCTTAACCAACTAATTTAATTTTTAAATTGCTTCACCTGATAACTTAAGAAAAGTAATTTCTAAGTCCAACTTTAGATACGAAATTAACTGAAGATAGTCAATCAATCGAGCACAATTTGAGAATCCTTCATCACACTTGACACTAATTTCAGCATAAAAAATTCCACCTATCGATTGGTGTATCAAAAATTAACAAAAAGAATACAAGCAGAAGCATCAATTAGATGATAAAATAGCTAATATTTCAACAAATTACTAATTCCTTGGTTATTATAAGAGAAATGAAAATATGCATACCTTGATTCAGCATACGATTTCTTCAGTTATTGCGATAAATAAATAAACATATGTGTGCCCAACAAATCGGGAAGAAGTGAGGCTGTCTCAGCATGACCTAGCACTGTTTGACAATGAATTTGGAACAAATTACAAATCAACCATAGCTAGATCATGCTGGCAGCTTCACTCATTCCCTTGCGCACTCTTTCTTTTGGTTGCTGAGAGGCAGGAGGGTGTTTGAGGATTGAATATGGAACTAGGGCTTGAGAGATTTATATAGAGGCAAAAAAGAGCATAGCTGTAACAATGGTGAAAATAAAATAACATTGGCTACGCATTCTTCAATTCATGGTTGGTGAGATTTAAAGCTAGTTCGTCATAGCGTGTGAGATAGAGAGAGAGAAAAGAGAGAGAGAGAGAGAGAGGATTAGGGTTTAGGGTTTAGGGATGCAGGGAGATAGGGCGGCATAGTGCAGAGAGAAAGGATTGGGGCAAGACATAGGGTTCGTACCGCTACCATGGTCAAAACTCAAAACAATACAAAAACTAAAGAAAATTGTCATTATGAGGTCTCTTTAAACCTTTTATACAACCGAGGAGATGAGGTTCTTCTTCACTTCCTTCTTTGCTATTTATTTTTCTTTATATGTTTTTCATAATTCAATCTAATTTCATCTTTTTTTTGTAAGATTTAATCATTTAATCAACAGTTCATTTGACTATTTGAGCCCAATTTATAAACGGCCCAGCAAAAAATAGTCAAAGGAATATAGTAAAGAAATTAAGAAAGTGTGATCATGTCATAATAATTCCATGGTAATTGAAGAATAATTAATGGTTGAAAAATCAACCAAGGATAAAAAGAAAGAAAATTAAAAAAAAAATTAATGAAGGCTAATTCTAGCTGGCATGCCCTCTAAAAAAGGGTACCTTTTTATCAGGTTTTTCTGCTTGCAAATTTATGAACAAAATCCCAAAATAATGCGATTCGTTTCTTCTCTTTTAAAACAAGCTCATATTGGTCCCCTTACTAGAAGAGTATCATGCATGAACATGCTTCTATCATTCTTTTCCGTTTTTAAATTTCATTTCGTAAGACTTTCCCAAAGTTTAGAGTTATTTTGCCCATGAAACTGCATATATAACAGCAGCTTGAGCTTGATCCGCTTGCTTAATTAGTTTGGAAGATTGCATCTATATATTGTTTATAACGTTATTAAAATATATACTAAATTGCTTATTACATGGTACTGCTTGCCGAAAATTTTGAAAGGGGCATGTAATATATCATAATATGTTCAGCTTGTTTAATTACTCCAGAGGACCAAAGTACCTATACTGTATATATTATATGATAGTATGATAGTATAATACACTAAGTTGCTATTGCGTATAAATTTGAGGGGATAGACTAAATTGTTAGTTACGTGTCAAAGCCTCTACTATATAATGTAAGGAAAGGATTATAAGGAAAAATGAAATGGTGCGTGTACATTTTCTAGCCAAGTTGGATTAAACGAACCAAACATCTCTCCAGTTTTAACAATAAATGGATAGATCTAATTTAAGTATTAAAATGTTAATTTGTAAATTAATTGTCAGAAATTTAGAAGGGCAGTACGCACCTGTTGCCATCTATATAAAAGCACACAGTTGAGAGTTGAGACATCACTATATATGAGACCAATTCCATATGGATGTACAACAAAATGGGAAGCCCCATGCAATGCACCTCAAAAAACCCTAGCTTTTAAAACCCTAAAATAAAGGCCCTAGATTCATAACTCCTCATAGTGTGGTCCTTGATGTTATAATTTTATTGTGGTCCTTTCTTTTCTTCACAATAATATTATTTTCCCCACCATTTCAAACAATATGTACATATTGTTAAAGTAAAGTTACTAAATTAACCACCAATAATATTCTTAAGCATCATAAAGATATATTAGAATAGTTGC
Source organism: Juncus inflexus (assembly GCA_024447665.1). NCBI lineage: Eukaryota > Viridiplantae > Streptophyta > Magnoliopsida > Poales > Juncaceae > Juncus > Juncus inflexus. The sequence goes on along the minus strand of JAJHPC010000001.1, from coordinate 15,775,296 downwards.
AGCCAATGCATGCTTGTACAATTTATCAAAAGAAAAATTTTAGGGACCATTAATGTGTGATTGGTTTTTTCATACTAAATTGAGACAATCGATGAAGCTTTATTAATAAAAATAATAATTTGAGTGCATGCCGCCAAAACATTGGTCATGCTTCAAAGAAAAGAAAGATTGCCCGATAAATACAGTTGAAAAAATGATTGTTAACTAAGGGATGATTAGTTTTTTTATTGAATTGAAATTATATATATTCAACTTTATTATATTAATAAAATATCACAGTAGCTGCATATCTTGATATAATGATTATAATATACTTGAGAACAAAATAATTTTTAACAAGTGTGGACTATGGGAATGTGATTTTTTGGACTATTTTGCAGTTACCGATGTATAGATTTATCAAAAAAAAAAGATAACAACTTATTTATACAAAAAATATCGCATGTTACTGAATAAGATAAAAAAAAATTGGCGAACATATTCGTGATGGGACCACTATCACATGATGGGCTGAACCGCATCAATCGAGACTTGATCTATACTTATCCAAAACGTAAATTATATTTGTACAGTCTGTCAAGAATTATTGCACAAAATTATAAAAAGAGGGTACCAATCAAAATAATCACAAGTTAATCATTCATATGTGATCAATTTCACATACCTTAATTATATTAACAAACATCTAAAATGCTACACTATTATACGAGTATCAATTATCTCTTTCGTTTCCCTAAATTATTATTTGCTTTTTTTTCTTACATACATGAGTCTCAATTATCTCTATATATTATATGTATATATCAAGTTTTTATCTGGTTTAGCTTGTTTGCAGCCATAATTTCTGAGTTTAAGTAGTATGAGGGCACTTTGAATAAAAAGAAAATAAAAAAATGACAAAAAGAACATGGGAGATGCAACTTTTGTTGCTACTTATTATCCCTCCACCTCTCATGCAATATCTTCTTAAAAAAAATCAAAGACAAGTTGAGATGTGTAATTTTTATCATTTTGTGGAACAAAATAAACAGAAGAAATTAAAGAGTTTTGCTAATACCAAGGAAATACATCAGTTGTGGATCTCGAGCAGTGTAAATGAGTTCAGAACATGGAAACTCTTTCTCTCTCATTAGTTTTCTCTCTCTCGATTTAATTAAGTCTAGCCTAGAGTGTGCATGCCTAGCTTTAGCTGTGTTATATTTTGTGGAGTTGCCAGTGCAAATTTAAAGGGCTCTCTGAAAAATTCAGAGATTTGTAAGGTCGATGGCTCCGGTCTACCATGGACCGGAAAATTATATATTTGAAGAGCAAAATTGTATATTGATCACCAATTTCTTAATTTTTTATCAGGAACGATTAATATCTGTCTAAAGAAATTATATTATTATAAATCAGAAGATGTGTGCAGTGGATATTTATATTTCAAAATAGTAAATACCGGATTGCTGAAATCAATTTGCAGTAATTATTTTTGTATTAATTAATTGGGCCGGGCCTTATTGGGTTGGCCCATACATAATTTCTCCATTTTTTGGGGGTTTTTGAATTCAGCACAATACATATAAAAAGTCGTATAGCCCAGAAATTTTCATATATAAAATAAAAAATCATCCAGTGACATAGCAATTTAAAAAGTGAAGCAAAATATAATTTTGACAAACAAAACATTATAGATATTAATATACAAAGTGGACATTTGACAATATATTATTTATTATAAATTAAAATAATTCAAATATCTGAAAATAAAATATCGTTTTAATTGTAGTATATATATTAATATATATGTGCCATTCAAATGGATGAGGCGTGTTGAGCTCTCAAACAAAGAAAAATAGCGGTTAAAGAAGTTTGGTGAGATAAGCCTTGATTAATTAACGAAGTAGTAGTTCACAAGGTAAAGACATTTGGATATTTCAACCTACTATTTATCTCTTCGAATTAAATAACTATAGTCATATTTCTTTGTCAATATATTTTTTCTAATTGTGTTGCCCACGCCAAAGCTTGGTAACCCAAACGTTAAGTCACATTATCAAATTATGATAAAGACTTAATTTCGAGTCACGTAAAATACATTTAGTTTAATATTTAACAAAGTCTATTAATCTAATAAGTTGTCTTAAAAAGTTGTGTTAGCCCACATGTGTGGGATTTTCATTCTCAAGAAAAATATACTTTTTTTTCATATCAATTTATTTTTAAATATATATCTATCTTTTGTGATAAAGGATCTTTGAGTGATTAATAATTATGCATTTCTATCTTTTTTTTTAATTTACCGTGTAGACCGCTTCATAGGACATTATTTTAAAACTAAAATTAATAAACTAATAACTAATAAGCAGATGGATTGAGGGGCACGTAACGCAATAATGTGTGATATACTTAATAGTGAACATATATTAGTTAATTAACTTTGTAATATTTAACTCAGGCTACTCAGCCGCCAAGTTTCTATACATGGATTGCTTGTAAATTGAAATCTCTCCTTGTTTAAAAAATAATCTTCTTTTTTAAGAAGACTACAATCGCTTAATCTTTATTTTATTTTTATTTTTAATCAATAATGCTAAACGCGTAATTCAAACCACCCATCTATAGAAAATGTGAGGTTAATAGCTTACCATTGGACTATTCTAATGATGGTTTTTACAAAAATAACCTTGCAATTTATTTGATAAATAATAATATTTTGCAAATTTGTAAGGAAAAAAACAAAGAACCTAAATAAACAATTAGTGGGTAAAGAGACATTCTAGATAAATAATGAGAAACCATTCACACAATCCAGTAAAATCAATTTTTCAATTTATCAACATGTCCATGATTGATTTGTGAGTCTGTAAAAAGCTGGTTGTTAATTAAATCCACAAAAATATCTATTTTCCTTATATTTTAGAAAAGAGTCAAATATTTTTGTATTTCCAATTTAGAAGGTAAACAGGTGGCCAATATTCAATGCCTTGTTGTATAATTAATCATTTCTTAGAACAATTAATATAAAAAGCATGAAATAGTATCCGAATGACTATTTATCCAAAAATTTCAATAATTTCATACATAATATTTTGTTAACTAAAAAAGATAAACTGTCTTTGGTGGCGTGGCGTGTCTTGCCATGTAACAATTGCTTAATCAGAGACCCGGTCTATGGTCTATCTCCAAGAAGTTGTATAAATCACCCTGAAAGCTCTTCTAATATTAAACATGTAACTATTTGAAGTGCTTCTATGCTTGATTGGCAGGATTTAATTGGTCAGAGTGTGGTTCATCAAATGGTCAATTAGTTATATAGTCAAGAAACGTATCTTCATTTATTTGCTTAGGGTATCTTCATTTATTTGTTTAGGGGATCTTCATTTATTTTCTCACTCAACTTAGCATTGACTATACATAAACATCTTTTTTCACTTGTACCTTCAGAAAATTTAGATTTGCACAATTCTTTCCCAAAATTTATCTTCTATGGCCCGTTTGGCAAGTAGAATTAGTAGAATATAATTGAATTTTAAGATGAAGAAGTATAAAATTTTGAATTAATTAATTCTAAAGTTTGTTTGGATGTTAGAACTATAAAGTCCCACAAAACATAATTCTTTGTTTGGTTCCTTGCAAAATCTGGAATTTTGTTGAATATAATTTAGTTATGAATAAAAAGTATTATGAATTTGATAGTTATAAATAAAAATGTATATCTAAATATAACTATCATTGTTGTTTGCATAATACAATTATTTGTAGACAAAAAGAATGAGATAAGTTGCATAAAAAAAAATAACCATTGATTCATTCAAATTGCACAATCAACACAACATAATTTTAAACATTCAAATGTAGTTTAAGACTTAATTATAGAATATCGTTTGCACATATAATGTACAACACAAAAGTAAATTAATAAAAATAACATCGTTTGCACATATAAAGTTTAACGCAAAAGTATATTGAAACTACCATTTTACCCTCCAAAATATATATCCATACCAAAAGAGTTACTTCCACCAAAATATATACGCCACATAATAGTTTCCATTCTAAATATTTTCAAGCCCTAAAGAAACTCTGCCCCCGACCCCGGTGCCTCTTGTAAAATTTCGTCAATCAGTTCCATCCTATTTTCCCTATCATAAGCCATGAAGCTTGAACCAACAATCTCATTTACTAGAAAATGAGTGTGAACAAATCATAGTTGTTGCATTGTGTACGACTCACCTAATATTTTTGGTTGATCCCACAAACTTACGGAAATTTGGTGAGACATGGGCACTTTCGGCTTGCTAATAGCGTTTACTAGATCTCCGACATAATTGGTCAAATCATCCAAAGCTCTTTTCCTCTTTCTCGAACCCGAACTAGTTACGTTTACCCTCGGGGTCCTAGGCTCATCTTCAACATCATCTAAATTGACCGCGTCATCCAGACTGCCATCATCTTCAACATCGATGGGGGAAGTCAAGCGATGAAGTGGAACACCAAGTGTGGACCGCTCCGTCTTAGAACGGTTTCCACTGGCCATATCATTTCCACAAACTAATTCCATCTCATCATACCACATGATTGGCTTATTTATCCACTTCTCGTTAGCCGGGTTTTGCTAGAAAAAAATATTCATATTACCATAAGTGCTAAATAGAAAAGAATTATGATACTAAAAAATTGGTGAATATAAATATAAAATAAATATCATTACCTCGAGTAAGGTGCGAACTTCATTTTCACCCATTACAATCGTTTTAGTTGTCTCATCAAAGTGAACACCGCTCTTACTCTTGAGGGATTGAATTGCTCACCAATTCTTCTTTTGGCACTTGATATGGTTATTGATGTGTGCATCCGCATAATTAAGGTTAAATTCTTTGTTAAGCTCTTTACATGCAGCATTAATAACTGTGCTCTTAAAACCCCTATCACCCTTCAAGTTTTTTCTCGCAGCTTCAGCCAAGTACCTCAAAAGGAATCCTTTCATTGTTTGGTTCCATTGAGCATTTTTCCTTGTGTTGCTTTGGATTGACATTCCTTGAGTCTCTATCTATTAATTATACACAAAAATAAAGTATCAGTTAAAAATAATATAAAAACAGGTCATACATATCCAATTTTAAAAAGAAAGATAACTTGGATAATGTAATTAGAGTACAGTACCTTACCACTTCTATGTATATCTGGTATAGCAATTGATCAACTCAAAGTCAGTACACAAATTGACCAAATTAGGGTTTTGTATAAAACATAAATAGACTAAATTTGACTTCATTATACAAAAATTGACCAAATTAAGGCTTAGTATACAACAATTAATAGTAACAATTCCCTTATATACATGAACAAAATGGAAATTTGATCATAATTTAGCCAATTTGGGAATGCACAGCAAGAACCAGAAAAAAAAAGCAAGAAGCAAAACTCAAAACAGACGAAATAATGGATACATATTTTTTATGTATTCTTTCATATTGTGGATTATAGTTCCTTAGTATTTGTGTGAAAATCTTTGAAAAATAACTGAACTTTTCAATTTTGGCAAAAAAAAAATCTCACTGTCACCACTTAACAAACTTCCCTCTTTCTACTCTCTAGCTCTAGAGTACCCAACAGCTAAAGTCATGTGAGTGCGCGCGCGCACACAGAGAGAGAGAGAGAGAGAGAGACTCACCGGGGTGGAGGCAGTGCAGGCAAAATGAAAAAGAGAGTAATGAGGCATTATGATTTTGTAGCTTAAAATTAGAAAGGAGGTTAGCGGGAAAAAAATAATGATTTCGCGCCTTAATATTTTGCTTCATTTTGGCGTTCAAGCTTTGGGAGGGAATTACATTTTGGGGAATTTATTAAAGAAGAAGTTCTATAGAATTATTTAGTTCTATTTTTATAACACTACCAAACATAAAATTTTGATGGAATGACATTGCAAAGTTCCATTCTACCATGAAATTCCACTTGCCAAACGGCTCCTATGTTAATTTCATTCAATCTAAATAGGTCAAAATCCAAAATGAATTTTGATTATGAATTATGATACAACTAATACAACTTAAATAAATATTTAGTATTGTAATTTAAATCCAAGTAATTAATTAAATTATTTAATATATCTAATGTAGAAAATATAATAAAAAAAATTAAATGAAAATTCAAATGGGCTAAGGCCCAAAAGCTGATCCATCATTAAGTCATTCAATTTTTTTTTTGTTTTTATTCTACGGTGGCTTGTTTCATCAGCACATAGTTCTAGCAAAAATACCGGGTCAAATTTGGAATCTCTCTCTTACTCGAATTCTGTGGCCAACTGCGCAGCCTTTCACAAGTCATTCAATTTTCTTGGAACCCATGTTCCTTACGCAAAGTATTTCATTTTCAAGCAAGTTCTTATGTGGCACAAAAATATGCATACACCATAATTAAGGGTGTGTTTCAATATTTTTTGTTTGAGGGGAAGAAAAGGGAGAGGGGGATAGAATGAGAGAGGGAATATAAAGGGAAGGAAGGAGAGAAAATTACTCACCAATTTAGAAGGAGACAAAATTTAGAAATATTCTTAAGAAGAAGATTTGTTCCATACCATCCATTCATCTCTTCTAAAATAAAATATCAGAGTAAGGTAAAAAAAAAAAATTCCTCTCCTCTTTCCCTTCCTTTGTTTGCCCCGTTTTGAAGCACCCCCTAAGAAAAGTTAAAAAATACAATAAATTTTATCTATTAAAAAAAGAAAGATTTGGTTGCTCTAATTTTTTGTGGTACAATGGATCAAGAGAAGTACTTATCAGGTTGCCCTAACCCCAATCCAATGGGCATGTTTGATTTTTAAACTTATTTTTTTTTGAATAATTTAACTGGATTTAAATTTGGTTTTATTTAGGTGGGAACAGCTGTGCTTTGAAAATTGCATATTCAATTAATTTGTCGGAAGCATGTATTATTTGAAATGTCCTAAGTCAATGATTTGATTCACCAATCACTCCTTTATAGATGCCTTGTTTTGTGTCTTATATTTGATACTCCCTTTGAAACTTCATAAAGAAATAATAAGTGCTAAGTTTTTTGTTCATTGAAGGTAATCTCTCTCCCTCTCTCTTCTCTAAAATCGTCAAACTAGTATATATGAAACAAGCATAAGGAAGATGTGAGTTCATATCTTTTTTTAATGGAGGATGTGGTTTCATATCAAGTACTTTATTTTTATTGGAAACAAAAGCTTGAATTTCATATTTATTTGAATTGCTATAGTAAAATCCATGAAATTGAAAATGTATAATATTTTCTCATATTTCAAACTTTTTCTTGTCTAAGGAAAAAGCTCTAAACAATTTTTTTAACCTTAATTCATATATTTTCCATTTAAATTATAAGATCATTATATAGAAACTAGCCATGATAGTATTTAATCATGCATGATAATAAATATATTTACAGGAAAATCACCGAAATGGGAAATCAACACGGCACCCATGGTCACGATCACGGTATGGGCTTTCAATATTTTATAATGTATAGTGGTTAATTATTGCTGAGTATCTTTATTATCGTATTCTTTGTGTAAATTATTTATCTTCTCATTTAATTGTAGAGAGGGAGATCAAAAACTCTGAACATACAACTGGAGATCATGAGGCTCATGTCCCTGGAGAAATGAAAGGTAATCCCTTGCTTATAACTTCTGATTTAATGAAATATGAAATCTTGAAGAAATAAATGTAAAAATCAAATAAATTCACGTCATATTTAAATTGCACAATTTTAACCAATTAATTGAAATTAATCAGGAGAAGGAGCTGCCACTAGTCATGAGCACAAAGAAGAAACCGAATCTGAAAAGACGATCGACAAATATCAAGTAGTCGAAAATGAAGAAAAAACCCTAGAAGTAAGCACGATGGCTACAAATACCGAGGTATCAGACGACATAGTTCCTCCCATTAAATCAACTTCCGATGGAAAAGAGAAAGACACTTTATATGTCGACATAGAAGAAGTTGGTGAAGAAACGAAAACAGGAGAGAAAAGTCCGTTGGTCATGAAGAGCCCGACATACGAGGAAATGAAAGAGAAGGCACCTCCAGTTGAAGAGGAGAAAGAGAAGGCTTCTGACGTGACTGTAGGAGAGAGAGAGCTTCTTCTGGCGAAAGAAACGTCTGGCGAGATGTCTGAGAGCATGTCAAATACTCCGAATGATAAGGTGACAAAGTTGAACAGATCATCTTCTCTCTTTCGCAGTTGCATCTGTTGCATTCAAGCGTCGAGCTAAGTCGTTTTTATCTTAACTAAAAGGGAACTTGGTATTTTGTTGTATGTAATTTAATTATGGATTTCCCGTACGATTGATCGATATGACGATATTGATATATAAATATATATAGTGTTTTTGGGTGGGTTTAATTGATTTATTATTGAATTGATTTCTTGATCAAGGCTATATATTTATGGGCTTTGATTTATTTTTGTTTTTGTTTTGTTTATTATCTATTATTTTTGTGGGTGGATAAGAAAAACATGTAAATTGAGATTGGAGTTGTTTGTGCGCTAAAAAAAGTGCATTAGTTAAAACTAATTTGCGAGTTTTTGGCATCTGTGTAAAGTTCCTTAATTGTAATGGCGTGTAGAGATTTATAATCTGTTGCTTCTATTCTAGCTAATTAATTCGATTCTCTAATGTGTAAACAATACTCATGCCCGTCTTAAAATGCCGTGATATATTCTTCGAATAATTTACACAAAGAATATTGGTTACTACAAATGTTACAATCGTTAAACTTGACAAGATATAATCCTCTTTTTTGTTGACAAGTTCTTCAATTCAAATTTCAAATATAGCCAGCAAGTACATGCCTGTTCATATATATAAAAGAGATTTTAAATAGATTATGCTAGCCCAAAATTAATTAGACAACTAATGCTTTTTTTTATAAATTATTAGATAATATTTAATGGAGTATTAATTAGATGTTGATCAAAAAGAAAAAATAATGGTCTTCCATAAAACAGAAGGAAAAAAGAATATTATTCCAGTGATACATCCATAAGTGAAGGGCCATTTACACAACAACCTTATGTCTATCAAATGAGAATCTTGTGAAATAAATGAATAAAAAAACATTTCATCAATTGAAAGCATAAAATTCAAGAATACAATGAACTACTCTTCAAAAAAGAAAATGAATACAATGAACTGAATATGACTTTGTTACTCCTCCTGTTTCTACTGTCAGCTAAAGCCAACCACATAATACCTAATAAAGCCCACAAATAAGAAAAAGTACCCCAACAATAAATAAATTAATTTACCACAACAAAACCATGTCATATGTTAAGCATCATGCACTGTGAATAATTAGCATCACATTGACAAAAGATGCACTTGAACCAGCATAACCCACACTCCGACCAGCGCGCAACAGTCCACCAGCAAAACACATGCTGACATGGCAACCTGATCGGCGGGTTTAGCACCCAATCAAGCTCATGACATTCAGGACAGACGAAACAAGGGTGAAAATTATACTTTTGATCGACCTCAAAATGCCTAAATGGCAAATGTGTAATTGCCCCCCACATATCCTTATCATTTATTATGTTGCGAAATGTGAGCATTAGATGGAGATTTTTCGCACCCGCATCGATTGTTGTAGTCAAAGGGCATAGGGTTGACTCACCAATTTGGCTCAAGAATTGCTCGGTGAAATCGTTCGCCAGTTTGTCGAAATTAAACTGTGACAAGAATTCAACGTATGGTGACTCCTCAATTTGATCAATCCATACTATGCACCCTAATAGCTTCTTTATTTCTTTAGGGTAAAAGGTCCCGAAAGTTGGTGAGATGTATGTTTGCACGTAATTTAGCGCTTCTAATTTACTGCATGGGGATTTTAGCATTTCCAAGTATTGTTGTATATGGATCCTATATTCAATATGTAACCCATGTCTCAATAGACCGTTTCGATTTCGGGTCGCCCAATTTATAGCGGGTCGTAAGTTCCAGGCTCGCATTGCATCCAGAATCTCGTGCATCTCTTTGTATTGAGATTTGAGTGTGGAAGCTTCCGGAATGCCAGCCTGGCGAATAAACAGATTTCCAGCCTCATAAAGGTTTTGGCGATACAGGTAATTGGCGATAATATTGTCAGTCGTAAAACGGTCGAGATCTCTAGATTCCATGTATGCGTCTGATATATCCTTTGTGAATAAACTATCAGACATGTTCAAAAAATCGTCTAGAGATCTTTCGGCTTCTTTTCTGATGCTTTTGAGTTTTGAAACCGCTGCCAGTTCGTCTAGTTTGGATCTTAGATCCGCTATGACCGCATTAAAATCCACACTGGTGGATTGTAGTGAGGTGATTGACTGTTGCATTAGGAATTGGACCTGGTCAATCACCTCTTCAGCCAGTGGGGCTGTCCTTATGCTTTTTGCGGCTCTTTCAAAAGCGAATCTTAATGGATCCGGGTCCAATTGACCTTCCCTGAAATAAAGTTCAATAAAATTAATATTAGATATAAGAGTCAAGATGGACTAGAGTCTAGCAAGTTCTCTCAAGGAAACTAGCCGTTACTTTAAAATACAAAAATAAATACTAGATCTGTATTGTACAGTATGTGATTAGCCACTTAAGGAAATTATGCGGTTTATTGCAAAAATTGTACTGCATTCAGTTGAAGCAAATCAATTCCACTGAATCAAATCCCCAAGAAAGGCAACAAAAATAACTAAACTAATGAAGAAGAAAACTTACTGAAACAGTGAGCAGTATTGACTGATTTGCACCAGTGTTGACTCACATAAAACCAAAATCTACTTCTATAATCCTTAGGAGGTTTCCCCATTAGAGAATTTTTGGTTCTTTTTTTTCTATATTTGAGATAAGAGGTAAAGGTGCGCTTTTATAAATATCATATTAGGGTTTCTTCTACTCGATTTATATACCGATTGATGACTTGGATTGAAAGTACATAGGGATGTTTCATGTAGTACGAACGACATACACTAGACCATAACGTGTTTCTTAATATAAATATGAATTAATGAAGATTTTAGAAGAAAAGATAAATATTATTCATAAATAAATATTTAATTGCATATATACTTACAGCAGCGGCATTTTACTAGTGCTTGGTGCCGATGCATCTCCCTCGTGTACTATCGGTTTGGTGGTGTTGCTCGTTGAAGCTCCTGTATCGTGCATTTTTCGTTCTCTTCTCATTTTTCTTTATCTGTAAATCATAAATTGAATCAATAAATTTTTCAAAAGTCGGAAACTGTTTAGAGAAAGTATTTTGTGAATTTTTAGCATTCTGTAAACAATGCCTTACACGACTCACAATTCAGGAAGCCATCAAAATTTTCAGTTTACACAAGAAAAAAAAATCATAATTTGCGGTCGTAAACAAAGCAAGCGATAGCTTTTCTGAACACACTAAACACACACATGCACCAAATATTAGAGTTGTAATATGAAAATATATACCTTGGTTGATGGAACTAATCAAGAAGTTCTTCGTGAGGGTCTGAAGAAGTTTTTGCCTAGAACAGGAAGATCGTCCAACAGAGAGTAGGATCCAGAGTTAGGGCTTGAAGCAACTTCTTCTTCAAGATATTGATCTGATTTTTGCAAATTGAGATTAGAATTAGGGTTCGAAAAAGTAGAAGAAATGGTATTGATCAAGTAAAGAGAGAAATAAAAGGGAAAAAAAGAGAGTTCAAGTAACTACAATAATAGCAGAGCCGTTACACTCCACTTGTAAATAAACCGCAATAAACCTGCAGTTTGCCACGAAGCCACGACCTTAATATACAAAATATCAAAGCCCAGTAATTACTAGTCCTGTTATAAATTTAACACATTCAAAGATTATCCATTGCTTATTACAAGTCTCATATTATTCAGGCCTTAAGGCCCAATTAGAACTCCATTTCTATGTAAGTATTACTAGGCCCATATTCTATTCATGCTGGAGATTATCTGAATAAATCGCAGACATCCTCTCCAGTTGTCTCTCTCTCTCTCTCTCTCTCTCTCGATCTCGACTAGATGCGAAAGATTGAAGGATGAAAGCATGGCTGTTATTCGCACTGATAATAGCTTTCGTTTGTCAGACTAGAAGAGCGAGAGCGGATGGAGTCGGTCCGGACGAAGCTAAACAGCTCAGAGATGAGGTACATCTGATTTTCCGTTGTTGTTTTCTTCATTAGTTTGATTCGGTTTCAATTTATGCATTTCGACTCGAAGTTGAATTTCACTCTGTTATTCAATCACAAGCTTGATTGTGTAAGTAAAATCCTCTTTGATCTGAGACAAAAAAAAAAGATCTGATGCTTGAGTATCTCAGCATAAACTCAATTTGATCTCTATCAAGCCTCAATTTATCAATTAAAGAAGAACAAATGTTTATATTTTTCTATTTAGGTGAGAGATATGTTTTATCATGCTTTTGATGGATACATGAACCATGCATTTCCTCTCGATGAATTGAGACCTTTATCATGCCAAGGAGAAGACTCTCTTGGCGGCTATGCCCTCACGCTTGTAATTTTCATTATTTTATTGGATTTATTTGCAAAATTACAGAAATTAGTTTTTGATTCTTACTTAGTGAGAATTTAAACAGATTGACTCGCTGGATACTTTGGCTTTGTTAGGGGATAAAAAAAGATTTTCAGAAGCGATTGATTGGGTCGGCAAAAATGTTCAGTTTGATATTGTAAGTACTAATTAGTAATATTATTTTATTAATTTCAAACTTATTTTTTGAATTTTTTTGTAATAACTGTAGGATAAAACAGTTTCAGTATTTGAAACGACAATACGGATTCTTGGCGGTTTGCTTTCGGCCCATCTTATTGCCAGTGATTATGCAACAGTATGTGATACCTCTAATTATTTATTTATATTCTTTTTTATTCTTTTGGGGTTTTATATTTTATTATTTTTTAAATTTAATAGGGCATGAAAATGCAAAATTATGATGATGAATTGCTTCATTTAGCTGAGGATTTAGCTATAAGAATTCTACCAGCATTTGACACTCCTACAGGTTTCATTATTTAAATATTTTTATGACAGGTTTAATAATTTCAACTAAACTTGATTAATTTATTATATTTTTTTAATTTACTATTAAATTTAATGAACTATATTTAGGAATACCATTTGGGTCCGTTAATTTAAGGTATGGAGTAGATGAAGATGAAAGCAAGGCAAGAATTGTCATCTCTATTTTTAAATTACAAAATTATTTAATTTTTTATTAATTTTATTTTTTTGAGGTAATAATACTGATATTATAAAAATAATAATGTTTAAATTTAGATTACATCAACAGCAGGTGGAGGCACTTTGACTTTGGAATTCGGTGTGCTGAGTCGGTTGACCAATAATCCCAGTAAGTATTTAAATACTAAATTAAATCATTTCAATTCAAAAATAAATTTAATTATTTTTTTTTCTTTTTTTAGTTTTTGAACAAGTTGCTAAAAATTCTGTTCGTGGAATTTGGATGCGAAGGTCGAAACTCGATCTTGTTGGTGCTCATATAAATGTTTTTACTGGCGAATGGACTCAAAAAGTAATTGATTTAATTAATTAATTAATTTTATTTCACATTTTTACTAATTATTCATATTTTTTGAATTATTAACTAAAAGGATGCGGGAATTGGGACAAGCATCGATTCGTTTTACGAGTATCTTTTAAAGGTAATTTTGCAAATTATTTTTTTATTTTTTTGAAATTTATAAATGAAATGTGTTTATATTAGTAATTTTTTTTTTATACTCAGGCGTATTTATTATTTGGAGATGAAGAGTATTTATTTATGTTTCAAGAGGCTTATAAAGCAGCTATGACTTATCTCCATCACGATCCTTGGTAATTAAATATACCATCATTTGTGTTCCTTTTTTTATTTCTACAATATTTTACATTTTTAAAAATTCAATTTTTTTATATTTATTTTAGGTATGTGGAGGTAAATATGAACTCAGCCGCAACAGTATGGCCTTTATTTAACAGTCTACAAGCATTTTGGCCTGGCCTTCAGGTTAGAAAGTTCCTTTTTTTAATTAATTAATTAATTAATAATACATTTTTTTAGGATTATTAACTTATTTTATTAGATATAAGGTTTTAGCAGGAGATATAGATCCAGCTATTCGGACCCACGCTGCCTTTTTCAGTGTCTGGCAAAAGTACGGTTTTACCCCTGAAGGTTTCAATTTAGCCACATTAAGCGTCCAGGTAAAATTTTAAATTAATTTAGAATTTAATTCATCTTAATATTAATTTATTTATTTTTTAATATTTTTCGAGTTTTTTTATGTAGAACGGTCAAAGGAGTTACCCGCTTCGGCCTGAGTTGATTGAAAGCACGTATTGGCTTTATAAAGCTACAAGAGATCAAAGGTATTAAAATCAAGTTATTAAACCATGTTAAATTTTCATAAAACCCCCTATATTTTCTCAAATCTATAAAAATACCCCTAACTTTTGCAATACCCACTCAGCCCCTACTTTTTTTACTATTCTAAAACCATATTTTTTTTTCCCCGAAAATACAAACTTCAAAGTATTTTTTTTTAACATTCCAAAAGGCAGGCTTCGTAAGTACCAGAAAAGAGAGGGTCTTTTTGAGAAAAAAAAATCCCCTTAAAGAAATTATTTATTTCATTTTATTTTGAGGAAAAATGATTTATTTAAAAGCTGACAGGACAGGTACTTGGAAGCGGGGCGAGATATTTTAACGAGCATTGAATATGGCGCGAAATGTCCATGTGGATATTGTCATATATCTGATGTGGAGTCTCACAAACAGGATGATCATATGGAGAGCTTCTTTCTTGCCGAAACCGTAAATATTTAATTATAAAATAATTAAAATAAATATGAAAAATGAAAATGAAATTGTTTATGTGTTGGTTTGTTTTATTGTTTTTGTGGTGCGTAAAGTGTCATTTATACCTATTAAACTGTATGTATGTATAATGAAAATGGTATATTTACACGATAAATGGTATAGTGTAAATATGTTTATTTTATTTTACACGTTCATTGTATGCAATTTAATGGCGTAAACTAAGTTGTATTATTGTTTTATTTCAGGTAAAATATCTGTGGCTTCTTTTTGATTTAGCAGTTGGACCTGATAATCTTGTTGAGACTGGACCCTACAAGTAAGTCCAAAATAAATAAAATAAAAAATCTTTGTATTACTTTATTCTTAAAAATATATACCTAATGAATAATAAATATTATTTTTTTATTTTAGGTATATATTTAGCACAGAAGGTCATTATTTACCCACGACGCCTGAAATATCATTGCTGAATGAGCATTGCTCATATTTTGGATCATTTTGCAAAGATGGTGAGGGCAATTCTGTAATTTCACAAAGTTCCTTAGATTTTCGCGATAAAAACGGAACCAAGACAGTTAATTATGAGCTGTCTTCGATTGAGCGTGTCAAATCATTTGATTTTGTTCCTACAAAAAGTGTCTTAAAGGTAAAATTAAAAAAAATGATTAGATGTTTCAGTTGAAGATTATAAGAAGTTTAATTGGGTTAATTTAGAGTTAATTTTCTTTTTCTTTTTCTTTTTTCAGGGAGTTTGTCCTGGATTGACTCATGCACAAAAATTTGGAATATCATACTTTTCTGAAGGAAATATTAATTATGATTCAAGAGAAAATGTTGAAGAAAATCATGAAAATGTTGAAATAAATCATGATTTAGATGAGAGGGGAAAAGGTTCTGAAATATTTGAACAAAATATTGAGTTAAAAAATGAGAAGGAAGACGAAAATGATATTCCAATTATGGTTTCTCAAGTTGAAAATAGAAGAGATGTTAGTCAAGATGACCAAGCTTATGATGATGACACCTAATTATTTTATTTTCATTTTTTTATATGGAAGGATTTCATAGGAGGATATTTTTGTTTAATTTTTTGTCGGGTTCTTGAGGTATTAGTGTGGGAAAAGACCCTACTAATTTTGTGAGCTAGAAAGATTTTTTTGTTTTCAGTTGACATCATAACATAGACAATAAAGTCATTTTCATATTTTATACAAATTATGTTCTCTTGTATGTAGTATATACAAAGCAAATGATACGTCGATACAACAGTACAGTAACATACATTATCATTCTCATGTATGTCCAGCCTAACGTATATTGTGTATTTATGATTCCTCTCATACATACATTACCAACATACACGAAATTAAATAGAAATTGCCAAACACCCCTCCGTTATGCCTAAATTGCAAAAAAAAAAAAAAAAAAAATAAAAACTCCGTTGTTGGATACAAAAATGCTACAAATATGACCAAAAAACTTCATTATTGAGGAAATTGCGAAGATCAAATCATATATAATCATACTGAACAAAACATGCTAGCATTCATTCATTCACATCTCCAAAGTTTAATTACATCGACAATAAACAATATCTAAAATTCATAAGTCAAAGACTCAACCCGCCAGACTCCTCATCCTCCTCAAGAGTCGAGGTGTAAACCGTGTAGAGCGACCAAATGAGCCCAAAAACTCCGAGCAAAATCCATCCCAAAAGATTGTTGCTAATTCCCAAGCTCAGGCCGGTTCCTTCTGTCGACATTCTCTCGTCGACCAAGGCCAAAGCGGGGCCCGCTGACATGGACGCGGCGGCCAATAGCGTCGCGGCCACACCGTTGGTCACACCGGTTGAGGGGGTTTTGGAGGATGAGCATTTGATGGTTGGGAACTTGGTTCTGAATTGGGGAAGCCCTGTTGAGATAAATAAATCAATCAAGAAATAAATATACAAGAAATAAGTACTAAATAAATTGTATTTTCTTGAATAGAATACATAAGTTCGTTTAAATATAAATTTGTCATGTTATGTTATAATATGAGATGGTTGTGTTATGCGCCTTATTTCCTTCGAAAAGATTATGTATTCACAATTCACATGCATATAAGCTTGGACAAAGTTACAACTTGGTGTGTTGTGTTGCGGATTGGGATGATAATAAATAGAAATTGATTTATTAGACGAAATTTAATTTACTAACAAACAAGATTTAACTATTACCTAGGACCGGTGATCCAGCTGGTTTTGGCACGACAGTCAGAGCAAAAGTCGAAGCCGGAGCGGGCACATTAATGCTAGCCATGTATAATTCCCTTCTTTCTTCTTCCTATCTCTCTCTCTAGATGTGAAGGTTTGTATGGGGTCTAAGGGGGATTTATTTCTTTGTAAGGTTATAAAACATATTCTCTCAATATTTGTGGCTATAAAAATTATTGAGAGAGGGAGTTTGGATAGATGTGGATAGCCTTCCACACATATGTAATCTTTTGAAAGCCAATCAGGATGTGCCACATGGACTAAAGATCTGACTTCAGCAAGAGCATAGCACACTCAAAGCAGAAAATTATTAGATGAGATTGTAAGGGCCCATAATGGTCCAGCTAGTTAAAATACATTGTTGTAATCAATGGTAGAGCCTTCTGTGGACTAGGCTCACAATCTATAAACTTCTAGAAGCTTATCATTTTAATACCAGTCTACCTCATGATTTAATTAGTTGAAAATTATAAATTTAATGCTCTGGTGTGAAAAGTTTTCTATTCTATTGAGTGAAAGTCTACTGCTTGTGTGTGGAAAATAATATTCAGTATGAGTGTCTAGAAGTTGCACTATTATCATCCAAATTAAATTAATGCTCATATTAAAGTATGCATAACTTATAAGGTAACCCAATAATATAATTAAATTCAGTATAGTCAGGAATGAAATCTTTTTTATAACTTATCAGGTAACTTGCATTCAAAAAACTTATCAGGTAACCCAATAATATAATTAAATTCAGTATAGTCAAGAATGATTTCTTCTATAAAGGAAAGAAAAAAAATATATATATATATATATAATTTTGTTTTTGAAAGAAAAAGAAAAAAAATCAGACCAATATAGAAGCTCTTATGACTTGAGTTGACCTTCCATATAATATTATGAGTTGTGATCACATTTGTTTGTTTTCACACTTTTGAGTGCGTACATTTGTTTGTTTACATGTTCTTTAATGGGTTTGATTCTTGACCAGATTTTGACCAATTCAAGCTCTTGTTTTAAAAAACAATATATCCAAATACATCACAACTTAAAAATATCATAAATACATTTTCTTTAACCTTAATTAAATCCATATGTAGAGTGTGAACAAAAGTAATACTTACCAAACACACGAGTTATTATGAATATTATTTCTTCATTGGTTTTGACCATTCTATTCATCAAAACCTTGTCCTCTTTCCCGCGTTGTAACCGTTGAAATACTCAAATTTTCTTCCGTTCAAATTTTCTTATATATATACTCCATTCAAAACTCAAATTCAAATTCAAATCATGAGTGAGAGAGGTTGAAAGAGAAGGAATATACACTTGATAACCACACAAGCATGAATGGATCCTTTCTTCTTATTACAAGAAGAAGAAGAAGATGAAGATCCAATCCTTAACTTCACTCTCTCTCCACCCGAACCGCTTCTCGACTCAATTCCTTTATTATTCGACTCATTTATAGCACCTGATCAGCAGATGCAAATAGCACCGATCATTCAAAGCGCCTTCAAAATGTACGATAGAACAACGAGTGAAATTCAACAACCAAGTAGTAGTGTTAATTCTAATGTACATAAGAGATTGTTCGGGTTTTTTAA
Organism: Juncus inflexus; assembly: GCA_024447665.1. Lineage (NCBI taxonomy): Eukaryota > Viridiplantae > Streptophyta > Magnoliopsida > Poales > Juncaceae > Juncus > Juncus inflexus. Next base: position 15,756,607 of record JAJHPC010000001.1, on the reverse strand, counting down.
TGGGATAAGAGGAAAAATGACAGCAGAAATGACGATAAGAGAAAGAACTCGTGAGGAGTACTGTAGCAATGGTGAGAGTACGCGAGGCTTCCGACATATGATGAGAGAGAGAATGAGGAGAGAGAGGATGAGCCAAGGCTATGCTGATCTCCATTCTTTGTTAGGTTCTTCCTCACTCAAGGTTTTGATTCTCTTTATGGTTCTTGTATATCTTTTCATATCCAAATCAATTAATATATCAAATATTTAGATCCTATTGTTATGAAAAATAGCAATTTAGGAGAGAGCGTCTAGTTTATTAAAAACCACTCTTATAATTTAACAGGGTGACAAATATACGATTGTCAAAAGTGCGACGAGATACTTAGAGGAGTTAAAGAACAAGAAGGAGAGGCTTCAGAAAATATATGAAGAGCTTGAAGCCGAACGTAGAAGAAAAATGGCAATTAATGGATCAATTATTGAGTTAAAAATTTCTTCGAATGATTTTCCTTCGATTAATTCTTTGAAATTGATTCTTCGATGCTTGAGATTAATGAATTTGAAGATTTCAAATTTTAAATCGGAGTCTTTTGATGGTAGAGATTTGTTGGTGACCGTTGGAGTCGAAAATCAGGTGCAGCAGCATTTTCTTTCTTTTTCGTTGAATGTTTCAAAATGATATAGTATAATTAAAAAATATAATAGAGTATTTATTGTCATGGCCTTGTTTTTAGATAATCGGGCCTTTTTGAACTTTTCATTTTTCACGGGCCTTAGTAATGATAATTGGGCTATATTGAACTTTTCTTTTCTTTCTCATAGTCCTTAATTTAAAGATAATTGGGCCCTATTGAACATGAGAAAATTAGGCCTGTTCCATTTTTGTATGAGAGTGATGAATGAAATGTAACTTCTTTTTTCCTTTTACTTTTCTGTTTCAGAATTTTTCTAAAGACGAATTGCAAAAAGCTGTGATGAATACATTGGCCGAGGAAGAGAAGGAAATCTGCGAGCAATTTCCTCTGCAAAACAAATGGTGCATAAGTTGCCATGTAGAAAATGTATAAGATCCATGATAAATATTTCCTTCAGAAAGAAAATCTGATGATGAATATATGAGATTGTACATTTTTGTCGAAAAATGAGATGAAAATAATTAATACTAAACGTAGTGATTTGTTTTGGGTACAAATGAGCGCATTTTAGTTCCATCTAAGAATATCAGATGAAACAGACACCAACTATTAATTTTTCAATACAATATTATATTATAAATGGCATACACAACCACAAGAGAGTCAGTGCATGTGTACATAAAACACAATGTTTATAGATAGATATAGACATAGTACCTAAAATATATACATTAATACTATGAACATATATTTCAATTTTTTTAAACATATATAATACATGTACACATTGGGTCAAAAACAATATTTTTTTGGATGACCATAGCATCTCTTATATTATGAATATACATGCGTTGATTGGACAATATGGGCTCTACATATAATTTGACATGCATTGATTGAGTTGGTGGTCAAACAAAAATACCTTTGTGTGACCTTGACCGGACGAGACTCACCATCCGAATGAAGAATTTTGATAGGGCTGTTCCAAAAACATATCTTAATATGTTTACAGTCTTGTAACAACTCAAAAGAATTATGTGAGATTTTAAATTCACTGAAAAAATACTAAATCATTTAGTTAATGATAACTTTATTAGTTTCAATAACATAAAACAATAAATTTTATTCTTAAATAGTGTAAAAATACAGTTAATGTTATATGTATATATTTCACAATAAGCAACATATATATTTGGGTGACAAATTCCATGATATGTATTTTTTTCTTTTGATATCGCCCTCAATTTAATTTTATTTTTACATTGTCTGTATGCTTAAATATGTACACTTACAATCATAAAGTCTCCAAAATATTCCCACCCAATGTACTTTAAATTGGAATTGAAATTATTTATCAACGAACGAAACCAAAAAAGAAAATAAAAATAGAGATTATCCACTAATTAATTCCCAACATAACCTTTATAATCTTTACATAACATAACATAATATAACACAAACATATCACCACAAGAGATCCAAAACCCCTCATTCATTCAATAATCAATATTCATCACACTGTAATGTAAATGTAAATAGTCAACCTGCTGCATGGCATTTAATTCCGCCATTCATTTCCCTCTCTCGACTCAACTCCCCAAAAATAAACAAACCAAAGCAACAACAACAAAACACAAACCAAAAGAGAAAAATCAACCCATGAACAGCACGTCATTCACATTATACGACGAATACGATGGTAAATCAAATCAAAATCCCTCTTCTCCTTCTCCTCTTTCTTGATCCTCTCCATTTTTCACATATTCAGCTTGGATTAATCTCTGTTTGCCATTCGATTGATTGACAGATGGAATGATCAATGGGGTGAACAAATCGGTACTTCTGAACGCGATCGTGATTTCCACGGCAGTCGGAGTCACCGCAGACGCAGTGCAATTTCGCCGGAGACAGAGGAAGAAGATGAGGGAGAACGGCGCCCATGTGCCCATGCTTCTCGAATCCAAATCGGGGAGCTCCACGGAGCTCGAGAAATTCTCGCACTACGTTGGTAAAAATCCATTATTATTTTTTTTTGGTTATAAGATGTTGATTTGTTTTCGTAATGTTTTGAAAGATATCAACTTATTTGCGTGTTTGAACAAAATTTTGACTGAAGAGATTGTAATTTGGAGCTCAGTGAGTTATTTAACTATTCCAGCATGCACAATTTATGTCATACTTAATATTAATATTTTACTAGTTGTTTAAGGTGTTTTTCAGTTACTTAATTGTCAATTTGAGGAAAAATATTGTTTCTTTTTGGTAAAATCCCAATGATTTTGTCTTTTTTATTAATTTAATAAACAATCCAAATTTATTATTCTTAGTGCTCAATCAAGAGTTTAACTTTTCTATTCACTTTGGTGGAGTGGTTGTTCTCTTTCACCTACGCAAAGGACAAGATTTTTTTACAACAGGCTTTCATAATTCCATTGACCCTTTACCAAATTCACATAAAACACCTCAATTTTCTCAATTTTACAACTCACTCCATCATAAAATTTACTTTTTGTTTTTTTAACATTTTTGTAGCAAGGCAAATGGGGTTCAAAGACATGAACGAATGCCCGAACCTCTGCAAACTAGCGAACGACCATTTGAAGAAGAAAAAGGGGCACGAAGAGAGTATTTTTGCATTTTTCGCGAATGAGCCGAATGCGGAGGTCTTAACTGTAAAATTCATAGAGGAAATTGATAGGTGCATAATGGGCTACTTTGCTTTCCATTGGGACCATGCCACTAACATGATCACTCAGGTGCTGAAATTTGCAGAAAAAAAGTTACTGTGTTATGTCAAAATTGCATAAAACCCCTAATTTATCACAAATTGTAAAGAAGCCCCTACTTTATCAAAAATTGCGAAAAGGAGAAGACCTTTTTATACTTCAGAAGATAGTAAAACCTCTGTTCCTTGAATTTCTTTTAGATGAAATTTATTGTAGTTTTTCCTTCAATTTTAGTTTGTGGGTATAATTAGAAGAATCTGTTTCTCTGTTTTTATCTCTTCGGATAAATATTTAATGATTAATATATAATGCAGATATTAAATGATGATTGTGGGCCTAAAAGAAAATTTAGAAGCATGGTTCTGGAGGCAACTAGGTTAGCATCTCCATTTTTCTTAAATGTTTTTATAACTAATAATACTCAACTTGATAGATTTTAAAACAATAATGATTTGAAAATTGAAATTGACCCAAATGCAGGGTCTACAATCAACTACTCTCTTAATATATTGTACTTTTAAGAGAAAGATATATTTATTTATTTATTTGGATTAGGAATTAAGAATGAAGAGAAGTGCAAAATAATAGGGGTCCTATCTTGTATTTTGATTCTGAATAATAATTAATAAGTCGAATATATGGTGTCATTTTATTGTTTTTTCATGTAGACTGTCTATTGTGGAACTTCTCATGGAATGTCATATAATTTTTATATTTCATTCGGCTGAGACAGTCCAAAGAATAAAATAAAATAACTGTTTGAATTCAATCAATTTTTAATTTTTTTTAATTTACCTTTTCCCCCCAAGTGTAGTGCATGCATGCATGCATGTTTCATGCTATGTATGACAGCCTGGCATGTTTGATCTAAATCTTGCATCATCATGGCAGTCTGAACTTTCAAACATAAAAAAAAAAAATAAAAATCTAAAAACAACTTGTTAAACAATTGACTTCAGGCTTCAGATCATTTTATTTTATATTTCGAAAAAAATAAAGAAATCATTAAATTCGTTCCTACAGGAAGTTGAGATTTGAGAGGGTGTTAAAGGAACTAAAAGTAACAAGAATCTTCTCGACCATTCTGGAAGAATTAAAAGCAATCGGGATGACGAATCAGAGCTCGCCACATGGCAGTGATGTGATGGTCCCGGCCGCCCATAAAGATCGCAGCCCTGTTCTTCTCCTCATGGGCGGCGGCATGGGCGCTGGCAAGAGCACGGTTCTCAAAGCCATTCTCAAAGAGTATGTTTGTTTTAATTTAATTAATTTAATAAAGTGGTATATGGATTATGGTGAAAAAGTATGATAGTGTTGATATTATTTGTTTAGTTAGTTATAGTCGGTTGTAATATTAGACTCTGTTATGCTGTTGTCATGCTTTTTTATCATCCTGTGTAGCATTTTTGTGATTTAATTGATAATTCCTCTATTTATAGTTATGCAAGAATGAATATATTTACGAGTGATTAAGATGATTTATTTTTTTTGTATTTTTAGTGCGTTTTGGAGTGAAGCGGGGAAGAATGCGGTAGTAGTGGAGGCGGATGCTTTTAAGGAGTCTGATGTGTTTTTTAGAGCGATTAGTTCCAGAGGCCATCATAATGACATGCTTCAAACCTCCGAGCTTGTATATTATTTTATTTTCCGCATTTTAAATTTTAAGTTTTAAACTGATCATTACATTTCGAAAAATAGAAAAGGTTTAATAAATTTCTAGAAAACCAAATTGGCCAAATTTCGATCACATAGAATAGAAACCTTCACATATTTAAAATAAAATAATTAAATAATTAAAAATGAAATAATTAAATTAATATTAAATAAAGTAATTAAAAATAATTGAAATATAATAAACTAAAAATGATTAAAATAAAATAAAATCAATAAAAATAAAAACAATAAAATCAATAAAATTAAAATAAAATAATAAACAAAAAAAATAAAAAATAAAATACATGCATAATCAAAGTTAGCTTGGACTCCAGGTGCACCAATCGTCAACGGACGCAGCGTCCTCCCTGCTGGTAACGGCCTTAAACGAAGGCAGAGATGTGATAATGGACGGCACGCTCTCCTGGGAGCCCTTCGTGTCCCAAACCATCTCCATGGCCCGCAACATCCACAACCGCCGCTACCGCATGGGTTTAGGATATAAAGTCCAGGATGACGGTACAGTTACCGAGAATTACTGGGAACCCGTAGGAAAGGATGGAGAGGATGGTAATGGAGGGAGGGTTAGGAAGCCGTATAGGATTGAGCTTGTTGGGGTGGTTTCCGATGTGTATCTGGCGGTTGTCAGGGGGATAAGGTATGAGTTAAGAATGACTTTTTTTTTGGGCGGTTTTATTGTGTCTTACTATTTGGCGGTGGTAAGCGATTTTCAGTTACCACCGCAGTGTAGTTCGCTTACCACCGTAACGTGCGAAATGCGGTATGGTGGTAAGTGATTTTGGCTTACCACCGTAACGTGTTTCACTTACTGTGCTACGGTGGTAAGCGAAATTTGTTACAACGGTAAGCGATGTTGGCTGTTTTCACTTACCGTCAGAATGCATTTCGCTTACCGCACAGCAGTTCGAGAGGGAAAAAGGAGGTGAAATAATTGGGTTAAACTAATTCTGAATTTTATGGCAGGAGAGCGATAATGACAGGAAGAGCAGTGAGGGTGAAAAATCAATTGAGGTCTCATAAAAGCTTTGCAAACGCGTTTCATAAATATTGTAAACTTGTCGACGGCGCCAGACTCTTCTCCACCAACTCTTCCGGCCCTCCTATGGTAAATTTAATCATTAATTACTTTTTTAACTAAAATGCAAAAATGCCCCTGCATTATACCTAAATTGCAAAAAAGCCCCCATTATTTCCAAATTTGCAAAAAAGCCCCTACCGTCATATTGAAGTTAGCACCGTTATGGGCTTTTTTTATAATTTTGGAAATAATACAGGGGCCTTTTTTTGCAATTTCCAATGATGCAGTATATTTTTGCAATTTAGGCATAATGCATGGGCTTTTTTGCAAATTTCCCTTTTTTAAAATACTACATAAACAAATATTTTAACAGATTTATTTTCTACAACAGTTGATAGGATGCAAGTGTGAGGAGAGCGAGTTGTTAGTAGATCCGAAAGAGATCGGCTGCCTGGACATGGTGCGTACATTAAATGAGGAGGCGAGTTCGGTCCACGAGCTGTATCCTGATGGAAATACGGTTTGCGGGTCCCACTCGGTTTTCGATGAGCTGGTTTTGAGTCCTAAAAGAGTTTTGGTGCAGCAGGAACTTAGGAATGCTATTGAGGAAATCGAGTCTCGTGCCACGTCACAACAATAGGGTTTATGTTTTGTGTTGAATGATGTAGCAACTTGGTTGGGAATTTAGGTTTTGAGATTTTGTTAAATTTTTTTTTTTTGGTTGGAAAGATGGGTCTTTTTGGTTGAGTTTTTAGATAGAAGGAAAGGAAGAAAGGTGCTATGATTAATTCATGGCCCGATACGATAAATAATGTAAAAAGTATAAACCACTGAAATTATCTCAGTTTTGGAAAATGGAGGAGCTAATATTGCTGTTTAATTTTCTGTAATGTGATTTCAGATTTTTTTTTAACTTTAATCAAATATGATATTTTTTTTTTGTATATCTGAGATAAATAGGTATAGATTCAGCCCATTCTTGCAAGCCCAAATAATCGATTCTACCTAGCCTAGTTCACATTTTTATTATTAGGTCCCTCCAAAGTATATTAAATACATACCAGCACTTATTAACTTATATGATATGGGCTTATATAAGGCCCAAAATATACCGAGCTTCTATGGGCCTAACTTAACAATTTAACAAAGGAAGCACAGGCAAAAACACATGCTATATATATATACCTCCCAAAACCCTAACAAGCAGCTTCCACTCTACTTCTTCTCTCTTGCCCCGCCGTCATTATTCTCACCTAGGGTTTTCTCTCTTCCCAATCTACAACAACATCAACATGGTATTTCCCTCTCTCAAACCAAATCATGAACAATTAATCTCATACTACTTTGTGAATAATCTCTGTTGTTAATTGTTTCTGTTTGGAATGGAAATTCAGGAGGATGTGGAGGTCGAGGCCGGAGCCGCCGCCGCGGCAGGAGCGCCGAAGAAGAGGACGTTCAGGAAGTTCAGCTACAGGGGCGTCGATCTTGACCAGCTCCTCGACATGTCTACTGATGAGCTCGTGAAGCTCTTCCCTGCCCGTGCGCGCAGAAGGTAAATAAATTATTTTGTAGTGAAATACCAGATCTGTTTGTTCTTTTGTGTAATGTTTGCTGTTAGATCTGATTGTGAGATTTGTAAAGGGATTTTATTGGAAAAATGTTGATTGAGTAGGATATGATATTTTTGATGTAAACTGTTTGTAAGTTCTCTGTGTAATAAATACTCAGGCTGATAATAGTAGTAGGTCTTGATTAAGATTAATTTATTTTGGAGTTAATCATTTTAGCTTACAGTAGATAAATATTAGATATACAAGTTTTGAATATGTGTTTATGTCTAATAAGCTTTCTCACGTGCATTTTATGATCAAATCTGTTTACTATTTGTTCTTTATGTTAATCATGCTTTATATTCCTTTGAAATTAACTTGTTAATTCTGATTAATTTTCTATTTTTATCAGGTTCCAGAGAGGTCTGAAGAGGAAGCCGATGGCTCTGATCAAGAAGCTCCGCAAGGCCGTAAGTTCTCAATAAACATTCTTACATTCAACACTTTGTACTATACACTTTTCTCTAAAATTATAACACCTCTAATGAACCTCTTTACGATTTCTTTCTTCCAACGGAGCAGAAGAAGGATGCGCCTCAGGGAGAGAAGCCGGAGCCGGTTAGGACGCACCTGCGGAACATGATAATCGTGCCTGAGATGATCGGGAGCATCATCGGAGTGTACAACGGGAAGACGTTCAACCAGGTGGAGATCAAGCCGGAGATGATCGGGCACTACCTGGCCGAGTTCTCCATCTCCTACAAACCCGTCAAGCACGGCCGTCCCGGTATTGGAGCCACCCACTCCTCCCGTTTCATCCCCCTCAAATGAGAAGTTTGCTTGGTTTGTTTTGAGTTGGTTTATGTTTGGTGTTTAGAGTACTTGTGTTTTTAGATTGTTATGAAAGTTGAGACTATTTGTTGCTATGTGTTTTTGTTTTGGTGAGACAGGTTTTTATATTTCTTGAATTTTGACCAACAATGTCTTGTGCGCTGGTTATGTTTTTTTGCTTTAAATTTGCTGTCTATTTTTGGAGTTTGTTTTCCGGCTGCAAGCTTGTCTCTTGATGTTGGTTTTTTTAGAAATTATGAATTCCAGATTGCACAGTTAATTGATTATGAAGTTACGGATACTCTGTGATCCCAAATTTGTATCTGAGAAAAGTCTCTGATAAATTTACCTGATGTGCTTCTAAACTTATTTATTCAGAGAATTTTGGTGTCATAAACTTGTTTCTTCAGAAGATTGGAGTCTCAGATTTGCAACATGAGCTTGGGTTGCATGTTCTGAGAACTGGGAATTTGAATTGTATATAACCAGTAACTGAAATATTTGGGAATGTATATTGTGAATTGTGTATGACCTGAGAAATAAATTATCTATGTACATACAATTAGAATGTGGATTATATATAATCCAAGAATGGAAATTGGGGTTAAGGAGCCGAATACAGTTTGTATGTAACCTGAGAATTGAAATCACGGCCTGTGTACATAATTCGAATACACTCTGTATGACCTGATTTTAAAAATCAGAACATATATTTTGATATAATATATCTCCAAATTATAGTATAAGCAAACTACTACAAATTCACATGTACAGAAGGCGAATATAAAACTTCAAAGTATATGCTTCAGTTTTCTGAACCAAAAGCATTCAAGAAAAGATCTTTTGACACTATCCTTTCAGCATCTGAGCCCCTTTGTGACTACCACTAGCTGTTTCTAATTTACATACATAGTGCAATGGTCTTGAGACTAAACAAAACATAGTAAATATCCATTGCGAGAAACAAAAACTTCTCTAAACTTTTATTACAAAACATTATCGCACTTTTGACGCATCTTATTAAAAACCAAGGCGATTCTTCTCTTTCAATTTTCTGTCCAGTTCTTCATTTAAAGGCATAATACAATCCCCTCTTTCAGCAGCAGACCACCATGCTGTCAATTCATCCTGAAGAACGTATTAACAAAAGTTTTCAATAAACTTTTCTTCAATCAGTAAGTTAACTTGGCATATTTTAATCTGTTTTTCATTTCTTTACCTCCAGAAAATCTTGGTTGGAAATGCAGTGAGGCTCGACTAAGCATGTAAATCGCCCTACTCTAACCGATAGAAACTTGTCACCACTTGTACCTATAAAACAGAAAAATAAGTCAATTAATAGGGTTCAAAAGTTAATGTGTCGGTTTTGAAAGTTCTTATTTTTGAAGGATAAGTTATAAAAGTCTTAATTTATGAAAATGTAGTAATAATTATCATTAATAGCTTTAAAAAAAATAATTACCATTAATTCGGCCAACATGATATCCAGTTTTGCCAATTTCTTGTTTCAACTTGCTCAAACGCAATCTCAAATAAAAACCATCTAAAGTTGCACTCTTAATTGAAGATTTCATCCACCTGAAAAAAAAAAAAAAAAAAAAAACCAAAGTTTTCAAAAAGAAGTTAGGTTTGAAATCAAATATCTTCAAATATGCACACACATTAAAAAAACATAAAAAATAATTTTTACCTTATAATATCCATTCTTGAAAATCGAAGTCTTCGAACCGACTCAAAAATAGCGCTCGTTGCATCGATCAAATTATTACAATTCAACAAATTATCATCACTATTTCTAATAATCCCTTTTCCTTTCTTGCCAACATTCTCATTACAACTCGATCCAATTTCTTTCCACTCTAAATTTCTCTCTCGACTCGACTCATTAGCGACATTTTTTCCCTTTTTCTCGCACCACAAAACCATCTTTTTGTCATTATTACATGGAGATTTACATTTAGAAACTTCCAATTCCTCTTCATGTTTCTCCAGATTTTGAAACGAGCATAAATTTTCCTCTTCAATTTTCTCTAAATTTTGAAAAGAGCACAAATTTGAGGGTTCTGCATGCTTAATTGCGCCTAATCTCCTTGCAAAGAGAGAAGCCATGCAATCCGTTTCTTTTCGTTTATTTGACGGAGTAATTGGGCTCAAATTCGATTTGAATTTTCTTTCACTTTGCCCCTCGTTAAATTCGCTATTTTCAATTCTTAATTTTGAACTTGACGCATCTTTTGGCAAAAGACGAGAGATCCAAATATTCTCCAAATACCCACAATTTGCATTTATATTTCCCTTTTCTTCATTGGACCTTGATTGATCATCATTATTTGAAGAATTTACATTGGACTTTGATTTATTTTCATTATTTGAGGAATTTGATGAACCGGTATTACGCACAACACAAGCCCACCCACTTTCTTCCCTTTTCTCAATTTTATTCCTAATTTCAACATTTAAGCTATTCGGATTTTCGGTTTTAATTTCATCTTGAGACCGATCCGCACTATTTAGACCCAAATTAAAATTAAAATTATTATTATTATTATAATTAGCCTCATTTGGGCTTGATTTATCCAAATAAAAGGATTCTTTTTTATTGCTACAAGAACTCAGAGTGTTGTTTTGTCGGTAAAGCGTATGAAAGAAAGATCCAAACCCATTTTGCACAAAGGGCATAACCGTCTTTACATTATTACCCTCATTTGACTTTTGAGAAGAACTTGAACTCCATTTCTCAACATTAAGAGGTTTTATCATGGGCGCTTCATTAGAAGCCTTAAACCCACTTGAGATTGAAGAAATCCAATTCATAAAAGAGCTCTTGTTGTTAGTTTCCTTTTTGAACCTTTTACTTTCCAAATTATTTGAATTGCAAAATTTGAACGGCCTTTTGCGTTTTGACATTATGCTTCCTGTGCTTTCCACACTCTCATTGCTATTATCGCTCTCTTTCACCATATTTTCATTTTCTCTCTCATAAATAACCTTTTCTTTACCTTTATCCAAAAATTTACGATTTTTTTCCCTTTTTTTTTCTTTTTTAGAGTTTGAAGAAGAAGATTTTGCTATTTTTGTTAATTTTTCATGATTTGAAGCACAAGGTTGAAAGACCGATGCTGACACAACATCATTACTTGGTCCTATAAAATGGGAGAACGTTTAATTTTTAGTACTTTTTAAGATATAATATTTGTATGTTTTTGTACTTGATTTACCTCCGTTAATATGTGATTTTCTATTACTCTCAGCCGTCGATTTATTTTCAAAGTTTATATTTGAAATAATCTTTTGGTCCAGCTCTTGATTCGGCTCGTTCATCATGTTAATCTCTCCACAAGACTCTACAATATATAAACCAACATAAAATCATGAGGAACAATATAAAAGCAAATATGCATGTTAACCCAAAATAATTTTATTACAAGAAACGGTACAAAATTACTCTTCAAAACATACAAAACATCATATGGGCGTCCTTTTTTCATATTTTAACCCAGTGTTTCATTTTTTGACCCAACAAATCCCAAAATTCAAGCAAGTATTTTAATCAATGTCCTTTTACTACCTCTTTCCCCAATTATTATTTTCCATTAAAAATAAAAAATATTCATCTTTTAACTTACTTGAATCCCTTTGAAGCCTAGTCATCAAATTCCTCGGCCCCAAATCCGAAAAACTCCTAAAATTCTCCATTTCTCTCTCCTCTTTACTCATCAAACAAACCCCATTAAAAGGGGTATTTAATATTATATTAAATGATTCGGTGCTCCAAAAAATCGGCGTCTTTTTCTCTCCGAGTCCTTCAGAATTTGTGTATTTAATTCCAAGTCCTTCTTGAGACCAAACTAGCTCAGACAGGGGGCTATTTGCGAAAATGACCATTTGAGGGTCCTGAAATGCATTTGCACCTACACCTGTCGACTCCAAAATATATTTTACGCCTAACTCAGTCATTTTCTCTCTCCAAATATAAAGATTTTTTTTATTATCTGTAATTAAATGGTCCATGTACAAATTTCCCTTATTAGTAGGTAAGTTTTGATAGGGTTTATGAGAAATATACAATTATACCCTTGAAAGAAAAGAGTATTGAGTATATACCAATATATGCCCTTACAATACAAACGTACCATTTAACAGGGTGTTTGTTATAGTTTTGTTAGGGTTTGCTTAGAAATATACAATTATACCCTTAAAATGTAAAAGAAAAGAGTATTATATATGGCAGTACAAACATACAATTTAAGAGGGATTTTTGGGTAATTTTATGATTTTTTTGGGCTTAATTGAAATTATTACAAAAAAATGTGGCTTACAGGCTGCACGCCTGCTTGGCCGTCAGTTTCCCTTCATTGCTCAAAAAGGAAAAAAATAATAATATTTTGATTAATTCAATTATATATTTATTAAAAAGAATAAACTAATATATAAGATAAGAACGGATTATCAAACATTTCAAGACAAAATTAGTAAGTGAAACAAATGGTATATAAGAATATTTTTTTAAGGAACAATGCTTATGATTAAATCAGATAGAAGGATATGTTTCAAGGAATTTGAATAAATGCTTATGCTTATAAACTCGGAATAAAGTACAAAAAAGGATGAACATGGACATAAAATGAAAAGAAAATTACTGTTACTTTATAAAAAATACCTTTTAAATCACAATAAATAAATAAATTAGTATAACAGAATATATAGTATAAATAGTAAAACAGAACAAACTACCTAAAGCCAGTAAGCCACTAATCAGACACAAACAATCAAAGAACAGTAATTAATACAGTATTTACAAACTTAAAATCAGAGAGAAATAACACACTTATACACAGAACGGACTTTAATAATGATAAACTAGGAAATTCAAAATATCAATCAAATTGTAGATTGCATAAATAAATCAGTTACCCAGACAGATAATTACTTCAGTGATTTACACTAATCTTTCCTTCAAACTTCAATAAAACGAACGAATATAACTGAATCCAGTCCATTACCAGAAATGTTGAAATTGAAATAGAAAATCAGAAAGAAGTAAATACGAACCCTTTTGAACAGCGAAATCCAAACATCGCAACGCAACGAATTCTCCAATCACATTAGTTTATCTCAATCTTCCGCTTTGGAAGCTATAACAAACAAAGAATCTTTCTCAGAAAGGAAAGTTGGAGATCTCCTGTAGTTTTTATTTATTGAGGCGGAAATGGAAAGAAGGAGAGAAACAATACAATACAATACAATACAATACCGCTATTCTATTCTATTCTTTAGAAAAAAAAATTAATTTAGTTAAAACAAAAATGGAAAATATTCTAAGCAGGCGGTCAGCTTTCCGCCACGTGGAGGGCCCTTGTCCTCTAGTTGAGGTCATGGTTCCCATCCATAAGGAGAGATGGTATTCTGAGAGCGTGTTTCTTGTTCTCAGAGCTGACTGTACGAAATAAAAATGCTCTCGCAGTGTATCTAAGCTCTCAGAATAAGAATATGACTCTTCCCTTCCGTAATATATTAAAATGTTTACTGATTCTTACGTGGCAGTGGTGCCCGAGGATTTTGTCTAATGGCATGACACGTAGGATGAATTGATGATGCGGCTGGTTTTGATTGGATGGGTGTATTGTGGGCATGTGCTTTTTGGAGTTTTGCTTTAAAAGGCCGAGAATTAATATCGTTTTATTTAAATTCTTTTGTTTGATAGGAGCAAGCTGTATGAAGACGAAATACAGAAAGCACCACTGAAGCAGCGGCTGTGACGACTTGAATATAGTACTTACAACTTACATGCTTATTTTGTTGATATACCCTTTAAATATTATCTTCGATCTGTTCCACATGCAAAATATAATAGATTCAGTTATGATGGGTAATTGTATGAATTTCAAAAATCTTCACTTTATATTTGTATGGCATGCGACCACCACCTTCAGAATGTAGAATAAGCCTCTCTAAATTAACATTGTTTATATCTGATAAGTAGTTTTATTATTATACATGTATGATTTCACTCATTTGAAAAAGCCCATCACTGAAAAGGAAAACTACCTATGAAGAAGAACTGTATTGATAATTGATGAGAAAACAAAAACTATGGTGCCAGTTTATGTGTATTTTTTACTGGATCATTTGTACATGAAATTGGTGCATGTGGCTGGCTGAAGAGGACTTTTTTTTTGAAATGGACAAAAGAAAAAAAGATTAATTCACGGAATAGCCTAGTTTTGAAATTATTTGGGAAAATGGACATTTCGCCTCATATCTGGGCGAAAATCAGTAATTTTCGCCCAGCTCAGGAGCGAAAAACTCATTATCTCATTTTTCCCCCACTCCGCCTGTCAGCGTTAAATCAGTTATTAATTAAGTTATAAAACAGACATTTTCGCCCAGTTATGGGGCGAAATTTGGAAATTTTAAGTTTTTCCCATAATCTCAAGTTAGAAAGAATTCTTAACGAAACGATTAAAAAAATTGAAAATTTTAGTATTTCGCCCCATATCTGGGCGAAAATTATTTTGGCCCAATAATTGAGCGAACAGACTGAGCCCAAAAAATCGAACCAAAAGGCCCCAAAAAATTTAAAAATATCATTTTCGCCCCATAGTGGGACGAAAATTTAAAATTACAGATTTTTTTTTCGAAAAACTACTATTTTCGCCCTATTGTAGGGCGAAAATGATATTTTTAAATTTTTTTGGGCTTTTAGGTTCGATTTTTTGGGCTCAGTCCGTTCGCTCAATTATTGGGCCAAATGAATTTAAAATTTTCAATTTTTTTAATCATTTCGTTAAGAATTCTTTCTAACCTGAGATTATGGAAAAAAATCAAAATTTCCAAATTTCGCCCCATAACTGGGCAAAAATATCTGTTTTATAACTTAATTAATAGCTGATTTAACGCTAATAGGCGGAGTGAGGGAAAAATGAGATAATGATTTTTTCGCCCCTGACCTGGGTGAAAATAACTGATTTTCGCCCAGATATGAGACGAAATGTCCATTTTCCAAAATAATTTCAAAACTAAGCTATTGCGGAAATTAATCTTTTTTTTTGTCCATTTCAAAAAAAAAGTCGCTGAAGAGAGGGGATTCTAACCGAGCCTTTCTCTCAGCCTCATCGGTTCAATGTTGCTCCTCTGAAACTCTCATGATCATCTCATCCCTCCCTTGTTCTTTCCCATTCATTTCATTTATTCATTAATTTGCCTCTGTATTAATTTTTACATAAGGCCCCTCGCCAATCAATCACCACTCGAGAGTCGTCAAAACTCAAGAGCATAGTTTTCGTTTACCCCTACAAAAATCCAAAACCTATAGATATATATTTATAAATTAAAAATATCCGTTGGGCTTTTATATTTATGTGGGCCTTTTATTACCTTACACAGTTTCATTTTTTTTTCTTCTTTTAAGTCCGTATGCAACCTTACCCAGTTTCTGGAACAACAAAACTGACTAAGGGCTTGTTTCTGTCGTTTGGATGATCAGGAAGTACTAGGAAGTTCTCAGTTTAGGAAAAAAATACAAAATTATTACTAAGCCAAGTTTGGATGTTTAGGAATAAAACAAAACAAAACTAGTCTTTCTTTCCCTTCCAAATCAATCACAATTGAAGCTCATCCTTCACTCCATACTACCAACTCCACTGATGTCTACAAACCAAAGCGGGTATCCAAGCTCGATCCACCCATCCCAGACCCGAATCGGATGGATCGGGCCGGGCATCATGGGCGGAGCCATGGCGGCTCGGCTCCAGTCAGCCGGCTATCCACTCACAATCTACGCCCGCACCCCTTCCAAAGCCTCCTCCCTCCTCTCCGCCGGCGCCGAACTCGCCTCTTCCCCCTCCGCCCTCGCTTCTAAATGCGACGTCGTCTTCTCCATGGTCGGCCACCCTGCTGATGTAAGGTCTGTTATTATGGATCCTGTTTCGGGCGCGCTTTCGGGCGCTAATCCTGGATCTGTGTTTGTTGATTGTACGAGTAGTGACCGGGCTCTGGCTCGTGAAATCGCCGTTGAAGCGAGAAAGAAAGGTTGTTTTGCCGTTGATGCTCCGGTATCTGGAGGTGATGTGGGTGCGAGAGAAGGCACTCTTGCTATTCTTGCCGGCGGCGAAAGAGAGATAGTGGAGTATTTGTCCCCTCTTTTTGAACTAATCGGGAAAGTAACATGGATGGGCCCGCCTGGCAGTGGGCAAAGCAGCAAGATCGCGAATCAGATCGTTGTTGCGTCAAACTTGGTCGGCTTAACAGAAGGAATTCTCTTCGCCAAAAAGGCCGGGTTAGATCCAGAGAAGTTTCTGGAAGCGATCGGAGCCGGAGCGGCGGGCTCGAAGGTGATGGAGATATTTGGTGAGAGGATTTTAAAGAGGGATTCAACGGAAAGTGGAGCGATGGAGTATTTTGTGAAGGATTTGGGAATGGCGCTGGAGCGGGATAAGGAGAAGGATGAGGTGGCGGTTTTGCCGTTGACGGGTTTGAACAGACAGATGTTTTTGGCCATGGTTGCGAGTGGAGATGGAAAGGTTGGGATGCAAGGGCTTATTACAGCTCATGAGAGGATGAATGGATTCAACTCAAATTGAGTTGATTGTATATTAAATGTGAGTGTTTTCGGTTTGGTAAGTTTTGTTGTTGTGTGTGCATGTAATGTGTTTGATGAAATGTCGATGGAGTGAAATTGGGCCTTCTTCTGTTAGATAAAAAGAAACAAGAGAAAGAGGAGAGAATTTAACGTGTGAATTAAAGCTTGTATTGTTAAAGTTTGAATCATGCATATTGTGTTACATGTTAGTAGTATGCCCTAGGCCAATGTATTTGAGACCTAGATATATGGATTGTGTTAAACAAATATTGTTTTTATTTAGAGATATTTTATATAATAAATGCGTATTGGTTATTTTATTCTTATTACTAAAATGAACCTTGAATATGATATTCAGCTTTATATCATCAAAGTATGTGACTTTGATAGTAAAACTATGAAGTTTTATGAATGATATTCTAAACTGTCCCTGATCATTCATAGGATGTTTGTGAGACAAACATACTTTATGATAAGTTATAAATGTACATCAGTATGTTAGTTGACTGATGGTCACGTTTTACTGATCATGAATAAGAGTTATTAAGTCATTAACATAAGTATATGTTAGAGACCATATACTGGATTGACCCACCGTGAGAATACTACATGGTTCGTGTCATTAGTTATTCTCAGTAAATAATGTATCTGTAATCCTTAGACTTGAGATTATCTCAGTTTCCTACATGAGAAATTTTATACTTTAATATAATCTAACATCGTCTTTAACCGGGCGGTCATAAAGATTATAATTAGGTATATAATGAATTATGCGGAGGAAAGAGTTTAATTAAGATAGGATTTGTTCCTCTCATAAATTGAGAGAGATATCTTTAGGCCTCTTGATGATTTGATTGAAGAAATGCACGGCCGTGCTCAAGTGAATTAATAAAGAGTTATTAATGTCATTTCATGTTCAATCAAATTCGGTGTCAAGAAATATTTATCGACCAACATAAGGTTGACACATACCATGCCTTATGGACGATATAGATATCGTGTAACAAAATGATACAATGCATGACATAAATTAGGTTTGATCGAATCATCTATATTTGCTTAATTTGGGTAATCATGTTGTCTTGCTAGAGGCCGCTCATGATTTATAATCCGTTGTGATTATTGCCAACATTAAGTAAACCTACAGGGTCACACACAAAGAACAACTAATGAGACGTACACAGAAAAATCATAACTTATGTGATAAGTTGTATGGAGAGCTACATAGTCAAGTGACACATCCAATTATACATCTTATATGATAAGGTGTGTTGCATATATGGTTACATGGTTACCATGCACATAGGATATGAAACTTATGGACTATATAGGCACAAGAGACACCCCAAAATCAGATAAAAGGGTATAATATTTTCGTCCATCTTTTTGTGAGAAAAAGAGGAGAGAAAAATCCGAAAATTATTCTTTTGTTATTTTCTGTGAGAGAAATGAAGAATGAATACTAGCATATATCATTCTTTATCCGTTCAAAGGGATTGTTCGTGTGGATACCGGTAGAGGACGAAGCGAAGTGCGGCGTCTTTGTGATTTGGGTTGAAACCGTGATTTTTTGTTTGGAGAATCGGTTTATTTGGAGAATCGGTTTGTGAGACGACTGATTAGGCGAATCATTCAAAGGATCGGTTTGGAAACCGGTTTGGATCGGGCAAAGAAAACCGTCAACCAAATTCGCTTTTGATCATCACGGATTAAGCGTAATCCGAAGGTACAAAGTTATGAACTTTTCTTTGATTTAATTGTAATTCACGGATCCTTCTTTTGGGTTTCGAATTCGATTTTGTTTCGTTTTTTGTTTTTCCGCTGCATTATGAATGGTAGAAACCCAACAAAACCGTGTATAACCCTTATACTGAAAATCAACTTGATTGATCAATACACGTGGCTCTGGTACCACTGAAAGGAAACACGCAATCACAGAAGCACAGCGGAATTAAAAACTTACCCGTTTTCTAACCGAGGATCTGTGTATTATCAATCAAATCAGAAAAATAAATCTTATTTATATTTCAAATTCGACTAATCCGGGTTGTAGGGCTTCGAACTCACAAAAGGCGGCTATGTGGTCTGATTCTTCTGACCTAATCAGACGATCCCTTCATCTATTTATAGCATCTCATGCTCACACCTCTTCACATTCCTTTTAATTTTCTATGTCCAACCGAGTTAGTTCTGTTTGTCTGCGACCCTGTAGGTTCATTTAATATTGGCAATAAACTTCAAGTTTATAAATCATAAGTAGCCTCTAGTACGACATTATGATTACCCAAATTAAATGAATGATACGTGATCATAGCCTATACATCAATTATGTATTTAGTCCATTTGTTAAATGATATTTATATTGATCATAAGGCATTGTTTTATGTCATCCTTATTATAATCAATTCTCTTTTTTGAATTATGATTAGACTGAATAAATTAAAATATATTAACAACACATGCTAATTCTTTCGTACACGGCCGTGTGTTTTCCTTCAGTCTCAATTTATCAGGGAGCCCTGAGATATCTCTCTCGTATTCGAGAGCAACAAATTCTATCTTGATCATTCACATTCCAACTCATGATTTACTAAATACCTAATCATAGCTTTTATAATTATTCGGTTGAAGATAACGTTTGACTATGTCAAAGTATGAAGATATACATGCATGAATCTATGATGACCTCAAGTCAAAGGACTACTCATACATTAGATGATGAGAAAACACTAATGACATATACTGTTAGTAGTATGCCCTAGGCCAATATATTTGAGACCTAGATGTATGAATTATATTAAACAAACATTGTGTTTATTTAGAGATATTTTATATAATAAATGCGTATTGGTTATTTTATTTTTATTACTTAAATGAACCTTGAATATGATATTCAGCTTTATATCATCAAAGTATGTGACTTTGATAGTAAAACTATAAAGTATTATGAATGATATTCTAAACCGTCCCTGATCATTCATAGGATGTTTGTGAGACAAACATACTTTATGATAAGCTATAAATGGACATCAGTATGTTAGTTGAGTGATGGTCACGTTTTACTGATCATGAATAAGAGTTATTAAGTCATTAACGTAAGTATATGTTAGAGACCATATACTGGATTGACCCACCTTGAGAATACTACATGGTTCGTGTCATTAGTTATTCTCGGAAAGAATGTATCTCGTAATCCTTAGACTTGAGATTATCTCGGTTTCCTACATGATAAATTTTATACTTTAATATAGTCTAACATCGTCTTTAACCGGGCGATCATAAAGATTATAATTAGGTATATAATGAATTGTGCGAAGGAAAGAGTTTAATTAAGATAGGATTTGTTCCTCTCATAAATTGAGAGAGATATCTTTAGGCCTCTTGATGATTTGATTGAAGAAACGCACAGCCGTGCTCAAGTGAATTAATAAGGAGTTATTAATGTCATTTCATGTTCAATCAAATTCGGTGTCAAGAAATATTTATCGACCAACATAAGGTTGACACATACCATGCCTTATGGACGATATAGATATCGTGTAACAAAAGGATACAATGCATGACATAAATTAGGTTTGATCGAATCATCTATACTTGCTTAATTTGGGTAATCATGATATCTTGCTAGAGGCTGCTCATGATTTATAATCCATTGTGATTATTGCCAACATTAAGTAAACCTACATGGTCACACACAAAGAACAACTAATGAGACGTACACAGAAAAAATCATAACTTATGTGATAAGTTGTATGGAGAGCTACATAGACAAGTGACACATTCAATCCTACATCTTATATGATAAGATGTGTTGCATATATGGTTACATAGTTACCATGTACATAGGATATAAACTTATGGATTATATAGGCACAAGAGACACCCCAAAATCAAAAAAAGGGTATAATATTTTCGTTCATCTTTTTGTGAGAAAAGGAGGAGAGAAAAATCCGAAAATTATTCTTTTGTTATTTTCTGTGAGAGAAATGAAGAACGAATACTAGCATATATCGTTCTTTATCCGTTCAAAGGGGTTGTTCGTGTGGATACCGGTAGAGGACGAAGCGAAGTGCGGCGTCTTTGTGATTTGGGTTGAAACCGTGATTTTTTGTTTGGAGAATCGGTTTATTTGGAGAATCGGTTTGTGAGACCGATTAGGCGAATCATTCAAAGGATCGGTTTGGAAACCGGTTTGGATCGGGCAAAGTAAACCGTCAACCAAATTCGTTTTTGATCATCACGGATTAAGCGTAATCCGAAGGTACAAAGTTATGAACTTTTCTTTGATTTAATTGTAATTCACGGATCCTTCTTTTGGGTTTCGAATTCGATTTTGTTTTGTTTTTGGTTTTTCCGCTGCATTATGAATGATAGAAACCCAACATATAGTATATATTCTCATAGTGGGTCGATCCAATATATGTTTTCCAACATATATTTATATTAATGAATTGATATCCAATATCTATGATCAAGAAAAACGTGACCATCATCCAAATAACATACTAGTAACTATATATATGATTTGAAAATTTCAAATATGTTTGTCTTACAAGCATCTTATATATGACTAGGGATAATTTAGAATTGTATTCACTTTACTTTACGGTTTTACTATCAGAATCACATATTTTGAGGACGTATACTGGACATACATATTCATGGTTAATTAATAATCTAACAACCTTTACGCACAATTATTATATGAAAAAGTTTATGAGATAAAATATCTAGTACAAAAATATAATGTCTGATACATAATCCGTTTCCCACACGGCAAAACAGTTTGGCCTATGACATTATTACTTTCAGTCTACCACTTGCACTAGGCCGAACTAAGTAATACATACTCATTGTTCCTCTAAGTACCTCAGACCCATTGACCTAACATGACCCTCATGTTTCACTTGCGGAAGTGGCTTAGTAAGCGGATTAGTCACATTATCATCGCCAGGTATCTTACACACTTTCACGTCTCCTCTCTCAACGATCTCTCGGATCAAATGAAAACATCGAAGTATATACTTGGTTTTGTGATGTGATCTTGGTTCCTTTGATTGTGCAATTGCTCTATTACTGTCACAATAGATAACCGTATGGTCCAAGATACTCGGGACTACTCCTAGTTCCGTCACGAACTTTCTTATCCAAACAGCTTTCTTAGCTGCTTCCGAAGCTGCTATGTACTCCGCCTCTGTGCTAGAATCCGCCATAGTTTTCTGTTTAGAACTTTTCCAAACTACTGCTCTTCCATTTAAACAAAACACATAGCCACTTTGCGAACTATAATTGTCTACGTTAGTTTGGAAGCTCGCATCGGTGTAATATGTTACAGCTAGCTCACTGTCCAATCCTCCATAGACCAAGAATAAATCATTTGTCCTTCTCAAATACTTGAGAATATTCTTAACAGCCATCCAGTACTTTCACCGGGATTTGACTGATACCTACTTGTTACGCTTAACGCTTGTGCCACGTCCGGTTGAGTACTTACCATGGCATACATGATAAATCCAATTGCCAAAGCATATGGAATCTTACTCATCCGTTTTCGTTCATCTCGTGTTGCTTGATATTAAGATTTACTAAGTGAGACGTTATGTGACATCGGAAGAAATAATCTCTTGGAATCTTCCATAATGAACCGTTTCAGTACCTTGTCAATGTAAGTACTTTGACTTAGATCTATTACTCTTTTAGATTTATCTCTATAAATCTTGATGCCTAATATATAGGCAGCTTCTCCTAGGTATTCAATTGAGAAACTATTCCCTAAATATGTCTTGACGCTCAAAAGCATGAGAATATCATTTCCAATGAGTAGGATGTCATCAACATAAAGCATAAGAAAAACTACCGTGCTCCTATTGACCTTTTTGTAAACACAAGGTTCTTTTTCACTTTTGATGAAACCAAAATCTCTGATGACTTCATCAAAACGAAGATTTCAGCTACGAGATGCTTGCTTTAATCCATAAATGAATTTCTTAAGCTTGCAAACTTTTTCAGAATTATTTGATTCGACAAAACCCTCGGGTTGTATTATGGATACAACCTCGGTCTTTGTTCTATGCCAAATATCTGTTCTTTGTTCTATATACTATTATATTTTTTCCGATTCTATATATTATGTTTTTCGTATCAGAAAAATACATACAACCAAGATTAATAATGTTAAATAAAAATGATATACTAATGACATGCTTTATGATAATTCTAAGTAATACCGTTGAGCTCCAGTCATGCGGATGGGGATCCTTCCCGAAGGTTCAGAATATAAATTATGAATTGATACATCAATGATTGATCGAGTCATGTACAACATACGAAATTTACGTGGCACCAAACTTTACCGCATTTAACCTGTCTCATTTTTTTACTTGTTAATGACTAGTAGTGTATTATGATGTGTGTTTCTAAGGTGCTTAATAAATGTAGATGCAACAAATAAAGTGAGGCCTTTTGTTAGTATTGCGATTTGAATCTTGCATTTTGTGTTACGAGATGAAGTCCTTGTGGAAAACGTAGTTTGGGTTTGACTGGAAGACAAATGTTTTTGGCAACGGTGGCAAAGTGCTGATGGAAAGATGGGGATGCAAGGGCTCATTACAGTTCATGAGAGGATGAATGGATTCAAATGTAATTGATGGGTTAAATAAATGTGAGTGTTTTTGTTTTGGTAACTTTTTGTTACTATCATGTGTGCATGTAATGTGTTTGATGAAATATGGATAGAATAGAATCGCCCCTGTTGTTAGATAAAATGAAACGAGAGAACGAAGAGGCTTAAACGTATGAGTTAAGCTTGGATTATTAACATTTGAATCATGCATATTGTGTTACAGTATGAGGTATGAAAAAGGCCACCGGCTACAACCCGGGTCTATTTGTCAAAAAAAAAAAAAAAGTATGAGGTATGAAAAAGATAGTCATAGCCTTTAGATTTGACAACAAGACTTGGAAATTTACTCATAAGACCAAGATAATCAACTAATTAAGCAACTAGAGGAAATTCCAAATTAGACGTTAACGAATATATTTTCCAAATTTTGTCAATTATTCAAATTTGAATTTGAAATTGGGCTCCTCCTGCCTTTAATCTGCACATGCTGTGCCATATTTTTCTAAGAAATTGTCTATAAATAAGCTGGCTCAAAATTCTAATCCTCCACCTTCTCATTCTCAAGTAAAACTTCATGATGGATCACTATTGTAGCAAAATCCTCTTCGTTTTAGTCATAATTGCTCCCTCTCTTGCTCATGGGACCCACATCTACCACTTTTGCACGACTTTCGATGGAAAATTTTGGGCCGGAATTAGGGTTTGAGATGCTGTCAAAAGGGCCCAACCCCCCATCGCACCCTTCACAGTGCGGTCAAGTTAAGCCTCTTCCCCCGTGTCCAATTCGAAACTCTCCCCCCAATTAGTTTCTATTATTTGTGTTCTTATAACTAGTTTGCTTTTTTGTTCTTTTATTTTTCCTTTTTTTTCTTTTTTATACTTTATCTTATACGCTTACATTAATGATTCTTGGGAGCTTCGGTATTGTTTTTCTATTCTTCTTTTTTCTGTTTTGAGAAAAGTGAGAGAAGTTATGTTGTGTTGCTACTGGAGATGTGCGAATGTGATCTTTATGTATGAATCAAAATTCAATCTGATCTTTTTTATGTCATTTTATGTTCTATATATACTATTTTCTGGTTTTATTATTTTATACACGATAATTTCCAAATTAGAAAAAGTTGCGCAGCTAAGGTTAAAATGTTAAAAAAGGATATATTTAATGTCATGATTTGACAACCAGTCAGGTAGCACGGGCTCAAACACTGAATCCTTCCCAATTTTTCGAAATATAAATTATGAATTGGATTCGTCGATTGAGTCGTGAACATGATATGAAATATAGGTGGAACCAAATATTGTCACATATTGGAGCTAAATATCTAACTAATTAACAAACAGTTTCACTGGTTTTTGGGGCCCAACAAATCCAATTCGCAAATCACGAAGGACCAGAATGAAAATTGAGTGAAAAGAGTTACTGAATGATTGCTTTACTTCAAAAAAAGACTAGTGTAAACTAATACCAGATTTCCTTTAAGCAACCAGGTTGAGATTTTCTTAAAAAATGATTTGTTTATTGCTCAGTCAGGAACTTCCGTACAACATCCTTAAAACTTGCTCGTCAAGTCCTCTCAAGCTTATATCTTTCATAAGCTAACAAGCTTATTAGAGATATTTTGGAAATAATTCAGCAAATAGCATCATTTTGAAAATAATTCAGTATCTAGTGCTTTCGTCAGTTTTTCTGACGGAACAGACACTGTTCCGCCAAGATTGCTGGCGGAACAATCCGTTTTTTTAATTTTTGTGATCCCGACCATTTGGAGGCCTTAAACGCGCTTAATTAGGGAAAAAAAGTCCGTTCCGCCAACCCTCTTAGCGAAACAACATAAAATTATAATTTTCCTATGAGCTAAGGAGATTTAGCAAAAAAAAAAAATATTTATTGTTCCGCCGAACAGTTGGCAGAACAACCTATTTTATATTTCTTGCCCCTTAAATAGATATAAAAATTTAGCAAAAAATTTTAAAAATAAATAAAAATCAATGTTCCGACACACTGTTTGGCGGAACAGTGAATAATGTATATATATATATATATATATATATATATATATATATATATATATATATATGAGTGGGTGTTCTTTTGACAACCGGTTTATTCGGCCAATACGTGACAACATTGCTAAATATCAAAGTTTTAATTGCTACTTCAAATTTCAACCGTACGGATGTAATATATATGCGGTTTAAATATATTATAGTCCAATTTTCAAAAAAATCGAAAATATTTATCATTACCATCATGCATTATAAAAAATTATCAAAATATGGATGCATAGTTTTTACAAATTCTGCTTCTTATTTTGATGATATATGATGGCAATGATATAATATTTCGATTCTTGTGAAAATTGATCCACAACATATCAAAACATATATATTCCATCCATACGGTTGAAATTTGAATTTTCTCTTTTATAATCAATGTTGTGACTTGTTGGCCGAATAAGCCCGTTGTCAAAAGAACCCTCCTATATATATATTTGCTAAATCTCCTTAATTAATATTATGATTTTCCGCCAAGAGTATTGGTGGAATAGACTTTTTTTCTCTAATTAAGGGTGTTTAAAACCTTCAAACGGTCGGGATCACAAAAATTGAGAAAATAGGTTGTTCCACCAGTACCCTTGGCGGCGCTAGAAAAGCTGGCGAAAGTGTTAGATACTGAATTATTTTCGAAATGATACTATTTGCTGAATTATTTTTCAAAAAAGTGCTATTTAAAAAAAAAGTCATTATTGGTACACGAAGAGGATTAATAGATTCAATTTTAGTTGATTACATATTAAATGTGAGTGTTTTTGTTTGGTAAGTTTTGTTGTTGTCTTGTGTGCACGTAATGTGTTTGATGAAATGTCGGTAGGATGAAATTAAGCCTTTTCTTAGTATTATTTCAATTTGAATGGTGCGTTTTGTGTTATGAAGTGAAGTATGTGTGGAAAAGTCTTTAGGTTTGACTGGAAGGCATGGCCATTGATTGCAAGACAAAGATAACTAACTAGAGAAAAATCCACTCTTAAAGGATTAAATTTTCAACATGAATTATCTAAAAATGCTGACTCCTAATCAAGAATGGGATATTGTACCTCAAGCTTGCATTCAAAAGAAAGAATGGGACACTGTAATCAATTTTCTACCAAAATGCTAATAAAATTTAAATATTTGTGTACATGAGCTAGTTTCGTTCATGTTCCAAGTTCTTTCTTGAAAGTGGTTAATATGTACCTCAATAATATTTTTTTTAGTTAAAATGCTTTAGATTAATTGCTCCATTAATAATAAAAATTTATTACAATTAGTTAGATTCAGATTTCTACAAAATTAAAATTAAATTGTAAATTAAGCACAAAGCCACAAAACCATCCAAATTTTGTCAGTCTTTGAAGTTTATATTTGAAAATTGCGCTCCTCCTACCATATTTTACTTTGTCAAAGAGGAAAATGTCAACACAAAGAAGAAATTTTCTATAAATAAGCTTGCTCAAAATTCTAATTCTCCAAGTTCCCATTCTCATCTCAAAAAGAAAGAACTTCACAATGGATCACAATTGTAGCAAAATCCTCTTCTTTTTAGTCCTAATAGTACCCTCTCTCTTGCTTATGGGCCCCACGTCAGTCACCTTGGCGCGGCTTTCGATGCAAAGTTTTGGGCGAGAATTAGGGTTTGAGATGCTACCAAAAGGCGGCGGCCCAGGATCCGGCCTATCAGGTTGCGGTAGTGAAGGCGGTTGCCCAACGCGTCCAAACGACGGTCCGCCCAACTAGTTTCTATTTTCTAAATATTCTTGTTATATTGATTTTTCTTTCTTTTTATATCTTTTTTATACTTTGTTTGATATTGTTTTTCTTTTACTTTTTTTGTCTGTTTTGAGAAAAATGAGAGAAGTTATGTTGTGTTGCTATGGAGATGTGATATTTATTATGTGTGAATCAAAATTTATAATTTGATAATTAGTCTCTCTTTGTATTATTATTCATTCATTGTCCGTTCTTTTTCTATATTGTCGGTTCTTTGGGTCTATACTATTTTTTCCCATCTCTTTATAATATGTTTTTCATATCAGAAAAATATATACAACCAAGATTAAAAATGTATGATATACTGATGTCGACATGCTTTATCATAATTCTAAGTAATACCGTTGAGCTCCGATCATGTTGGTAGAGATCCTTCCCAATGGCTCAGATATAAATTATGAATTGATATAGAAAAACATTATGTAAATTGGGTTTGACTGGAAGACTTGGAAATTGAGTTATTAGAGAAAATGACACAACACATAAGGTTTAAATTTTCTCATTTAGGACTTAAAAATGACTATAAATAACCCGCAACCTCAAAACAATCTCATCTCAAAAAATAAGTCCGAAACTTCAAAATGAATAATAATTAATTAATGGCCAAATTTCATATGTACCCCTGCAAAACCTCATAATTTCATTTGTACCCCTATAAAAGATAAAATATCACCAATATCCCTACAAAATCACTCTAATATCATGCATACCCCTACAAAATCACACATATATCATGAATACCCCTACAAAACTCTTAAAATATCACAAATACCCTTATCGTTAATATTTCATCAAAATTTGTCAATCAAGTAACACTGTATTGATTGAATTATTATTAATTACTTTATTAAAAATATAAAATGACTATTGTATACTGATTTATTGTAATTTTTTCTCTCAAACATATTCATCTTGTTTAATCAAAAAAATATATTCATCTTGAACTTACCATATATAAATATATAAATTAAAAAGTATATAAAACGACTTAATATAAATCCTTATCATATTTACATAGAGGAAAAAAAAACAGAAAAATAATAAAATAACGTTATCATAGGGGCATCCATGATATTTGAGTGATTTTATAGGGGTATTGATGATATTTCACTTTTTATATGGATATACGTGAAATTATGATGTTTTGTAGAGGTACACGTGAAATTTGGCGTTAATTAATTGTAGAAAAAAGGTGCGGGAATTCATTTTTTGGGTTCAATCCGTTCCAGGACACTTCCCAGAAAAAAGTTCGGTCTCCCCTTTGCACATATACTTTTCTATATACTTCGTCTGATACTTTTATAATAATTAATTTCGGGGAGCTTTGGTATTGTTTTTTTTGTTTTCGGTTATGAGAAAAGTGAGAGAAGTTATGTTGTGTTGTTCCTGGAGATGTGAATATGATCTTTATGTATGAATTTTATTCAATACGTTCTTTTTCTATGTCAGTTTTATGTTCTTTAAACTATTTTTCTAGTTTTATTATTTTATATACTATATTTTCTAAATCAGAAAAAGATGCGGAGCCAAAATTAAAATGTTACAAAATGATGTGTTAAACTTTCATGATTCGACATAATTCCAAGTACTATCTTTGAGCTCCAGCCACTTGGGTAGCACAGACTCACCGACTGAATCCTCCCCAATTTTTCAAAATATAAACTATTAATTCGATTCATCGGGTGAGTCTTGATTCATGAACAAGACATAAAATTTAGGTGGAACCAAATTTTGCCACAAATTGGAGCTAAATCACTTACTAATTTGCTAACAATTCTGCTGATTTTTTGGCTCTACAAATCCAATTCACAAATCATGCGGGACCCAAAATTCAGCGAAAAAGGTAGTGAATGGTAGCTTTGCTTATATGACTAGTTTAAACTAGTACCAGATTTTCTTAAAGCAACCAGGTTCAGATTTTCTTAAAAAAAATGATTTATTTATTTGCTCATTCAGAAACTTCCGCTCAACATCCTTAAACTTGCTGCTCAAGTCCTCTCAAGCTTATATCCTTTCACAACCCAACAACAACAGTCTAATTAATTTAAGAAAAACTTAACCTGGTCCATTACAATGAGACTCCTCTTTTCAGTATGCTTCATCTCCTTTCTCTTATTTCTAAGCTCTCATCCCTGCGCCCTTGCAAGGCCTTTGAAAGTGTATGCTGGACAAGGATTAGGGCTGGAGATGAAACCGAGAGGCAACGGACCTCGGCCGGGAAGTGGAAGTTCCAGTTGCTTTGTTGCTTGCCCGAGTCCGCATCGCCCATGATTAATTTAGAAATGTTTAATTTTATGGCGCCAAATTGTAATTTTTTTTAGTTCAATTTACTTTTTTGTCTGTTTTAGTTTTGAGGTTTGGCCATTTCTCCTAAATTACAGATTAGAGGTTGGTCGAATTTCAGTATTTTTTGTTGATAGATTAATTTTGTATGTTTATTTTGCTGCAGATATGAATTATTTGCTGCTGATATGGCAAATGATTTTTTTTATGAAACCCAGCTTTTTACCTTTTTAATCAATTTAACAGTGCTGTTTTTCTTTTTCTTTTTGATAAAACTGAGCGAAGGTTTTGATTGCAAGATGATTCCAAATATTTCCCGGGCCATGGTTTAAAAAGACTTGTTCCTCATTTTGGTTACTTACAACAGTCTTATTCATGGCCTTAATTGGGTTCACATATCACATGATCAACATGATTTGAAATATTTTGAATAAATGGCTGCTGCAAACAAGGTAGCTTTGGTCGAAGTGAATGGCCATAGTCCCTGATTTTTGGTTTCGTACAACAGCCTTATTCAATCTTCAGTACTAATTTCCTATTTTTATGTTTTTTTTCCCACCTAATGTTTTGAAAAAGGCAACATGATCTAAAATAGTCTTTAGATTTGACTGGAAGAACACTTGGAACTGACTAACTAGAAGAAATATGATTGTCCTCTTTTACCGTTTCAACATGAACTATGTAAAAATCAATAAATAACCCACAACCTTACATCTCCTTAATCTCACTCTAAACCCAAAATGGCACCTTCATGAGAAAAACAAAAAACTTGTTTTTGCAATCTTCTTTTCTCTTCTATTCCTCCTTCTGAACGCAAATCGAGTTGATGGATCAAGGCCTCTTGTCAGGATTTCGGATCCGTCTACTGGGCCAGAGAGACCGTCAGGTCGGTCTGATTGTTTTGTGCAATAATTATGTCTTGAGATGCTATCGAGAGGCGGCAGGCCAGGATCCGGCCCGTCAGGTTGCTACACCCATGATCCTAACTGTCCAACCGCCCACCCAATTAGTTTCTAATTTTGAAGAGTTCTTATTAGTTTGATTTTCATTATTTTTTTCATTTTTAATACTTCGGCTGATATTGTGTATGGTATTTTTATAAATAAAATTTCTGGTGGTGCATCAGTATTGCTCTTGCTTTTTTTTCTATTTTGAGAAATGTAAGAGTTATGTTGCTAGTGTGATCTTTATGTTTTGAGTCAAGTGTCATAATTTGGTAATTACGCTCTCTGTATATATCTGTATCATCATTAATTCAGCATCAAACATACCTCTTCTTTTTCTATGTAAGTTCCAATTCTATGTAGTAAGTTATCCGAATCAGAAAAATAAAATATATGAATAGAAATAAATGAGTCAAAAATATATGTCTCTCCTGATTAAAATATGCAAAAAAAAAATTTAGTTGGCTTCATTTCATCTAATCTCTAGTTCGAATTAACTACTTGAGCCTAACCAGAACCAGAAGTCCAAAATACTTCAATTGTAAAAGCAACTAGTTTTAGTAATTAATCTTATTTCTACTAATAACTTAACATGAAATTAGTATTTTTTTCTCTCTCTCATATTTGTTAGTGTAACAAAGTCACTTCAAAAGTCTACTACTGGCTTTCAGTTTCAACGCCTACACCGAAGTATTAGACTTAAATTTAGGCCTTGACTCATAACATATTTTTCCAAGTTTTAGTCAATCATTGAAGTTTGAATTTGAAAATTGGGTTCAACCTACCCTATTTTTTTTTTTTTTTTTGCCAAAAGGAAAATTTCACCACAACGATTTTGTCTATAAGTAATAGACTTCAAAATTTCAAATCCTCCACATCCTCATCTCGAAAGAGAAGACCAAAACTTAAAATGTATCACAATTGTAGAGCAATCATCTTCTTTTTAGTCATAATATTACCCTCACTCTTGCTTATGGGGCCTGTACCTACCACCTCAGCACGGATGCAAAATATCCGGCCAGAATTAGGGTTTGAGATGCTACCAAAAGGCGGTGGACCTGGATCAGGCCCATCTGGTTGCGTTCCTGGCTCTGACGGCAGTGGATGTCCAGCTCGGCCCTAATAGTTTCTAAGACTTCTTATTAGATTGCTTTTCCTTCTTCTCTTAATCTCTTTTATACTTTGGCTAATATATTGTATCTCAGTGTTGTTTTTTTCTGTTTTGAGAAAAGTGAGACGAGCTATGTTGCTACTGGAGGTGTAATTAATCTTTATGTGTGAGTCAAAATTTGAAATTTGGTAATTAGGCTATATCAGTTTTTTGTTTTATGTACTATTGAGATTTTATTGTATTATTTTTTCTCGAATCAAAAAATTATACTCCTGAGACATGACATATTAATGATTTATTGAATCAGTAAAAAGGAGATTATCTAGTAGTTTCATAATTTCAATTTTCATAAAATTCAACTTGATTTTGTGTCTAATACTGAAGCAACCATGATTAAAAATAATATATGGACATTCTAAGTAATATATTTGAGCTCCGGTCCAGCCAGTCATATATGTTGGGAAAATTGCTGTGTTTCGCACATATTTTCTCTCTAATTTCTCTCTAAACATGTCCAAATCCACCTAATTTCTCGTCAAGAAAAGAGAAAAACTGAAGGAAAATAACTAAGAGAGACCCAATTAAATGGGTCATAATTACAAAAGCACCCTCTTCTTTGTACTTGTATGATTTCTTATCTCTTGCTTATTGTTTTTAAATCTGGCGCCTTTGCACGGCCTTTAAAGCATGATTTTCCACTGGAATCATGGCTGGAGATGCTGCCGAAAGGCGGAGGATCTGGATTCGTCCCTTCCCACTGCGAAGATCCAGAAAGATGTCCGATTCCATAGAAAACTTTAGAAAATTCGAATAATATGATATTAGTACCTCATTTGTAATATTGTTTGAAATCAGGGAATTGGAGAAAGTGGTATGTCTATGAATATATTTCAACTTGTTTGTAAAGTATATGTAGTTGCTAATAGGATTAGTTTTGTTTCTTTCTTTTTACACTACTCTCCGAACCTTCAAAACTGTTTTGTATTCATGTTGTGTGAGCAGGATAAAAGATATATTTATATATATTGGGTAAAAATGTCATTGTATATTATTTTCAAAAAGAAGTTCAAAATTTTCAACCAGTCAACATTCAAATTAATACATAAATGTGTTGAGAAATTAATCAATCAAATGACACGATTAAAAAAATGAATTTGATTAAAAAGAATGGTAGCCCTATCCTTTTGATCATTCCTTCTATCTACAGGCCCCATCTAGATGGACAAGGAATGTATAAACCTTACTATTTCTTTATTCCTTGCCAAACGTCACAAAAAAATTTTAGGAATAAAAAAAATACAAGGGTTATAAACTTAATATCTTTTGATGGTACAAGATTATATTTTTTTTATTCCTCAATCTTTTTATCATAATAAACTTATTTATTTATGGATCTTGCTACAGTGCCATAAAATTGCCCCCTACTCACCATTATGTGGGACACACTTACCACTTATATTCATTGCACGCCTCACTTACCACTAAAACTCAATATTTTTTTCTGCTGTGGGCTCACTTACCACTACAGTCCAAATTTGCTGACTGCATAGTGATAAGTGGTAAGTGAGTATATAACATAAGTGTATTCATGTAGATCGATTAGAATTTATCGCAGGCCCAAAAAATATAGATTTTTCGTGTCTAATGATAAAAATTTCATACTCATAGATGATGAGTCCAAATTCTACTAATAGACTATGATGAGTCAAGGCTCTAATGGTTAGATACTTTGAAAGTTGAGATGTAATCCATGTCAGACAATCAAGTTTTGAATTTGATTGATCCATCAGATGGAAATACAGTTTTAAAAGAAGAACCGACATGGATAATGTGCAAACATATAATGCATGATTTGTGGTTAAGTTAAACTCATAGTATAGACTATGATAATATTTTTTCCAAGTCATCATGCTTATGTATTTCGAATTTTTTTTTTTTGGCATATATTCATAGTATGACTATAAAAGATGCCAAGTGGATGTCAAGACGTTGTTTCTTAATAGAAACATATGAAAGTATGTATATGATACAACTTGAGAGTTTCATCTATCCTAAAAAAAAAAATTTGAAAAGAGTTTGCAAGTTGCATTCATATATTTATGAATTAAAGCAAACATCTCTAGTTGAATATTTATTATTTGATGAAGTAACCAAACAGTTTGGTTTTATCAAAAATTAAAGATAAATCTTATGTTGACAAGAAATTCAGTGGGAGCATAATTACATATGATGTGAATTAAGTGTAACAAGCATACATAAGTTTAATCTTAGTGAAAGTCACTAAATAATAATCAAGAGTATGATTATATAGTTGAGAAGGATAAAGTATTCTTCTTAGATTATGGTGGACATAAAAATATACAAAGTGTTTACATATGACAATGTTTGATAATCCATTTAAGAACCCAATCCCTTAAATGATGGTGATCATGTTAGGTCAACTGGTATGTGATACCACATACATCAATGAGTATGAGATACTTGGTTGATTTGGCCTAGTGCAAGTGGGAGAGTGATGGTGTTATGTCCTAGGCCAAAGTGTTTGTGACCTAGATGATAGATTGTAATAACAAACATAATATTTATTCTAAGATATTTCATATAATATGTGCGTATATGTTATGAATATGCAATTCAGCTTTATGTCATCAAAGTGCGTGACTTTGATAGTAAAACTATAAAGTGTTATGAATGCTATTCTAAATAGTCCCTGGTCATTTATAGGATATTTGTGGAGACAAATATACTTGTAGATGCATATAAATATATATTTATATATACAAGCTATAAATGTACACCAGTATATTAGTTGACTGATGATTATGTTTTACTGATCATGGATAAATAGTTATCAAGTCATTAACATAGGTATATGTTAGAGACCATATACTGGACTGACCCGCCATAAGAATGCTACATGTTTTACGTCATTAGCGATTCTTGTAACATAAAGTATTTATAGTCCTTTGACCTGAGATTGTCTTGGTTCCCAACATGAGTAATTTTATACTTTAATATAATCTAACACTGCCTTTAATCGGGTGGTCATAACGGTTATGATTAGGTATACAATGAATCATGTAGAGGGATGAGTGCAATCAAGACGGGATTTGTTCCTCTCATAAATGAGAGAGATATCTTTAGGCCTCTTTATGAATTGAACTGAAGAAATGTATGGCCATACTCAAATGAATTAATAAGAGTTATTAATGTCATTTGTTCTTGTTCAGTTTAATTCGGAATCAAGAAATATTAATCAATTAATATAAGGATGGCGTCTTACATGCCTTATGATCGATATAGATATCGCGTGACAAAATGACTAAATACGTGATTGTTGATTAGGTAAATCGGATCACCGATATTCACTTAAATTGGGTAGTCATGATGGCTTGCTAGAGTCCGCTCATGATTTATAGACTGTCAAGTCTATTGCCAACATTAAGTGAACCTACAGGGTCACACACAAAGAACAAACTGAAACGGACGCAGAAAATCCTAGCGACTTATATGATGAGTTGCATAAGAATGTCACAAAATATATTGTCAGTTTATGTGATAAGATGTGATATATATGTATATAAAGACTATGTCACAAAATATAAGTCATTCAAAATGGAATTAAGAAGGCTTTCAAAATTCGCAAAAATGCCTCATAGTAACATGATCAAACTCGCCATCGTGATAATTTTTGTTTCTTTCCTCTTGCTTTTGATCTCTCAACCAGGAGTCGACGCGAGACCTTTAAAAGCCTCTGTTGAGTCGAGATTTTGGGGCCGAATGCTCCGAGTGAGCGACTTAATACCATCTGGTCCATCTAGTTGTTACGGTTCTTGTCCTAGTCCGAATCGCCCTTGAGCAAATGTATTATATAATTTTGTGAGAATAAATGAAGCGTTTATAATTGTTTATTTTTATTTTGTTGTTTTGATTGTGTTTTCTTTGTGTTTTCTTTTCGATTATTTAATACATAAGTCAGAAATTTGATCTGGGAGAATTATAAACCATTAAGTATTTATTTGTGAGTTTCTAATAAAAAACATTATGACAGGAGCTAATAAAGCTGCAAATTAGCTTCAAGCGAATCATAAGCTCACATGACAATTAATCTTCATTCCGAAGTGAAATAGTAAGTTTGGTCGTAGTAATTTTTACATGCACTATCAAAAGATTAAAATATAAAGATTTTTCAGTCTCCACCAACTTGACTCTTCCATGAATCCTCAACTATAATTTTATGTACTATTTTTTCTCGAATCAGAAAAAAGTACTTGGAGACTTGAGATATTAATGATATCTTGAATTAGCAAAAAAGATTATCTAGTAGTTCCATTTTTCACATAATTCAACTCGATTTTGTGTCTAATACTGATGCAACCATGATTAAAAATGATCATGATTGGACATAATTCTTAGTAATATATTGAGCTCCAGCCAGTCATACAGCACCGGCTCAATCCTTTCCAATGATCCAAAAATATAAACTACGGATTGATATATTCATCGATCCATGAATAAATGTGAGTGTTTTTGTTTTGGTAACTTTTGTTATTATGATGTGTGCATGCAATCTGTTCGATAAAACGTCGATAGAATAAAATCTCACCAACACTGTTAGTACTATTGAAAGTTTGATCATTCATATTGTGTCGTGAAGTCCGCGATGGAAAAGCAAGCATTTATATTTGAGTGGAAGACTTGGAAGTTGACCCACTAGAGAAAATGGCATTCCATTCTTAGGTTTGAATTTCCTCTTTTACTGCTACAACATGAACTATGTAAAACTAACTATAAACAACCCATAACCTTACAACTCCTTAATCTGATTCTAAACCAACAATGGCACTTCATGAGAAAAACAAAGAACTTGTTTTCGCACTCTCCCTTTTTGTTCTATTCCTCCTTCTGAACCCAAATCGAGTAGATGGATCAAGGCATCTCGTTAGTATTTCGGATCCGACTAGAGGGCCAGAGAGGCGGTCAGGTCTGTTTGATCGTTTTGTGCGAGGATTAGGATTTGAAATGCTTCCGAGAGGCGGCGGGCCAGGATCCGGCCCGTCAGGTTGCCATCACCATTATGACTATGATGGCCCTAAATGTCCAAACGGTCCCCCCTAATTAGTTTCTACTTTCTAAGTATTCTTATTAGTTTGATTTTCGTTGTTTTCTTTTTCTTTTTTGTACTTCGGCTGATACTCCGTGAGGGTTTTTTTCTTTTTAAACTAGTGTTTTCAGTATTGTTTGTTCTTTTTCTTCTTTTCTTTGTAATGTAATGAGAAAGGTGAGACAAGATATGTTGTACTCCTGTTGAGAAGCTAGGTTTAACATGAAACAACCTAGTTTTCTATATGAACATTGGACTTGAATGGTTAAATTATTTTATTGGACTGATCAACGAGCTGTAACGTTTTTGCTGGTACGTGGTTATGTTGGGTCAAAAATTAGACATTATTAATAATTAATTAGGTTGTATAATTTGACATCTGTGATACAAGATAAGACAAGTTTTCTTGCGTCATACTCCTACAAAGACTTGGAAAGTTCAAGTCACACAAGAATTAAAAAATCAAAATGTTTGCCTATGTGTTCAAATCCACCTAACTTCTCGTCAAGAAAAGAGAGAAAAACTGAAGGAAAATAACTAAGAGAGACCCAACTAAATTTACCTAAATGGGTCATAATTACTAAACCCTCTTCTTTTTTTTTGAAGTTCAAAAACCCTCTTCTTTATACTTTGTATGATTTCTTATCTCTTGCTTATTGGCTCTAAATCTGGCGTCTTTGCACGGACTTTAAAGCATGATTTTGTGCCGGAATCATGGCTGGAAATGCTGCCAAATGGCGGAGGGCCAGGATCCGGCCGTTCCCACTGTGAAGATCCAGAAAGATGTCCAATTATTTCTTAGAAAAATCGACTAGAAGTTTAATAATACTTGGTACTTCATTGTAATATTACTTGAAAAGGGGGCAATGTATAACCGAATGATATATATCTAATAAATAAAATTCAATTTATGTAATCTGTATATGTGGATTGGCTATAGCATTATTGTCTTATTATCATCCTTTTTTACTTTTGTTAATTTTTTGTACCACTTGAACCTTCAAAAGTGATCTGTATTCAGTATGAATGACCTTGAATTTATTGAATACAAAAAATATACTCTTATATTATATGCTCTCTCTTTCTACCTACATAGGAAAAAGAAAACAAGTCACCTGATCTGTTCTTCAACCAATAATCCCTAATAAATATTCAAATAGATGATTTAGTTGAAAATTTTGATACATCTGTTTTAGGGAAAATCACGAGTAATCTCAATTTCTTATTTATTTAAATTGATTTGTTGTTACTTTTGGAAATATAGATTACCTTTTGGGTAGCCTGGGCTATTTTAGAAAAATAAGTATATTTTTATATGAAAAAGAGTAGTTTAAATATTCTGATAATGGACCTTTTGGGCCCAATTTCAGGTCCAATAAAACATATATTAATATATATTTTCTTTTTTTCGTTAACAAAACATATATATTATTTACTAACACATGATTTTTCATACCTAACACGCTCAGTCAGTCAATTCAAAAGTACAAAAGCGTTACGTCAAACGAATCGAAGTTCACTGTATTCAAACCTCAATGCCATCATCATTGACTCCTGATCGCACTTATTTTCTGATTTTCACACCTACAAATTAAAATTGCCTGTATATAATGCAAACCCTCTCCAATCCCTCACAGGTCAAGTCAGTTGAGTGAGAACTAGAAAGGCTTCAAAGTTCACAAAAATGAGTCCTAGTAATTTGAAGAAACTTGTCGTCGTCACGATATGTTTCGTTTCTTTTCTTTTGCTTCTGAGCTCTCAAATTGGAGTTGAAGCGAGACCTTTAAAAGGCTCACCTGAGGCGAGATTTTGGGGCCAGATGCTCCGAGTGGCTGGCTTAAAACCATCTGGCCCGTCTAGTTGTACTGTCAATTGTCCTAGTCCGAATCGCCCTTGAATGAATGTGTTATGTGATTTTGGAAGAATGAGAGGAAGTGTTATATTGGCTTATTTCTGTTTTTATTGGCTTAGTTTCAGACTTTATTGTGATTCGACTATTCATTTATTATATGCTAGGAATTTGTTCTGTCGAAACTATAAACTGTAAATTACTAATTACACAATCGAACAAGATTTATAACATTAGCAATAATCAAGTTACAAATTAGTTGATGAATTATGGTCGTGAAAATAGATCTAACTTTGTTAAGTCATTTCTAATTTTTCCTTGTTAATTATTTTTACCGGTTGGTTTCATTATCACACAAAGCTCCCCTTGTTAACGATCATTTATAAAGATATATATGGAATATATTTCGTTAGAGACTAGATGAGATATTTCATTATAAATGAGTTTTTAGTTTGATAGTTGAGTATTTTGATTAAAATATAAAAAGTTGAGGGTTCAAAATGGAAGTTAAAAAGGATTACAACGTATATAACATAGCTCACACTAGTGAGCCATTCCGCTCATTGTTATGCCCAAGACAGGCTTGTGGTTTATAAAAGGTCAATTAAAATGTGGTTTAGCTTTTTCACTGTTAGAACTTCAACTGATTTGAGTTCCATCTATATATGGTTCACCAAACCCTCAATCTTTCATCTCATAGAACACCAAACCAAAGATAAGCCGAATCAACATACTTTTGGGTCACAAAATGAATCGTGGTTACAAGAACCGAGTCATTTTCACAATATTTCTTGTTCTATTTCTCTTGATATTGAGATCTAATTTTCGAGACCCATAAGTGGGCCATTCATATCAAAACTTTGGACAATATGCTGCCAAAAGGCCCAACAAATCCGTCAGATTGTGATTGCCATTGTCCGAATCCTTAAGTGTAACATGCAATGGCGATTAGTTGTAATTATAAGTTTGTCTTAATTAACAATTGTTTGGTTTTTTAATAATTTTGATTTATGTAATAGTTTTTGATTGGCTTGGTTGGTCTTGAAATTCATTATGACGACAATAGCTAGCATCCAAGTGAAATACTAAGTTTGGTCATAAATAATATATCATTTTTTTTTTGAGAAATTGGTCATAAATAATATTTTTTACATGCATTATCGAAATATTAGAGATATAAGTATTGTAAAGATTTTTCGGTCCCCACCAACTTGTCTCTTCCATGAATCCTCCACTATAAGCTCATCCACTCCCCAATCTTCATAACTGTCAAACAATTGAACAATTAAAAAAAACTGTCAA
Organism: Juncus inflexus; assembly: GCA_024447665.1. NCBI lineage: Eukaryota > Viridiplantae > Streptophyta > Magnoliopsida > Poales > Juncaceae > Juncus > Juncus inflexus. The sequence goes on along the minus strand of JAJHPC010000001.1, from coordinate 15,716,588 downwards.
ACAATTTAATTATAATTTGAAATTTCATTCATAAAACTTAGCTTCATCTTTTTGGGGTAGAAATAATAACACTAATAATAATATTGTTTTTTATTTACAAGTAAACTAAGTGAAAAAAAAAAAAGTTTAGGTATGGAGCTGCGTGGTGAGCACAGAGCGAACTATTCTTTCGCCTTTTACTAAAGAATGCCGTGTGCACGCCAGTTTCAAGCAGCATACACATATTTTTAGAGGGCGCCTCTCTCTTTTGAGTTTGGCCCCAACAAATCAAGAAAAAAAATGTTTAGAGAGAGAACTATATACCTTCCAATTCCATCATGCAGGTATCTGCGAATGGTGAAGGGAATCTTGCGCTCCCTCAATTCCTCCATTACAATCTTAAATTTCAAAAATCATATCTGTGCACAAAATTGCAGTAAGAAAAATAAGATAATTATACGTAAAACTAAGATCAAATCGTAAAGAACTGGAGAGAGAGAGAGAGAGAGAGAGAGAGAGAGGAACAAACCCCATATCCATGTCGTTGTAATCATCGTCAGCCATCTCCACGCCTAACCCTAAAACTCCGGCGGGTCGCCACTAGCCATAGACAAGAGTCTTCTCTTTCTACGACTCCGACGATCAACCTCCACTCCACCACCTTGGCTGCTTCTGTTGTGTTGTGCGTGTGTTACAGTACGGCCCATATGAATGGCAGAAGAAAGATAATTAATTTGGTCTAAACTAATTGGGTTGGGTCTATTTGTTCTAGCCCAAATGTTTTTATAGAATTTGATAATTAATTAGGTCTTAATTAATTCGGCTAGGTCGATTTGTTCTAGCCCAAATGACTTTATAGAATTCGATAAGTAATTAGGTCTTATTATATGTTTAACATATATCTTTAATGTGAATATCTTTAATATCTTTAATGTCGAAAAGAAAAAAATGATTCTACTCCCGACCTTCTTCCTCTCTATCTCCTCCGCTTCTCCCTGATCTCCTCACTTGTCTTCTCCCTACTTCCTCCCCGACCTTCTCCTTGACCCTCTTCTCCCTACTTCCTCCCGACCTTCTCCTTGACCCTCTTCTCGACTCACACAGAGGCTTCCGCTTCTATATTTTCTTCCATCACTCTCGATAATCTTCTCTTTGACCGTCTCCCTAAATCTTTCGCTGACTTCTCCCTGATCAGACTTCTTGAGTTCTTCTTCATCTTCTTCCTCACTTTTTCCCGACTTTCTTCCTGACCTGCTTCCTGATCTTCTTCCTGACTCCTACCTTCTTTTGAAGGTTAGGACCTTTTTCCCAAACCCTCACCCTTATTTTTGGTATTTTGAGCACCTCCTTCCAGAGCATGCACCTTATATGAAATTAGAAGGACATTATTGATTTTCAAGCACCCAATACAGCTATTTGCAAGCGATTACACCACTCTATGGCTTCCACTAGCTTGAAACAACAGCGGATTTTTCATATTTACACTTTTACGGGCGAGTCGACCAACATATTTGGCTGCTAAACATGCAGATGAGCTGCTACAGAGCGAGTCGACCAACATATTTGGCTGCTAAACATGCAGATGAGCTGCTACAGAATTTTCACTTTAGGGTTGGATATATCTTTGAGGGTTTTGATTTTATTTATTCATTTTCAAACTGGCTTTCTGTATTATGATGATGTAATAACTTCACTGTTAATGAATGAAAGCCTACGGGCAATGTTTGTCGAAAAAAAAAATGTTCCACTTGTCAAAGTCAAACTTACAGACTACTTGTATTTCAAATTTTTTTCTACTAAAGTACTGCTAATATATACTGTTCCGTTAATATCTTGAGGAGACCATAATCCATCCAGTCTCTATTAAGCTCCGTCCATGCAGTCCACACAATCAAGACAGAAAAAAATCTAGCAACAAAAACAAAGAAGAGATTTATTCAATTACGATGACAAAATCAGGTCGTAATTTCATGAAGATGAAGAGACTCCTCTTTGTAATCTGCTTTGTTTTGTTTGGTCAGCTTTCAGAACTCTGATTACTTACTATGGTCCTTTTGGGCCTATATTGGGCTTTGAAATGTTTCCGAAAGACCGAACCAGTCCATCTGGGCCTTCACAATGTGGGGGCAATCCTGGTAATTGCCCTTCTGGGTTAGCATAAACCTGGTGTACAGTTTGTACTTATATTGCTTGTGTTGTGCTTCATGTTAATTTTTAGTTTCGAGATTTAATGTAAGAAGAGGTGTGTGGTAGTAGTACTGTTGGCTTTGTTTTAATGTAAGACTTGAATTTGTTGCGAGACAAGGTATGGTTACAAGTTCTACATGAAAGTAATATATGTGTTCAATATCAATATATCAGGTCATAGACTCAGCGGAACACGTCTGCCCATAGTCCGATCAAAAGGAACTTATCATGCATGGACGTAACTTTTGACGAGCTCATAAGGAGCAGTAAGTAAAGAACAAAACACTTCAAGGATACACTACCTGACATTTTGTCAAGTGATGGTGTGTTATAATTCTGTTTGTGGAGTTTTTGTGATGGCTTCTCAGTGGTAATTGTAACAATTTATTTAAAGAACTAATGTTGAGTTACGTGGACATAATACTTGTCGGAAATGAGTTAGGGTTTCGAGATTTGAATGTAGGAAAAATGATTAGGGTTAAGAGAGATTTGAGGCTGGGCTATTAGAGACGGGGATTAGGTTTCTATTGTGTGTTATATCTTGACAAAGGGTATACCTCTCTATTTATAGGCCAACGTAACTTGGCCGTCAAGAAACCCGAATATCATGGCATGATTTGTTGCCATCTATATCCTCCAGCTACGCCTCAATCAGATTGATCCCCTTTCTAAATATAATTGATCCCGATTGATAACTTTCCACAGGAGGAAAATGCACACATGGAAACAAATCCAACATCTCCCACTTGTGCATTTGCCGAGCAAAAGACTTATGCAACCGGTGACTCTTTGACTAGATAGACCAAGCATAAGCTCCCACTATTCCTGATCAACTTATATTTTCATGTCACCAGGTTACTCCAAACATTGGATAGACCCAGTTACAAAAATGACTCAAACATTTCTGAGTCCCATCAAGTTAACATGCTTGATGAAATCATTAAAACTGATTCCTTTCGTCAAAGGATCAGCTACCATATCAAAGGTTGAAATATAACTTACCTTGACCTCTTCTCTTTCCACCAAATCCTTGATATAGTGATACTCAATATCAATATGTCGTCCTTTAAAACTATTAGACCCACCATTAATCATTGAAATAGCGGGTTCATTATCACAATATATATCAACTGGTCCACTAATAATGCCGAGGTCAAAATCACATAAAAATCTTTTTATCCAAACCGCATGGGTAGCTGGCATGCTACATGCAATATATTCTGCCTCCTGTGTGTGTACCGTGCCACACACCCCTGTTTCTTGCTTGACCAAGAAACTGCACCACCTCCAAACAAAAACACATGTCCAGAGGTTGACTTACGATCATCTATCTCTCCTTCGAGGTCAGAATCAGAATAACCTATTAATTCAAGCGAATCTGCTTGATAACAAAACTTATAACTTTTAGTGCCTTTAAGATATTTAAATATCCTTTTAACCGCTTCCCAAAGGGTCATACCAGGATTGCTTTGGTATCTACTAACTACCCCAATAGGATAAGCTAAGTCTGGTCTTGTACACAACATTGCGTACATCAAACTTCCCACTGCCTGAGCATAAGGCACACCAAGTCTAGGTTGACCTTCTGAGGGATATTGTGACTTAGATAATTTCTTTTGATTATTTGATCCAAGTACCTTTCCTGAGATAGACATAACATCTTATTCTCTCTATCTCTAGTAATCTGAATTCCTAGGATATAAGATGCTTCACCCATGTCTTTCATCTCAAACCGAGTACTAAAATCAGATTTGATTTTGTTAATTAATTTCAAATCATTACCATATAGTAGAATGTCATCAACGTACAAAGATAAGATGCAAAAACTGCTCCCACTTTTCAAAGTATACACACAATTGTCTAACTTGTTCACAACAAATCCTAGTTGTAAAACAAACTTATGGAAAGTCAGATACCACTGACGGGAGGACTGTTTCAGACCGTACAAGGACTTCCTCAACTTGTACACCTTGTCTTCTTGATTATTTACCTCGAACCCTTCATGCTGCCTCATATATATGACCTCCTTCAAATCACCATTGAGAAATGCGGTCTTCACATCCATTTGGTGTAATTCCAAATCTAGATGTGCAACTAAAGCCAATAATATCCTGATAGACGCAAACTTTGCCACCGGAGAATATGTCTCATGATAATCCACACCCTCAACCTGAGTGAATCCTTTGGCTACCAACCTAGCCTTATACTTTGTCAATCATACCATCTGGCTTTAGTTTTCTTTTAAACACCCATTTACAACCAATTGTCTTTCTACCAGCCGGGAGTTCACTTAACTCTCATACTTTATTCTTTACAATTGACTCGATCTCTTCCTTCATGGCATTCAACCACGACTCGGATTCCCGCGAATTAATCGCATCCGAATAACTCAAAGGATCTGACATATCCTCTGCATCCGCACTAAGTGCAATATATGAGATCTCACAATTGTAAACTTCAAAGTCATCTAGGTAGGATGGCGCATTCATGTTTCTCCTATTTCTCAACATAGGATGACCACTTGGTTGTACAATATGATGGTGTTATGCCCTAGGCCAAAGTGTTTGTGACCTAGATGATGGATTGTAATAACAAATATAATATTTATTCTAAGATATTTCATATAATATGTGCGTATAGGTCATTTTAATACAATTAAAATAGACCATGAATATGCAATTCAGCTTTATGTCATCAAAATGCGTGACTTTGATAGTAAAACTATAAAGTGTTATGAATGCTATTCTAAATCGTCCATGGTCATTTATACGGATTCAAATCCATTAGCTAATGGGTTTCGGATCTTATTATGAAGTTTTAAACATAATTTAAACATGAGTATATATAAAATAATTACCATAACATAAACCATAAAGTTGCCATCAAATTTATCTAATACACCTCATAATCATACATAATATTCTAATACAAAATAAAATTATGTTACATGAGTAAATTATTATAATGTCATGAAATATTACTAAATAATGAAATAATAATGCATTTCAGAAGAAATCAATAAAGCACCCATCAATCTCTGAATCAAATTGCACTGCCGAAAACATGGTAGAAGAAGCTTCGACAATATTATCCCGAGATGAATCTATTAAGAATAAATAAATGAGTTCATAATAATAAATAAAAAAGATACTAAACAAATATATTATCTGTTATTAAATATATAAAAGTTATACCTTTTATGTGATCTTTATTCATCTTTTAAACTTATTTTTATTCATCTTCTTTCATAAAATTCAGGTCAATTCATTGGATTGCTAAGAAAATTATATATTACCTGTCATCATTGACGAAAATTTTGGATGAAAAATATTCTTACGCTCTCGTTTGTTAACAAAATTTATTAAAAAATAAGAAGTAATTTTAAGGCTAACATGTAAGCTTAATATTTAAATTTGAACATTTTATATGTCATATTTGTTATGTGAATCATAGTGATTTTTTGTCTATTATGCTCATTGATATATTTTCTTTTATTATTTTTTTTGTTTCCTAAGTTATGCAACCATATAAGTAACAAATAAATTGTCTATATTTTTTACTATATATACCAACTTATAATATGTATATCTAATTATGAGTTATCGGATTCATATCGGGTTTCGAATTCAGATCTTGTGAGATCCAAATCCAAACCCGATAAGCTAACGGATCTTCTTCAAAAATTCATATGCGGATCCATTTTGTTTTCAGGTACATTTTTACGATCCAAATGCAAATCCATTCATGCAGATTTGGATCGGGTTATCGGATTTTGGAGATCCATTGACAGCCCTAGGGTAAATACAAAAAATCATGACATTATAGGAGATATAATTACAAAAAATATGACATCATATGGTCCAATAATAATGTATATAACGTTTTTGTGGGGAAATGAGAGGCCAATTATAGCTTTCCATTGTACAATTGTCTACTAGCTGATTAAAATAACAATTGTTTACTAATTCAAAACTCGTAGGTTCAAAGTTCAAACCATGCTACTAAGTCAATTAGGTAAGCTCTTTTTTTACTAATCAAATCATGCACTAAACTCGTTAGCAAAGTAATATTGCCCGTATATAAACAGCTCTTTCAAACACATCTAAAATGGCCTTTCAACATATCTAAAATGGCCTTTCATAAAACCTTATAAACAACAAAGCTGGGCATACATAATACAATTACCTCAACTCAACACATCTAAAATGGCCTTTCATAGAAGAAGTATTCTGTTTGCAGTAATCTCCATTTTATGCATCCTTTTACTCTTGAGCTCATCTCCTGTCTCGTGTGCTCGGTCCATTGGACCGGGTCCATGGCTCCAAAGGTTACCAAAGGACCCAACACCGCCATCTGGACCGTCTGGTTGTGCAACAAACTGCCCGATTCCTTCTTCTAGTGCATGTTCGGCAGATCCAGATTAAGACGGAATAGCGGAATAAATGGTTTATTCCATCCGAACAGTGCAAAAATATCTTGGACTAGAACTTCAGATTAGTGGAATTTCTTATTCCATAGTTGAGATGAAATAGCTCTATTCCGTGAAAAACCTATAATTTCAGATGAAAATATACCCATATCTATTCCACTTTTTCTTACGTGGCAAACTCAAATTAAAACCTGGATTTTTTTTTCAAAATGACACTGTTCACGGAAATAATTAAACAGTTAGCACTCGTTTGGAAAATTTTTGGAAACTAGTACTTCCGCCATCACTGTTGGCGGAACCAAAGTTGGTTCCGCCATCAGTGATGGCGGAACCCATTATACCCCTGTTTGGCGCCCTAAAACCCCATTAATTAGCTAATTAACTGGTTCCGCCATCACCGATGGCGGAACCAGTGTCAGAGATTTTTCGAACAATTTCCCTGCGCGAGAAGTTACTGACGTTGGTTCCGCCATCACCGATGGCGGAACCAATGTGGCATTTTCGCAATTAACGCTAGGATTTAGCAGTTTTTTAGCAAAAAAAAAAAAAAAAAAAAAAAAAAAACACTGGTTCCGCCATCACTGATGGCGGAACCAGTGCCAGTGATTTTTTCGAAAATTTTAAGGGGCGAGAAGCTACTGACGTTGGTTTCGCCATCACCGATGGCGGAACCAGCGTGGCAATTTCGCAAAAAATTCTAGGGTTCGGCAGTTTTGCGTATAAAAAAAATAAAAAAAAAGAAAAACACTGGTTCCGCCATCACCGATGGCGGAACCAGCTCAATTATTGGACCCCTACAAAAAAAATGACGGTTCCTTCTCTCTCTCTCCCTCATTCTGAATTAACGCGAAAACCAAGAAAAAAAAGAGATCTGACAATTTTTTAGGTGATTTTGAGTTAAATAAATAGAGATAAATTACGGAAAAAAAGGAAGCAAGTTGAAGAAAATTATAGGTATTCTATTATAGTTTCATTTTGGCTTTTTAAATAATTAGTTTATTTTATTATAGATTTGTTGTTAAGTTATTGAAATTATATTACAATTAGGAAGAAGAAAATGGCACATAACTCCCTAATTTTTGTATATTACAATGGTGTTGTTGTTATCGAACCGACGAACGGATGCCGTTACGATCCGGATGAACCGGCTTATATTCCAGAAAATACAATTGGAAATAGAGATTACGCCAAATTGTGTGACGAAATTTATACGAATCTCGGTTGGTCGTACAATGATATTCTTTTAATCCGAGGTCGGTTTCCATCCCTTAAGAAAGGCGTTTGGCATTATAGGTCAATAAAAATTATGAATGATGAACAATTGTATAATTTTGCAGAGCGCGTCATAAATGTTGGGTTCGAGGAATTAGAAATATATGTTGATCGCGTCCAAAGTAAAGAATCTCATATAGGAACTAGTAGTAGATCAAATGTAATTGCAGATGCATCCGAGAATGAGATAGTAGAACCCGTACTGAATGAAGTATTTCGCGAAAATGAGGTTGAAGACCTCTGTGCGACATTTGATTTGGCACGTGTGAGCAATACTGTAGATCCAGAAATAGAAAATGATGAAAATGAATTAGATGACGAACCAGAAATGAAGTCACAAGACGAGGAAGAAATTTATGGAGATGGTGAAGAAGAAAGGGAGACAGTGAACCATCGGACGGGATTTATATATACGGAAGAGGGTGAGATGGTTAGTGCGGGGACTTTCGACAATGCGCTGGCGGCGGAGTTCGAAGATAGTTCAATGTGAGAATATGCAAAAAATGATGTAATATCGGGTATGAATTTGAGTGAAAACGATGATAAAATCTTGTACAAGGGACGTACATTTGAAACAAAATCAGAATTGCAATCGGTCATAAGAGCATACAGTGTCAAGAATTACCGAGAAATAGTAGTAACGAACTCAAATAAAACAAGATATATTGTGGTATGCAAGCTTAAAGACAACGGTAGTAGAGAATATAGCTGGAGGTTACACGCTTCGATTAATCCTAGAAATAATTTATGGGAGATTAAAACATTCAAACAACCACACGTATGTATTAATCAAACACCTAGAAAAGATCACAAGCAATTAACAAGTGCGGTTGTTGGGGGGCTAATTATAGATATGGTTAGAGCGGATTTATGTGTTAAACCCATAATAATAATAGAAGCCGTTAAATTGAAAGTGGGATATACCATATCGTATTGGAAGGCTTGACACGCAAAGCAACACGCGTTCCGATTCCTATTTGGGGGTTGGAGGGAGGCTTATAATTTGCTCCCTGAACTGATGGCGGCAATACTATCAACAAATCCTGGGACTCTGTATCAATTTAAAACTGGACCTCCCAACAGTGAAGGCGAGTTGGAGTTCGAAGGATTTTTTTGGCATTTGGGCCATCACTCCACGGTTTTCAGTTCTGCAAACCTATCATAACAGTAGATGGAACATTTCTAACCGGAAAGTACAAAGGAACATTACTGACGGCGATTGCTTCCAACGCAAATGACCAGTTATTTCCTTTAGCTTTTGCTTTGGTTAAGAGCGAGAAGAATAAAACATGGGGATGGTTCTTTGAATGTTTGCGTAATGCTATCGGAAATAATAGTTATTGTATTATTTCCGATAGGCATGCTGGCATACTTAGTGCAATGAGAGGCGAGAGATGGCAGCCACCTTACGGTTATCATCGTTACTGCATGCGGCATCTTAGGGCAAATTTCAGCAGCGGAGTAGCAGACAAAACAGTTGGTCACATGGTTCAAAAATTAGTTTACGCGCACAATAAATATAAATTCGGTAAGATTTGGGATAAAATGGCAGGAAAATGTGCAGCGGGGACCGTGTGGTTAGACAAGGTAAACAATGGAAACGTAAAAATTGGGCAATTTCGTACGATACAGGAGGTCGTCGGTGGGGCATATCAACTAGCAATAATGCCGAAGTTATGAATTATGTTTTCAAAGGTATAAGAAAGCTGCCTGTTACGGCAATTGTGGAGGCGACATTTTACAAACTAAATAGTTATCACGTGAGATATCGGGCGGCTGCTGAGTTGAGGGAAAATAAGTGGACGGATAAAGTGATGGAAACATTGGAACGTAGACACACTAAGGCACGTACACATACCGTCACTTTGTTCAATTTAGACCAAGGTAATTACCAGGTGGTAACACAAGCTCGGCGTTCGAGGAGCGGTATAGGAATTCCGAGAAAAACCTGGGGGAGTAAATATCATCGAAGGTCAATGCGAGTGCCAGAAACCTATGATATATCATATACCGTGTTCGCACATCATAGCAGTCTGCATTCACAGAGGTATATCGCACGAGCCTTTTATTCATCCATGTTATAGCATTGAATATCTGAAACGTTCGTACGAAAATAGTTTCTATCCTGTAAGAGAAAGATCACAATGGAGGAAACGCGAGGAAGTTTGTAATTTCAAGTTACTTCCTGGTGATAAACTTATAAGGAAAAATGCACACGGTCGGATGAAGCGTGGGAGAAGGCCTGAGGTGCGAATCCATAACAGCATGGACACAATGCACAAAGAGAGGCGTACAAAGAATTGCAGCGTTTGCAAATTACCAGGCCACACAAAAAGAAGGTGCACGCAATTTGATGGAGACCGTTACAATGAACCGTGAAGTACTGAAGTGTGAAGCTGAACTGCTGAAGTGTAAATTGTGAGTCTGTGACTCAATTTATTATGTTAATTTTGTTAATTAGGAATTTCTTTTGTTAAATAATTAATTAGAAATTTATTTTCATCTTTGCTAATTCAGTTAAAGTATTGTTTAATTCAAACCAAACATAATTCAAACAAAAAAAAAAATATAACACAAATAAACAAATAGTCTAAGTAAACTCTAACGCCATCCAGGCCGAGTACTACTGCTGCTTCCTCGTCCTCTCTTCCGCACGGGTCGAGTCTGCGCCCGAATCTGAGGGACCTGAGTGATGCCTTGCTCTTCTTCTCCTTCTTCTTCTTCTTCTCCTCCTCCCCCATCTTCCTCCCCCGTTGGTTGGTCCAGATTATCCCACTCTTCATCGCCGGGATATTCATTAAGCTGCATCGTATTCATTTTACTGCAGATTAACCATTTGCGTATACCGTCCTTGACTTCCTTCCGCATGCTCGCACCGTACTCTCTGAGCAGTCTGAATCCGATGCGAGCTCCCTCCATCGATGTTTTTGCCTTAAATAATAAAATTAATAAAATAAGTATGCAAAATTAATTTGAAAAATAATACAATTAAATTGGAAAACTTACGGCTAATCTTTTGTCGGGAAACGTAGGTCGGTATACGCTTGATCCGTGCGGAATGGTTGTCTGCACCAACGGGTCAAGAATTCCGCCAATACCATCTCATATATCGTTCAACATCGTTCGGATTAAACGGCTCCGTAACTTCCGGTTCAGCATCATCTAATCTATTTCTCCAATTTTGAAGCGGGATTGCATGAACCCTAGGCCAATTATCACCCCGACCGTTTAGTTTTTTATGCAATTCTTTGTCGTACTTTTTTTCGGCCTCAGTTATTTCCGGGGGTATTACCTGCCGAAATCCGAACTGTCGTCTAACCCTATCGGGGGCGATAACGCTCGACGATCCAAAAATATATTAGGGGTTGGCGGAGTCGGGACATACCTCATTCATGATTACAAATAGGCGGTAATCTCTCGCGATATATCTCGTACGGTGTCCAAAACACGTCAGTGGGTGGCTGACTGTCGAGCATATCGCAATTCGCCCACAGGTTTGTCTCCGGCTTTTTGAAATCTTTCTGCGTCACGTTCGCCCACAACATGCCGACCGTATCGTTGAGGTCGGGAAAATTAGCGTTCGTTGTCAGCCTATCTACCGCTAACGAAACAGTCGGTCGTTCGGTTGAGAAATGTTGCCATACCCACAGTTGTAATAAGAGAACACATCCTCCCATATTTTTTCGGCCGACGTCTACACTCTTGCACAACTCTCTGTAGAGATATGCAAGCACCCCACTTCCAAACGACCATTTGTCCAATTCTTGCATGTTCTCCAGAAGTAGCAAGGGCATGAGCGAATAACAATCTCTGTTCGGATCCGTAAACAATACGTCCGTGAAAAATGCAAGCATATAAGCCCTGCAGTATTGCTCGATCCGTTCATCCGGTTCACATTCACCCAAATCATTGAAATTCGCCTTGAACCATTTCTTTCTCACCAAAATTTTACTCCTCTTCTTCTCGGTTCCTCTGAACATCTCTTCCGGGGGTCTTTTCCCGAGTAGCTCTTCGGCTTTATCCGCCCAGTCAATAACCGAATTATTTTTTCACAAGGGCTGACCATCCGCATCCCCATTATGCACAAAACATCCTCCAAGGTTATTGTCATCTCGCCGTGAGGCATATGGAATGTATGCGTCTCTTTTCTCCACCGTTCCTGCATGGCGGTTATCAGTAGACCGTTGATCGGTATATGACCGATCCGGTTCACTTGTAACAATGACGCATGTATGAAAAAAGGCTCGAACCGATCATCACATCTCACCTGTAATACCACAAAATATAAATAAATTTTTTCCATAAATAAATAAATACATATTTAGAAGAAAATTTAAAATACAATACATCAAGTTCATGCTGCCTGGATCCATACTGCCTGTATCGAAAACCCCTCTGTGAAATAGCCGTCTCATTGTCCGGTTCGCTGAAGCATCTCGTCCTGTGTTCGTCCTGAAATTCATTCAGCGGAGCATATGGCGAAGGTTCTTCTTCGACCATAGGTATCTTTCCCTTATCCCGACTGCCCTGGCTACTAGATCCGCCTCGACTTCTTACCATCTTTATAAATAAATAAATCCCCTTCTTCTCTAAACAACTAAACCCTAAATTCCGAGTTATTTTCATTATCGCAATTTTCAACCCAATTTTCATTCTAATCAATCAAGAAAAAAATCCCAAATCATACCTAAAAATCAAAAAAATAAATTTTTCATCCACTAAAATCAATCATGTACTACTAATTTCGTTCAATTCATACTAATCTCACTCAATTAAAACTAATTTCAACCCAATTTTCGTTCTAATCAATCAAGAAAAAATCCCAAATCATAACTCAAAATCAAATAATATCATACCTTATTCTTCTTTTTCTTCCTAATTCCTTCTTTCCCTTCTTTCGATTTGTCAAAATCCGACTTATTCTACCGAAATCGCCCTAAAAATCGCCACAAAAATCGCCCGTTCCGCAGTTTTGAAATGGCGTTTTTTAACGAGCGGCCGTGTTTTTATCACTGTGGCACTGGTTCCGCCATCAGTGATGGCGGAACCAATGTTTTTCTTTTCTTTTTTTTTTTTGCTAAAAAACTGCTTAACCCTAGCGTTAATTGCGAAAATGCCACATTGGTTCCGCCATCAGTGATGGCGGAACCAATGTCGGTAACTTCTCGCGCAGGGAAATTGTTCGAAAAATCTCTGACACTGGTTCCGCCATCGGTGATGGCTGAACCAGTTAATTAGCTAATTAATGGGGTTTTAGGGCGCCAAACAGGGGTATAATGGGTTCCGTCATCACTGATGGCGGAACCAACTTTGGTTCCGCCAACAGTGATGGTGGAAGTGCTAGTTTCCAAAAATTTTCCAAACGAGTGCTAACTGTTTAATTATTTCCGTGAACAGTGCCATTTTGAAAAAAAAATCTAAAACCTGTTTATCTTTCCTCTTCTACAGTTTTCTTCCCCCAAAACGAAAATACATGACTTCTCCGGCGGATTTCTGGTGATCCGACTGTTAATTCGTATCAAAATATTCTCAAGAATCGTACTCTTTTTTCTCTTTCCAAAGACATCCATATCTCTCTGACTTTCTCCATCTTTATATTTCCATGTTTCTTGCATCTGTACAGATACAAGACGATGGAGGAAGAGTACCGAGCTTACGATGGTTCAGTTTATGACTGAAGTGACGTAGTACGATACCAGATTGGAGTTCTATAGTTGAATGCTACAGTTTAGATTTTAATTGAACTTTCAAGAAGGTTAGAGCTACCAAATTCATGGAATCTAAAGAAACCCCAATCAGAGGGAAGGAGTGTCTTTTTTCACTGTACTCTTCCTTCTGTCCTCTTTCAGATGAAGAACGAGTAAGATGCCTTCTTTCTCGACTACTAGAACTTGGATTTTTTTTATGATGAAATGCAATTCAGTTACTCATATATATTTCTTTTTGCTTTTTTTGTTTTATATTCATGATTGAGGTCACTTTGAATCATGATTGAGGTCACTTTGAATCATGATTGAGAGTATAAGGCAAAGCTCCTACGTACATTATAACTCAGATTTTTGTGTTTATTAAATCATATAGCCAATAGATAATATAGAGAGGATTTTAAGTATAGACAATGAACTAACTATAGTCTTGAACAGCGCAAATCAAGAAGACAAAGCTAGAGTCAGAGCTGAAATTTTTAATTTGGGAGAATACTTTATTTAACAAAAATTAATCATTCAGCTTCAAAAAACAAGATTAATCATTAAACCTTAATTAGTCAGAGCTGGATCTTTTTTCGATTTTTTTATGTATTTTCTTATTTGATTTGATTATTGACTGATAATTTTGTGATTGTGATTAATCGATTGCTGATTGGAGTAACTTTTGGAGATGGAGCATTTTGAAATCAGGAAAATCATCTACTGCAAGTATTCTAATGACCCCCCTATACTTACTTTATTTTCCCTTCTTAGATGATCTCTATATAGAACTATATTGCATAAGTACAATTATGAATTTAGTTTCTTATACATGATAAAATCTTATTGATGTAAATTAGATAAAATTGTAACGATCTCACTATATTTTTTCTTTGTTTTTTGTTTAGCCAAGTACTACAAGATAATAATTATGAATGCAAACTTATTAAAATGTATTTCGATTGGACTGAATTCAGTTACTTGCAGTGGCAATAATGCTATTGAAAATAAATCCATTTCAAAAATGTTTCCTTTTCCATTTTATAGAACTTTTCTTTGGTATGAAGAAATAGATTTTTTCCTTTCAACTTCCGATATTGTATGCCACTAACTTCTTTTGGATTTAAGGGTATGAATGCAGAGTTTGCAGGGGAATCGGTTCGACGATATTGAGAATTTCTCAATTTTGTAAAGATCTTGAAGTATTGAAGATGTTCTTGATTTTTCTTATGTGGAGTTATTAAAGAAATATGCTTGAGCCAAAAGCAAATAATTTGTCTAAAATAATTCTAGTTATTTGTAAAAAAATATTTTCTTTACTTTTCTGTTAAATTTAAACAAAGATTTGTAAATAAAATTTGATAAATTAATCAAAATGAATTATAAGGCTATGTTGGTTATTCAGTATTATTTATGTTTTAAATAAACATTCTTCTTCTACATAACTTGTCGAACGCACTCAGAATAAAGTGGATTAGTCGTTTATTCTCTATTTTACTATTTTTCTATTCTATGTATAGCTGAACGGGCTCTAGTTCATAGTAGAAGAGATTGTTGGCTCTGAGTTTTGATAAGTGTTACACTTTTCATGATTTGAAGTATGATATTTTCTACTATAATCATTCTGTATTTTTCATATAGTAATTTGTATTGTTCAGTAGTGGATAAATCATATTTGGGGTGTAAAAGTATGATCAATATGTATTTTGTCGTAATTTATATAGGACCATATGCTATTGTTTTTATCACGTTGGGACATTACTGTTGTGGAAAGACATTAGTAAGACTTAGGAATAAATATTTCTATCATATTTTCTTTTTTGTGGCAAGCTTGAGGTTCTTTCATATTTTATTATTTCCTTTTAACACTATTAGTTGGATTATTCACCATTACAGAGAAATAGAAAACTATCACATAATTTATATATTTTTTAAATTAACTTATGATAGTTTAGAAAATAACGGTGATAACTTATAAGCTATTATGACAAACAATGTTGGATATTACGTACTATTGTAAAAGTAAAACTCAGATCAATATAATACCTTTTGTTCTTGTCAGTAATGTTAAAAGACGCATTATCGCCAATGATATCGCCAATGATTATCTTCAAGACAACAAAATCTAAGCTATTGATTAACGGAGAAAAAACAAGAACTATTCATCACAAACGGGGGGTAAGGCAAGCAGACGCATTATCGCCAATGATATTTAATATAGCGGCATATGTGTTACAACAAATGATGCATAAAGGCTTTGGAGTTTCTAGGCGGGCCGAAGAGAAACCGGTGCAAACATTCCAATACGCGGACGACACAATTTTCATCATACGGGCAACATGATCAATTCCAAGGAAATTCAAGCTAATATTGGATGCATTCTCACTCATATCGGGGTTGAAAATAAATTGGAATAAGAGTGAATTCGTGCCGATACATATGTGTAATGAAGTTATTTGGGTTCGAATAGAGTTTTTCCGGTCGGGTCAGATTTTGCCAATTCTACATTTGGGTTCAAGGAAAAGTTGGAAGAGAGACTATTTAAAGCAAGTTTTTCTAATCACGGTTTTCATCTAAACTGTACTTTTGTAATCCTATTTTTTATGTAAACCGTGCTTTCATACTTAATCAGGTTTTGTTCTACCGGTTTTCAACTAAACCGTGAAATCAAATTTCACATTTTCATGATTTTGAATAAACCATATTAACATAACTATTTAATACACGGTTTTTCACTTAAACAGTTGTAATTTATAATTGGTTTTGAAACCATGATAAAGAGCAAAAAAAAATTATTTCTTTTACACGGTTTGATTAGCGTGTAAAAAAACCATGTATATCAGCACTTTTTGTTGTAGTGACGTTGTAATGTATTTCATATATATTGTTTTTATCATTTTTTTATTATCAACTCATCAATTCTTATTTAATGAGCTGAGAGACTTTTCTAATTATGTGCTATATAAAAATATAAAAGTAAAGGATAATGTTTTTGAAAGAAAAAAAAACCAGGCGTTGTAGAAAAGCTTGACAAGTCTAAGAGATTGGAATGGCGAGCACTTTGGGCGGTTATGTTGAGAGTTATGCAAGGCGAGGAACAATAAAATCTTTCAGAGTGCCTCCTCGATGCCGGAGAAAATTGTTCAGCGGGCCAAGGAAACATCAACGCCATAGCTAGCAGCTTCGAGAAAGAATAAGATCAAGTGATTTAGGGCAGGGAAAGAGCCAGGGACTAAGGTTAAGGGGGGCCGAAGGCCGACTGGTCAAAATAAACAAATATAAATATTTTTTTACAATACACCACCATTTCTGAAAAGTAGACTCGAATAAATTATTTATAAATCTCGATGTAAAAAATTTATGCATCTTAATCGGGTCTCATTTGTATTATAAAATTAGTAAAATGAAAATATACTACGTTTCGCATGTTATAAACTTTAAGAAAAGATAATATAAGAAAATTTAGTTTTGACATTCTTAAATTGACATAATATGAATATAAATATAACAATTACATAATATATTAGTAAAATTAGTTTTCATTTTTGAAAAGAATCTTTACATATACGTGAGATTTATATGCTTCTTGAAAATTTGTAACTACAACTAGAAAATATAATCAACTCATATTGACTGGTGCGTAGAACTATAAGAAAGATAATAAATATTTCATATGTGTTTAATGTGTCGAATAATTTATATAGTTTTGATGGTTCATTTTATGTATTATCATACTGTTAGATTACAGAGGATCTACACAAGTATTAAATATGCAGGCTGACAAATGAGATTTTGCTGCTTTTTTCTTTAGTTTTTTTATCCATATAACTTTCATATTTTATTTGTTAAACAATAGGGATTTAGATATTATTACTAAGGATTAGAAGTTAATTATATAAAAGTGTTTATTGAATATTCACTTTCATAGGGGAGGGGGGACAAGGCCTGCCCGTGATAGGAGATAGCTTGTTGTAATTATTTTATTTATGAGGAAATAGGTAACATAAACATATACTGTATATGTAATTCAAATATAATTCTGTTTTTTTTTTCTTCAGAAATGAAAGTCTTTAGTAACCGTATCGGCTACGCCTTATAAAAAAAAACAGCCGTATGTGATGGCCAAACTGTACAAATCCTTATGTTATGAAATCTCACAATTACATTCCTCTTATCTCCATTCTTCTTGCCGATCAACTCCTATCTAAGTCTAACAAGAAAGAATATAATACAAACCCTAATAATTCTTCAATCTTCATAGAGCTCAACCCCAACCCATAAAATAACTATTCTGAATTTGAACTCCAACACTTTATAACGTTGTAAAGAATGTCACTATGAACACCTAAACTGCTGATTTTTTTTTTTTTTTTGATAAAATAAAAGTTTTCAGCAGTTGAGGTGTTCATAGTGTGACAGTCTATTTCTTAGGGTAATAATTAAGTAATCATTCTTTTCCAAAATAATCAACATAATTAAGTAAGTAAATATTGATTCCATCACCCATGCAACAATTCACCACTAGCTTATGTTTCATGTGGGACCGGCGGACCGCACGCTAAATTGTGTGAACTGGATTTTGTCACGCATTTTGATGATCATGAAGAAGGATTATTTTTTTCAAGATTGTTTCCGTCGAACAACAAAACTTTTGGCCTTTTGAATTTGAATATACCAAATGGTATATTGATCATACAAATATATTTTTTTTCTTTATACAATATATATTTCGCACCTTAAATGGATCATGCATTATCCTGATATTGTTATAGTGAGTGAAATAAGCAGAGCTGCTATTGTGCGCTTGTTTGAACTCTGATACATTCCATTCTTTCTTAAGCCCAAATATATGAATATATATTTTTGAAATAGTACAGATCATAAAAAAATATAAATTTATATAATGAAAATATATATTTATTTTAAAAATAATAAATGGCATATTCGTTGGTGCAAAAAAAAATATTGGATATGAAAAAAAAAAGAGTACACAAAATATTTTTTTCAAAAACTAGTATATATTAATTGAAAAGGTATATATACTAAAAAGTATATATAAATAACAAAAAGAGTATATTAATTTATGTGAAAAAAAGAATATATTAATTAAAGTTTCAAAAGAAGAGTTTATATATACAGGTTATAGAAAGAGTTTACAGGGTTTCAAAAGAAACTATACAGGGGAGAAAATATTATATTTAAATGTATGTAGTTAACATCCTAGTTGGTCAGTTTATGAACTCTTTATAGCTCATTAATTTTACGGAAAACTCTAACATGCCCCCCATTTGCCCCCGCTTCCCACCGATGAGTCAATTTTTTTTGGATTTTAGTAGTAAGCGGAACTCACAAAAGCAAAAAAAAAAAAAAAAAATGAAGTGGGAAGTAGACTTCACTTTTTAGTGATTTAAATAGTAAGTGAGGTCCACATACAGGGGGTTGGGGTGCATTTCACGGGGCATGATAGCAAACCTCTTTTACATATGCAAATTATGAATATTTCTTTGTATGAACGTATCCGTACTCAAGATAGTAAATAATTCGCATGCTTTATTAATATTAAATAAAAAAAATGTATAACCGTATACAATCAGTGCTCCTTTACAAAATTATGGTATTTCATTTAACAAAAAAAATAATATACTCTTTCATAGTGCATCATTTTTATCAACTATCATAAGAAATTAGGGTCTAAACAAACTGAAAATGGGATTTTGGTTTATCAATTATTAATTAATTAGGTCTCTTCCTCTCAATTCTATCCGATTTTTTCAAAAACTAACATTCTAAGATAATTTAATGATAAATCAATTGACTAAATTAACATAAAATAAAACTTAAGCAATTACTTTATAATCTTAATCATTTATTGATATATTCTACAGATGAAATACACCCTAGCTGGTGCTAGCTAGCTATTGCAACGCCTCCACCAAAATATTTCCATACTATTTATATATAAAGTACTAACTATTTTTGAACCAATCTATGGTTCTTGGTGATTGCACCAGCATGGTATATTGGCATATGTGTTGCAATTAGCACATGACGGCGGAACAGTTTTGCTCATAGTCCAGTCCAAAGAACCTGACTGCCTGATAGGTTTGCTCATAGTCCGGTCCCGAGGACCTGACGGAGAAACATGTCTATCCATTGTCCAGTCCAGAGGACGTGACGGCGGAATAGGCCTTCCCACAGTCCAGTCCAAAGGACGTGACGGCGGAACATGTCTGCGCATACTCTGTGGTGCGTCGTAACCTTCTGTTGCCTTTGCCAGTCCATCTTGGTCGGCAGAAGTTGAGAACCAACGCATGGACATTACATCTGATGAGCTCCTAAGGAGGAGGAGGAGGAGGAGGAGCAAGTAAAGAACGGTATATGACTTCAAGTAGACAAATGACATTTCTTAAGAGATGTATGATATCTTATGTGTATGTGTTGTGTGTGTGTTTAAATGGAAGGAGGGGCTCCATTTATAAGCGATTCGAATGGGTGGCACATGTCGGTCAACTAGTAATTAAAGCTAGTATGTGGATGTCGTCAGGGGCGGAATAGTAGTCCTTAAGATTTAAATTTTGGTCCTTTTATATTCTATAAATTGAAGTCAAAAAATAAATAATGAAAAAAACAAGGTTATATAAGTAATAGCAGGGTATTTTTGTCAACATTACTTATCCGGTCACTACTTTCACTAAAACAAAAACTGTTTTTCCCCATCTTCTTTCATTTCTCACCATTTCCCCTTTTCCTTTCCACTTCCTTTGTTCGCCAGAACTCTGAAGACCTCGCCTAGCGCCACTCGCCTCTCCTCGCCTCGCCGGAATTCTTTCCCTCCACTTTTCAATTGGTCCTACCTCTCTCTCGTCAATCCTTCGCCCCCTTTCCCGTTTTCTATCCCCGATCTGTCAAGTCCTTGATCCGAAATGGGCGATGCCATTTTCACTGGATGAATGACTTGACGAACCTTATGCTCTCCCTTCTCCCATCTGGATGCACGATCTCTGTTCCCTCTCAAGATTCCTGTCATTCTTTCTCAGGTAAGAAGGTTTCAAAATTCAAAGTTTAGGGGTTTCAATTCAAAATTTTGTAGATTTATGGTAACATAATAGGTTTTTCAGGCTATAGCAGTATATATCAAATTATGTTGGTACCAATTTATGTTTTTTCAGGATTTTATCAGTATATATTTGTTTTGTTTTTTTAGTATTTTAAGTTTGTCACTTTATTCTTAAAGCTGATAATCAAAGAAACTAATATGTAGGCATTCAAGAGGGGTTGCTTGATCAATTAGGGCTTGGTCTTGGGCAAAAAGTGCAGGTGGATCTCATAGTTGCCGGATATTCTTGCAATTGGTCCTCAATTAGGTTTGTTTCTTCTCTATATAGTTTAATTTTGTGGAATTGTTTCATATTTTGTTAGTTTGAATAGATGATATATTCTTTTGTTGATTTTAGTACATTTAGAAATTTTGATTATTTTCACAAAATAGTAGGATATTTTAGTACATTCAAAATTTGTTTCATAATTTTGTTCACAATGTTGAGAATTTTCAGAACAAATTATGTTTTTCTTTCCAAACCAGCATCCTATTTTCTGAAATATTTCTGAAAATTGTTTCTTAATTTTGTTGAAACCTACACAAATAGGAAGATAATTTTGATAATTGCAAGAAAGTTTGGAGTTAGTGCAGGGTTGTTGAAAGAATTCTTTCCTTCTAACCAATATAACCTATCTTGTTTTTATAGTTTTTTAATAGAGTTTGGATATTTCATATTTATTTTTTCCACTATATCTTTCATATTTGTTATTTTTTATTTCTTTTTTCTTGTAACAAAAAGAGGGAAAACACATGCATAGGCTTTATCTGTAGGGTAATATGCAACTTGTAAGAACTGAGAAACAAACATGTTAATTATTGTATTAATTCTTAATTGTGCATATAGGAATGAAGTTTGGTATTGATATCTTTTTTTATTATTGGTTTTCTAGTTCTACAATGCAAGAAGGTAGTAGCAGTGTGATCAAGGATGAAAACCATGGCGATTATAGAATTGAGTCATTAGAAGAATATGAAAACATTATTCGAATGGTTTTCTCATCTGAGCAAGAGGCAAAATCATTCTTCAATGGTTATGCTAGAATGAAAGGTTTTAGTACACTAGATTAGATACACAAAGAAGTTGTGGAAATACAAGATATTTTCGCCTGTTTGTATGCTCTTCGGCCAGTTGCCGTGAAGAGAAAATTTTTCATTTAGAAAATCGACAAAGAGAAGAGCGTGCTCTAACCCGATGTGGTTGTCCCGTTAAGTTTAGTGTTAAGCTCAATAAAGTGACGGGATTTTGGTTTGTAAGTGAATTTAGCGATTCTCATAACCATAATTTAGCTAATTCAAACGAAGTTGTATTTCTAAGATCTCATCGTAGGATTGGTGGTGTTCAAAAGATCGATATTAATTCCTTAGAAGTCTCACGTCTTAGAAAGTGTCAAATTATGGATTTCATGGAACAACTTAGAATTTTAACAAAAAATGTTTACCTGTAGAATGATGCTATTGATATTGAAAATGCGTCTTCTCTGATTGAAAATTCCGGATATTCTATATCAATTCTTCTAACGCAAATCTGGCCCAATTAGTTTTTTTAATATTTGACACATCGGCAACTAGGCTAATGTAATCACTAGGCACATTATCATTTGATAACGGGGCAAGTACGGTGCATATTACTAATAAAGAGAACTTTCTAACAAAATGATCTCTGCCTCTTTACTAGCAGATATGCTATTTGCAATACCGCTGAAAGTGAGTTTCTTACATGTCGGATCTTTGTATAATTCATAAAGATGCCTGATTTCCATAGGTTTCATTTCGATTTCTTGTCCTTCGTCTTTGACTCCGAATATACAAAATACATCCCTGGCACTAATTGGGATAAGCATATCTTTAATTAGGAAAGATTTTGTGTTATCTCTATAATCATGAGCTAGAGATGATAAAAGAAGTGGTCGAGCCGAAATTGGTTGCACGTGAAACATTGAACCAAACCCGATTTCTCTCACTACATCCCTTTGTGCATCATTCAATTCTTCCATAATAGATACAAAATCGTTGAATAATAGAGTTTGGAGGGCTAATATTAGATACTTTAACCTAATAAAAGAAAAGTATATTATGGAGAGTAATAATAAAATAAACTATGTTTGAAAGGAAGATATCAAACTAATAGAAAAAAAATACTTAGATACCATTTTTATTAAGTAGATGTAAAAGACAAGAAATGTAGTGGCATGGATGCAAGATAGGTTGTCATATATTGAGACTACGGTATTGCCAGTGATATTGAACTTATATCTCCATACAGTGCCTATTTCAAAAGGAAACAAATAATCCTAAGTAAATTGCATAAATTTTGAATCTTGAACTCCTTTGTTTTTCTATCTTTAATGCATGGTTGTATTGACCAAATTATCTCGACTTGCTAACACTAAATAGTTGTGCATGCATTCAGTCCATTTTGAAGCTACTCAAATTTTATGCTTTAATCCCTCAATATTTCGATGACATAAAAAAACTACTCATATTAATTAAACAACTAAAGAACAAAAATTCATGTTTCAAATATTAAATTATGTGATTACAACTATTTGAATGCCTCAAAATAAAAATAAATGACACATAAAACCTACTTAATCTAATGAAACAACCAAAGAACAATATTCATGTGTCAACTAAATTATTTTTTATGTTTTAATCCCTTGAAATAAAAAAGTGACACATAATAGTTACAATTTAATGAAATAAAAAATGACATAATAGTTGCTCAATTTAATGAAACAACCGAAGAACTTGAATTTTAGGCCATTGCCTACATTCCACTGAACCAAATAAAATATAAAACGAAGTTTTAAATTACAACAAAAATGTAAATCATAAACAGACAAGATCAAATGTCTTGAGTAAGCTTAGACAAAGTCGTCCCATACGCATGGCCATCTCTCTTGCCATCTATTCTTGAATTAACATAGAAATTGAACATTACTATTAGTAGCAATAGTTAGAATTCTAGGCGGTAAAATATACAGGAACACAATTACTATCAACAGGCTCGCAATTTTCAGAAAAACCCACTTATTAGCGAAAATTAAAAAATAGCCCCATTATTTTTAATGTGAATTCTAATATACCAAAATCAAGTTTGACCTAATTAAACAAAAATGACCTAAGGTGACCCAAAACTTGAATCCCACTTTATATGAACCCTATTTAATCCAAAATAATCCAATCGTGACTCAAAATAATAACCATCTTAAATTACTTGCCTGTTGATAACAATTTGTGCCTCAATATCATCTCACCTAGAACTCTAAACTAAAAAAATAAAGAATTGAAAAAAAAAATTGAATTATCAGTTCAAGAACATGGCAAGGGTAGACAATAGATGATTCCCTTATCGGTGCAGGGTGATAACGATTCAAAAGATCAACCCAGCAGGGAGTGACCCTCTCCTTGATTCCCAGTCTTTGAAATGAACCAAGCTTTGCACAGAACTGTTCTTTGGAAAAATAGAAAAATTAAGCAATCAGAACTCCCATTAATAGTGTTTACAACCAAAAATAACAAATTATAGAAAAATTCACGAAATAAAGAAAAAATGGAAAATTCAGCAAAAGAAAGTAAAATTCAGCAAAAAGACTGAATAATTACAATTGATTCAGCATATATACACCTAATTTACTCCTAATTTGAACTGGTATAACCAAAATTACTCAATCATCACATGATTAAGACCTTCCGCACTAATTATTCGGACTATATCAGCCAAGATTAAAGAAATGATGGAACCCTAACTTGTACTAACTTGGAGCAAGTCGATCTGGTAGATGAGGTCACGTCAGGAGAAAGGGGGCGGAGCCAGGCGAGCGAGAGAGAGAGAGAGAGAGACGCAGAGGCGGAGTCGTCGTCTGGATTTTCCAAAGAACAGTTCTTTACAAAGGTTTGTTCTTGAATTTTTCTGGATTTTAGATCGGTTTTCTTCAAAAGGGTTACAACTAGAGAGAGGAGGAGAGAGAGAGGGGATCAGAGGAGGAGGAAAGAGAGTCCAGTCCGTATAAGATTCAGATTGAGAACGAGAGGGCCAGGCTCGGAACAGATTGAGCAGATTCATTCTGAGGTAAAATGACTATAATACCCTTATAATGAACTTGGTGACCGGCTAACAACATTTTAACAGGCTAGTGGATTCTACCGATTTTTTCAATTTTACCTGAGCCGTTGGATGCTTTGAAATGTGCGGTTGAGAAAGTTTTGATGTATTGAGGTATTTCCATAATTTATTTTAACATTCGTGGACCGTGGACGTCTTTTTCCCAGCAATGTCACCCGCTAAATATAGGTGCAAAAAGTTGTTTGGGCCCATATATTTCATCACCTAATTAAGCACATGCATCAGATAATATTATTATCAAACTATTTTTGCTATCTTTTTTGTACGTGTTTTTTCAAAGAGTTTTTATGCGTATTTTCTTCTTGTTAAAATAAATCTTTTCTAAACACATCTTTTTTTTGTGTTAATTTTATGGTCAAACGTTGGTTTGTGGAAAAGTTTCAAAAAATGCAATTCGAAAGTTTATTCATCAGTCATCATGATATATTCACAAATCATACACACCTCTCCTAGTTCTCTAATATGTTGAAGTGTTTTCAATTAATATTTTGGAGTGTTATATGAAAATTATACAACATCAATATTCAATACATAAGAAAAATTGTATCTGAATGTATTTTATCTTTACTCGTTACCATATAATCTACTAATTTGTCATGTCGTTCTGCTTTCCACATTTGCAAGCTGCATTCTTCTTTTTGAAAGTTGTTAGTTCTCGGCCTGTTTAGTGGAGTTCTTGTTTATATTCAATCTATTCTTTTGTGTTTATATTCAATCTATTATTATTATTATTATTATTATTATTATTATTATTATTATTATTATTATTATTATTATTATTATGGCGATCTTTCATTAACTTTGTGTAGTGTGGTAAATACATAATCTTTAATTAACTTTAGTCCTAGTGTCTAGATGAGATGTACCACGATAATTTATGTCCACGATCTTATTTCTTTCTGATGGTTCTCTTCGTGTTTTCTTTTTCTTCTCTCTCTACAGTAAAATATGGAGTTTTGATTGGTTAAAATTTGATAGATATGTT
Source organism: Juncus inflexus (assembly GCA_024447665.1). NCBI lineage: Eukaryota > Viridiplantae > Streptophyta > Magnoliopsida > Poales > Juncaceae > Juncus > Juncus inflexus. Next base: position 15,690,824 of record JAJHPC010000001.1, on the reverse strand, counting down.
ATTCTTAATTTATTTTTAATTTTTTTCGTATGCGTTTTCATGGTAGTAGTTTATTATTAGTAGTTTATTATTCAACTTTTTGTCTGGTGTTTGAATATTTTTCTTAAAGGGACTTGATATATCACGATAGATTTTTCGTCGTGATATAACGACACTATATAGTGGTTATATAAATTGAAAACAAATAGTATATAGAAAACAATATATAAGTGAAAAATGAAAATAATATATATGAGAAAAATGAACACAATAATATATACATGATGGTGTTATGCTCTAGAGCAAAGTATTTGTGACTTAGATGATGAATTGTAATAATAAACATAATATTTATTCTAAGATATTTCATATAATATGTGCGTATAGGTTATTTTAATATAATTAAAATAGACCATGAATATGCAATTCAGCTTTATGTCATCAAAGTGCGTGACTTTGATAATCAAACTATAAAGTGTTATGAATACTATTCTAAATCGTCCCTGGTCATTTATAGGATATTTGTGGAGATAAATAAACTTGCGGATACATATAAATATATATTTATATACAAGCTATAAATGTACACCAGTATATTAGTTGACTGATGATCATGCTTTACTGATCATGGATAAATAGTTATCAAGTCATTAACATAAGTATATGTTAGAGACCATATACGGACTGACCCGCCATAAGAATGCTACATGTTTTACGTCATTAGCGATTCTTGTAAGATAAAATATTTATAGTCCTTTGACCTGAGATTGTCTCGATTCCCAACATGAGTAATTTTATACTTTAACATAATCTAACACTGCCTTTAACCGGGTAATCATAACGGTTATGATTAGGTATATAATGAATCTGTTGGGTTTCTACCATTCATAAACCGAAAAGAAGGATCCGTGAATTACAATTAAATCAAAGAAAAGTTCATAACTTTGTACCTTCGGATTACGCTTAATCCGTGATGATAAAAAACGAATTTGGTTGACGGTTTTTTTTGCCTGATCCAAACCGGTTTCCAAACCGATCCTTTGAATGATTCGCCTAATCGGTCTCACAAACCGATTCTCCAAACAAAAAATCACGGTTTCAACCCAAATCACAAAGACGCTGCACTTCGCTTCGTCCTCTACCGGTATCCACACGAACAACCCTTTTGAACGGATAAAGAACGATATATGCGAGTATTCGTTCTTCATTTCTCTCACAGAAAATAACGAAAGAATAATTTTTCGGATTTTTCTCTCCTCTTTTTCTCACAAAAAGATGGACGAAAATATTATACCCTTAATCTGATTTTGGGGTGTCACTTGTGTCTATATAATCCATAAGTTTCATATCCTATGTGCATGTTAACTATGTAACCATATATGCAACACATTTTATCATATAAGATGTAGGATTGGATGTGTCACTTGACTATGTAGCTCTCCATACAACTTATCACATAAGTTATGATTTTTCTGTGTACGTCTCATTAGTTGTTCTCTGTGTGTGACCCTGTAGGTTTACTTAATGTTGGCAATAATCACAATGGATTATAAATCATGAGCGGCCTCTAGCAAGACATCATGATTACCCAAATTAAGCAAGTATAGATGATTCGATCAAACCTAATTTATGTCATGCATTGTATCCTTTTGTTACACGATATCTATATCGTCCATAAGGCATGGTATGTGTCAACCTTATGTTGGTCGATAAATATTTCTTGAAACCGAATTTGATTGAACATGAAATGACATTAATATCTCCTTATTAATTCACTTGAGCACGGCCGTGTGTTTCTTCAATCAAATCATCAAGAGGCCTAAAGATATATCTCTCAATTTATGAGAGGAACAAATCCTATCTTAATTAAACTCTTTCCTCCGCACAATTCATTATATACCTAATTATAATCTTTATGATCGCCCGGTTAAAGACGATGTTAGACTATATTAAAGTATAAAATTTATCATGTAGGAAACTGAGATAATCTCAAGTCTAAGGATTACAGATACATTCTTTACTGAGAATAACTAATGACACGAACCATGTAGTATTCTCAAGGTGGGTCAATCCAGTATATGGTCTCTAACATATACTTACGTTAATGACTTAATAACTCTTATTCATGATCAGTAAAACGTGACCATCAGTCAACTAACATACTGATGTCCATTTATAGCTTATCATAAAGTATGTTTGTCTCACAAACATCCTATGAATGATCAGGGACGGTTTAGAATATCATTCATAATACTTTATAGTTTTACTATCAAAGTCACATACTTTGATGATATAAAGTTGAATATCATATTCAAGGTTCAGTTTAGTAATAAAAATAAAATAACCAATATGCATTTATTATATAAAATATCTCTAAATAAACACAATGTTTGTTTAATATAATTCATACATCTAGGTCTCAAATATATTGGCATAGCGCATACTACTAACAGAATCATGTAGAGGAATGAGTACAATCAAGACGAGATTTGTTCCTCTCATAAATGAGAGAGATATCTTTAGGCCTCTTGATGAATTGAACTGAAGAAATGTATGGCCATACTCAAATGAATTAATAAGAGTTATTAATGTCATTTGTTTTGTTCAGTTTAACTCGGGATCAAGAAATATTAATTCGATTAACATAAGGATGACGTATTACATGCCTTATGATCGATATAGATATCGCATGACAAAGGGACTAAATACGTGATTGCTGATTAGGTAAATTGGATCACCGATATTCACTTAAATTGGGTAGTCATGATGACTTGCTAGAGTCCACTCATGATTTATAGACTGTCAGGACTATTGCCAACATTAAGTGAACCTATAGGGTCACACACAAAGAACAAACTGAAACGGGTGCAGAAAATCTTAGCGACTTATATGATGAGTTGCATAAGAATGTCACAAAAGATATTGTCATCTTATGTGATAAGATGTGATATATATGTATATAAAGACTATGAGCACAAAAGATCATGTAATCTAGAAGAGTCTAGATGATGGCATATGGATAATGATGAGTGATGTCATACACATCTTTTAGTGTAAAGAAACATGACTCTTCACCTCTATATAAAGACATAGAGGACTCCAAATTCAGTATACCACATCATTCTCTCTCTCATTTTTCTCATTCTCTTTTGTGAGACAAAAGAGAGAAAATATCATTTCTCATTTGTGTGACACAATTAAGAAATGGTGC